>CAUYUJ010001603.1:388579-478579 GCA_963575745.1 Prorocentrum cordatum | reverse complement strand
AAGGCTTTGTCATTTGATATCCATACGTACATACATACATATACATGCATGCGTAGCCATTTTGGCTCAAGACACGGCCAGTGTGGCTTGCACTCCGGCCTGTCCGCCGCGGAAACACGTGCGCCAGGACCGCGCTCTTCACGGAAACAACATCCAATTCCCGTTCCATAACATACACCGTCTTTATGGCACCTGCGGTTGCCACGACTACCATCACGAGCATGAGGACGACCGTCAAGAACACCTTCCTCGAGCTGCTGGCCGACGGCGACGCCGAAGACAGCGCTGTCAGCGTGCCGCTGCGGCGGACCAGCTCCAGCCCCTGCCTGCTGACCTACGGCGCAGGGGCCCGCCAGATCTCCGATGACGTCTCCTGCCCGGACCTGGGGCCAGACGTGGAGAGCTACGACTCCGAGGACGACGACGTCTGCTGCCTCTGGGGGCCCGCCGGGCGCGCGCCGCCGGCGCTTCCGGGCCCCAGCGACCTCCTGCATGTCCAGCCGTGGCCCTGCGCGCCCGCCAAGGAGGGGCCCGACTGCTGCTCCAAGCGGCTCCCCGGCCTCAGCGACCTCCTCCAGCTCCAGACCAACAGCAAGCCCACCACGGCAGCCACGGAGCCCGCCCACACGCCGTTCGGCAGGCTGCTGGCGCTGCGGGGCCTCCGCTCCCCCGCCGCCGCCGCGGCGCCCGCCACCCGCACGCGCCTCAGCACCCGCGCGGCGGCCTTCGTGCCCGGCGCCCTGTCGCCCGGCTGCGCCCCCGCGGCGGCGCCCCAGCAGGCGCTCCAGCTGGCATTCCCGCCGCCCGGGCCGCCGAGCGTGCGGGAGCTGGCGGCGTCCGCGGCTGCTGCGCCCGCCGCGGCGGAGGTCCCTCTGGCTGCCGCTGGCGGAGGGTGTGCAGAGACCACCACGGTGATGCTGAGGAACCTGCCGCCGTGCTACACTCGCCAGATGCTGATCGACCTGCTCGCGAAGAAGGGGCTTTTGCAGCATGTTGACTTCCTCTATCTGCCCATAAACTTCCAGCTATCGCAGAACGTCGGCTACTCCTTCCTCAACTGCCTGCAGGAGGCCGCGTCCGACCCGCTCAGGGACACGCGCAGTGCGGGGCCTCGCCTTGCGAGGACGCCAAGAGCTTCGAAGACACGAACTTCTGGGATGAGCCTGGCCTGGAGCTTATTGACCTTGGGCTTGCTTCCCTGCACAAGCGGGCTCACGACCAGTTTCACACCTACTACTACGCGGTCATCCGAGGATGCCGACTGGGGTTGGATACATACTATGTTCGTATCCATGCTCGAGAGTTGCTTGGGGGGAAGCAGCTCTCCTAATATCATCCTGTTGAGCGTGCTTGTGGTCTTCTGCATGGGGCTTTTACGCAGATGGCGAGCACGGCTGGGTTCAACTTCGCAGGTGCCAGTACAACGTCATGCTGATTCTTCTCGTCTTCGTCGAGGTTACCTCTTGAAGAGCGGGCGGCGTATCCTTGCTGCTCGTTATGTGCGTGGTGGGCGGGTTCCCGACCTTCGTCGGCGTTGGCGGCTCCGTCCTCGCAAGCTTCTACTCCGCGGGCATCTACCTAAGCGAGCCTCTGCATGTCTCCTATGCGGAGGCCTGGGATCATCTCCATTCTTAGTCTGGGATGGCGTGGCTATGTCTTCTGATCCAGTGGGCGATTTGATTCTATGCATGGCAGCGGTGCTTCAATATGCGTATTGTGCCTGGGCCTCGGTAGTGGCGTCTCTTGGGCCTCTGCAACTTCTGTGTCGAGTGTTCGTTGTCGTGGCGACCGTCGTGCTGATCTTCCTTGCCTGGCTTCGCTTGCGGGGCCGTTCGGCACTCACCCTGGGCCCTGGTCAACGGCTTGGGTCCATGATGCGTGGTGGAGGTGGTGATGGTGGTCAACACTCCAGGGCCGCCAAGGCTAAGGAAAAGGAACGGCTGCAGGGCTTGCAAGCCCTTTTAGAAAAGTTTGGTGCTCAGTCTACGTCGTCGCCTTCGTCTTCTCCTCCCTCAGCTTCGACCTCGACGGCGTGTCCTTCTAAGGCCAAGCGCAAGCGCGCCCAGCGTGAGCGTAAGAAGGAGGACGGACTGTTGGGCGCTCTACAACGTACTGTTGATCGTGCTATGGCACCGGAGGTGGATGAACCTCCCATCGCGGCCTCGAAGTTATTGGACCAACTTCAACGTCTTGTTGCTGCTGCTGCTGCTGCAGGGAAGCTGCCTGACTCGGCGAAGACTTCCAACGGGACGCGTCCCAGTGGGGCGGCTCAGGCGAAGGCCAAAGCTAAGGTGACGGCTCCTTCTCCTAAGAAAGCTCAGGCTACTGAATTGGGTGCTCAGACGGACTATGCTGCAGTTGTGCGCAAGTCGACCGTCTTCGCGCCCGCGACGCTGGTGGCTGACCACTGGCATGGCAAGCTGCTGACGGATGCCTCCAATGAATTGTTCACGATTACGGCTCGGCAACATTTTGTCGTGGGTGTGGTCAGTCATTATCCTGGCGGGCTCTTGGGCTATCAGCTACCTGAGGGCGCGACGGCCACGGTGGTCCTGAACAGGCAGCTCGATGGCTCTGTCCCGATTCGCGCGCCTGCCTTGGACTCGAAAGCGGTTCCGCGGGTGACGCCTTTTTTTGCACGGCAGTTTGGTGCTACGACGCCCCACCTCGAGTGGGAGGCTCAGGCTGGGAAGGCCCTGCCTACGGCACAGGCCACTAAGGTTTTGCGTTCGGCTTGCTTCCAGGACCTGGTCACGCCCGTCACGTGGAAGAAGCGCAGCTCCAACTTCAAGGTTGCAACGACGGCTTGGCTACGGTCTCTACACCTACCTCAAGATGCGGTTGTTGATCTCTTCAGTCCTCGGCGTTCTGAAGATGGGAAGATAATCTCCATCAACGTTCGCCTGTTAGCACAGCATGTTACTACCGTGGAGGCGGCGAGCGGCCTCACTGGTATCCTCTGTCGCCTTCTGCCTCAAGATGGTGCGCCTCCGCCTCCTGTTGGGCAAATCAAGTGGGTCAAGCGCCTCGACGGGGAAACTGGTCCTGATCATCTTGCCCGCGCTCGTGGGCTGGCGGGGCAGGCTTCTCCTTGTCTGGGCTTGGCGTTTTCCAATGCTGCTTCTGTTGGCCTTCGGCAGCCTCAGGGTACGAATGCAACTTCCTGGAAAGTCTCTGGCTTGCCGCCCTCAATCACGACCCCCCAGTTTAGTGAATGGCTGAAGGAGAACGGTTGGCCCGAGATCGACTTGAATACTGTTCGACGTCGCGCAATTTCTCGGCAGGCCTCTTTTATTTTTTCGCGGCTGTAATCCCGGGGGTGCGAATGTTGCGGCTACGGTGCGTGCTTCTTGTGACGATCACGACTATTATGTGAATTTCGAGCCCTTTCGCCCCCCCCCCCCCCCGAAGGCGAAGAGTTTTAGAAATCTCAAGCCAAGTGATATGCGGTGGGGCTCTCCTGCAGCGACCACGGACGAGACTGCGACGATAGCTGCCGGTGATCTTACTGCTACGGAAGTTTCGACTGCGAAACGCCAGCGGGTGGGTCCTGATGCAGCTGCTGTACCTTCTGAAGCGGGCGCTGGTGTACCTGCCGCCGATGTACGTACCCAACGGGTGGAAGCCTTTGATGCTCTTGGTCTCAAGGTTGTCAGCGTTCCGACTGATGGAGCTTGTGGCTTTCATACTTTGAGTTATTGGTTCAAGCGGGCTCGGAAAAGTACCTTTGAACCTGGTGCTCTTCGTGCCCAACTTGTGGCTCATATGGAAAAGAAGTCCGCCGTCCTCGAGCCGCTCTGGGACCGCATGGGCCCCGCAGGTAGACCGCGCGCTTCCCGGGCGGCCTGCCTCGCCGCCTTTGGGAAGCCGGACGCGTGGATGGGAGAGCTTGATCTTCTTGCTGCTGCTGATAAGTGGGCTCTGAAGATAGTGGTCATTCGCCCCAACCAGCCTACTGTTGTGATTGGAAAGGGGAAGGGACTGATCTGGATGTTATTCCGTGACAAGCATTACGAACCCCTTGAATCTAACACCGATCCTGCTTGCTTTCTTGCTCGCAGACAACACATTGAAGAAGTTGACCCTTGCTATCAGTATTCCTTGGACTCTGGCAAGCACCTGCGTGACCGGCCCTTCGAGGGCGGTGGTCGTTCGTCGGGCTCTGCTTCTGCCTGCGCGCTGGGAGCGGCTTCCAGAGGAGCACCTTCAAAGGCGAGATCCTCACGAGGTGCGTCGGCGCCCCCTTCACGGCCAGCGTCTGCGCGAACCTTGGGAGCGGCTTCCTGTGGTACTCCTTCTGCGGCGACTCTACCTCACGTTGCCTTGGGCTCGTGTGGGGCCCCTACTGCTACGCTGCGGGCGCGGTCGGCGACGGCGCGGTCTGCTACGCTCGCGCCTCGGCCTCCCGTCTCCCGGCGGCAGGCGCCAGGCTTTGCGCTACAATGTCTACGTGCTAATGCTGAGGCTTTTCGGCTTGCTCAGGGTGAACAGGCTGGTGCTGCATCCACCTTTACCAATAGCAAGGTTCAGCGTGCTCGTGCTATATGTCCTCGCAAGCGTCCTGCTGCTTATGATTCTGACCTGGAGAAGTCACCTCCGATCGACTGGGGCCCCGCCAGACTCCAGAAGGCTACTCAGCTTCGTGGAATCGCGCGTGCGGCTCCGTGGTGCTGCTCTCCTGAGCTTCTCCCTCATGGGGTCAAGTGTTCGCGGTGCCCACGCCGCTGGCTGGGTGATGGATGGGGCCAAGTGTGCTCCTGAACGTTTCTGTGTTGCTGCCTCGTGCACGACATGGACGGGTACGAACACGCGCTCTGAGTGCTGAGCTTCGGACGCTGGGCATCATGCGGTCCTGGGCTTCACGGCGCGAAGCGCGACACCAACGAGTTCAAGAATACAATCTGGGTACTTGGGACTCTATGCTCAAAGACTGGAAGTGTCCGCTCTGCCCGTGCGTGCTCCCGCGTGATGGGCACGCCCCTGATGCAGTGCGACGGGCTCGCCTACTGGCTCATGGTGACGATGGGCGCAAACTACTGGAGGCTTGCCGCTCTACGGGTGCTGCGCATCGTTCTCGCCTCTCTGCTATCAGCAAGTCCCCTGAGGTACGTGCCAAGATCTATGCCACTCGCCGTGCTGATCATCTTGCGCGTGTTGCTGCCTTTGGGCAGCGGGTGCCTGAATGGACTTGTCACTTTGAAGTTGACCCTGCCGACGCTTCTGCTGGAGACTGGCGTGCTCCTCGACTACGGTGTGCAGGATGTCAGACCACGACTCGCTCTTTGATATCTTGGTATCGCAACCGCCATGACTGCTGTACCGCGGCTTCTGAGCCTCAGAAGGCTGCGGGGGGGAAGCTCCGACCTTCGGCGCGCGCGGCTCTTCTTCGGCAGGCTGTCCACCATGTTCTCCGTGATGATGCTGAACGTCGTCGTGCGCGTCGCCGTGCTACCGACAACCTGCGTCGGACGACGAGGCTGGCGGAGATCCAGAAGTAATCACCATGGTCTCGAATACCCTCACGGCTGTCACCTTTAACGTTGACAGCTACACTTACCGACGGACGAACATCTTCCTCATTTCCTGTTTCTTCAAGAGTGCGCTCTTCCTCATGGGCAGGTGCAGATCTTACGTGCTGACCTCGCGTCCCTGGGCTACTATGTGCTGGTGGGGAAGCGTGGGCTTTGTACCGTGGTGCGCCATGGGCTTAATGTGGCCCCGATCGCTGCGACAGGTGCTGATGCAGATTTTCGGGTCCAGCGACTTGCCATGCAATTGGGTACTCATCGCATTTTGATCCGTCATCGCCATGCGCACTCTGGCAGTGCTGCTGAGAGGCGTCGGTTCGACGGTTCCCTCGCGCTTGAATCACAACACACCTTGACCTGGGATATTGGCGACTTCAACGAGCGGCCTTACCTGGAAGAGGGGAGTGGTCATGTTGCTGTCTTTCCTTCGTGTGCTACCTTCCGAGCTAATCCTGCCACCACTGAGTGGGTGGCGACGATCGACGGCGCGGTGGTCTCAACCTCGTTGGCTGGTTCGGCGTCCGCCTCAGTGCAGCCGCCCGTCGAAGGTGCTCAACATCGCCCTGTTCTTGTATCTTTGGGGTTGCGGCCCGATTTCCATGACCCGCCCAGGTGGGTAATTGATGAGCCTGTGTCTATGGGCGAGTGGTCGGAAGCCTCGATCACCTCCTTCGAGCGTGCTCTTCCTCATGATATTGATCTGGCCTGGCGGATTTGGCAAGATGCAGCTGGAGCTCCGCATGTGCAGATACGTCGGCAGCCCTCCCACGGGGGATGGCTGGCGGGCCCGCGCGCGGCGGAGCTGGGCGGGCTCTGGAAAACATTTCGCAGGCAACTTCATGATGATCGGCGTGAGGCAGCTGAGTGTACCCTCGGCTGTATCACATCTTTGATTGGCGATGCTAATTCTATGCGGTTGCGGTCTTGGCGTGAACGTATTTTGACTCACAGTGGGGCAGCGCGCTGGGTCAAGCCCAAAGTTGCTGCACTACAAGAGGCTGTGCTGCCGTCTATTGGTGAAGCTACGTTTACCTCGCGTGAACTTGCTCGGCGTCTGGGCGAATCTCTGGCTCGACGGTGGAACGCAGGCGTGTATCAAGTGATGCATCTCCCTGGCTGGACTGTTGACTTTGCTCGGCGCGCTCTCGATGTGGATATCCTCTGGCCTCAGTGTCCTCCTCCCCATCGAGTGGTTCGACCGCCTGTGGATCTCTCGTTGATGCAAGGATTTCCTGAATATGTATCCCCTGGTCCCTGGACTCCTGAGCACATCCTGGAAGTCATGCCTGGCGGGGCGCCTGGCCTCGACGGTCATCGTACTGAGTGGGGCTCGATCAACTTCATCGCCATTCGCTTGAGCGACTTGCTGTGCTACTTAATGAAGCTGATCAGGGACGTCTGCCCCTTTTTTTTGGCGCCACGCGCGCGTTGCACTCATTCCTGACGGACCTGACTCGCCACCTGGTGGTCGACGTCCTCTTACGGTCATGGCTATCACCTATCGGCTGTGGGCGAAAAGGCATGCGGCGTCCTTGAATACATGGTTGCTGAGTTGGAAACCTGCTGGTCTTGCGGGCGCGATGCCCCGCCACAGCTGTCCCGAGATCCTCTGGCACGTGCAGGCCGAGCTTGCGAAAGCAAGGTTAGGGCCATCGCCGCCACGTTATGTACTCTCCATGGATCTCGGGAAGTGCTTTGATAGATTGGACTTACCGGACCTGGATATGATATCGGCTCACCTGGGCCTTCCTGTCTGTGCTGCGGTTCTCCAGAACTATCGTGATCTTACTCGATTGCTATTTGTAGATAATCAACCTTCTGATGTCTGGCTGGCTGGCCCGAACCTTCTCGGAGTCCCACAAGGCTGCCCGTTGGCCTGCTTCTTTTGTAACCTTGGATCGACGTTAAGGCATCTACAGCTCCAACGGCGAGTTCCAGGTGCTTTACACTACTCTTATTTTGACGATCGGTTGATTCTTACTGACTCGTGGGCGTCGCTCAATGAGGTCCTTCTCGCTACTACGGACCTGGATTGTGCTCTGGGCCCTGTACTCAACTTACCTAAGTGTGCTCGCTGATCGGTTCAGCCTCGTGGTCGGCGGCCTATTCGATGCACGTTTCATGATTTGGCTCAGATCCCTGTTAAGAAGTCGTTCAGATATCTTGGGATCGAACTTGTGAGTGGCTGCAGTACTACTGTAACGGTCGCCCCTCGCCGCGTTGGCACATTCGTGGCTCGTGCGAGCATTGTTCAACACTTCCCTGTGGTCCAACGTGGCGCTGCCGTCGCCGACGCCGTGGCTGCTCTTTGGGCTGAAGGAGGCTATGCACTGACGCAGGCTCAGCTTATGAAACTGGGCCACTGCGCTGCTGTCTCCTTGATGAGGCGTGCTCGTGCTCGGACTGTCTCCAGACACTCTCGCGCCCTAACCCACGTGCTCGGCCCAGGGCTACATCGTACTGATATGGCTTGTGTCTCCGTTCACACAGTTGTGCGCCAGGTTTATCATATGCTGCTTGCGGGTATCGTATCGTATGCGGACTGGGACTTTATGTATCAGCATCGGCTTGCTTTGCGTGCAGGGCCTGCGGTACAACTGGTGCGTGCCTGTCGTTACCTCGACATCGCCTGGGTGACGGCTACTACGCTTACCTGCAATGGACGTATCTTCCGTTTTAGCCTGGGGCCTGATCTCTTCGCTCTGGCTCAACGTTCAGCGGCTCGCACCCTTTGTCGAGCTGCCAAGGTAAAGAAGCATCTTCACGATCTACGAGCATTCTTACGGTTTGTAGTGGCTCGTGGAGAGGCCTTACGTCGGCCTAAGGATTGTGCTGGACTTGAATGTGGGCTTTGCGAGCAAGCTGATGTCCGCCTTCATCACCATAGTATGACCCTGTGCTTTGGTGGACCCGCTCTGCTGTCGGCGGGCCTTTGGACATCGCTGGCTATTTCGCGGATCCTATTCAGTGACTCAGATGGTTTCTGCCCGCGATGCGACACGGAAGTCGAGACGACTATGCACAGATTGGGATTGTCCCCACAATGCAGCTGAACGCGTTCATCTTGATGCTGCGGTGCCTGGTAACCTGTTTCCGCTGTATCTACCTGCCTGTCTCGCTCGATGTGGACTTGTTCCTGATCACCTTCCTGCCAATGTCTCACGTGCTGATGCTATTGCTGTTTCACAATACCTTCTTCGTGTGAATGCAATCGCCACGCAAGCTTTGGCTGATCGACGGTTGGGGCGCCCAGTTTCTTTGACCCTGGACGTCCCTCGCTCGCAGCCTGCTGCTGATCTATTTCGCCAAGCTCTACCTCCGCTGCCACGGCCGCGAGCTCTGCATCCTCCTCGTCCTGGGCCTGCCCCTCGGCGTGATGAGCTTCCTCTGCAGCCAGGCCCTGGAGTGTTCTGCGCGCCTGCTCTGATTACCTTATCATCCGACGGCTCCTTCCAACACGACGACATTGACGACGCGTCTGGATGGGGCTTTTGTGTTGCGCGTGACGGCTGGCCTGCCCTACTTGACTTTTGTGGGCCCACGGTACTGTCTCAGCATGGCCCTGGTTTCGTTGGAGCTTCGCTCCATTCCAACAACGCGGGAGAACTTGCTGGCATCTATTTTGCACTTTGCTGGATCTTGGAATACGAACGTGCTCATGCTCCTGCTGATGACTTATCATTCGTTCTTGAATATGACTCCACGTACGCTGCTGATGTTATTCGCCGCCGAGCGCGGCCACGTCGTAATCTCACCCTGGTTTTGAGATCTCGGCGAATCCTTGATCGTGTTCGTTCGATTATTGTCTGGCAGAAGATCAACTCTCATACTGGGCAATTTCAGAATGAACGTGCTGACCAGCTTGCTGCTTGTGGAGCCGCTGGCATTACTGTGCAGGAGGCCTCCGTGTTTAGGTGGGCCGCTCTGTCTACTTGATTTTCGCCTTCGAGGTCAGGCAGCCCCTGATCATCTCCAACCACTCCTTCCTCAACTTAACCAGCAAGGAGCAGACAGAGCGCCTGTTCGAAGTCTTCGAGAGCTTCCGAGACTGGGGGGTCGACTCGGATCGGCTTTGCTCCGTGTGCCGGAGTGGCGCGCAGGGCCTGGATGCGAACATCGAGCGTTGCCGGAACAGCCCAATCATGCGAAAGGAGGTGCCAAATGAGTACAAGCCGACGCTACTCTCGAACGGGGTCCCAGTCGCGTTCCCGACGCCCACCAGGCAGCTGTGCAGCCTCCGCTGCCGCAGAGGCCACGGCGTCGGCACGCAGTAAGCGTTGCCCCTCCGTTCGCGATTCCGAGAGTGGCGGCTGGGGGAGCGATGTTACGGAAGGGATCGGAGGGGAGTGGGCTGCTCGACCCCATCGTTCATCAGGAGACTAGGAGCTTTATGTGAGCGCCGCGGTTCCCAGAATCGGGGCGCCTGTGGTGCTCGCTGAAGTGACGCTCGACGCTGCGGAGAATAGCAATGTGAATATGGGCAGGTTCGTGGCAGTGGATCTGGCTACGCGAACCGACGCCGCTCCTGGGTGCCTCTCATGTGCCCGCAGTGCTGCGCCTGGAGGAAGCTGACCCGCGCAGACTCGTGCGAGCGAATTTGGCTATACGAAAAGCTTCCGCTCTCCAGGGCTTGGCACGTCACCACATTTCACGCGCGTTCCTCTGCCAGCTTAGGTCTAGGAGCCGAAGTTTGGAGGCAGGGCATCGGGCTGCGACTGCGCGCCAGTCTATGGTGGTGGTGCGGCGAAGATATGTGCATTCAACGAGCAGCAGAGGAAGGGCGCTCCCCTCGCGAACTTCGCCAACCACCACCATTGGCTAACCCAATGTCTCCAAGGGGCCTCGGCCTTCTCTGCGTCAGAGCTTGATTAGGAGGCCACACCACCTGCCCCAGTAGAATTCGTGGGGTAGTGGGGTAGGGTTCGCAGATGGCCTCCTGTTGATGCACACAGGCTCTCGCGCATTTGACAGTCGCCTTCAAGACTTTCGAGACGCTCCTCCGTGAGCGCGTCATACGGATAATGCCGTCACCATACTAGGCCCACATCCATATACATGCGCATGCACACATACGCAAAACACATTCACATGTGCACGCGCATCCCCCCCGAACGCATTTCGGACTCCCCGGGCTGCTGGGAAGCCCCTCCCCGGGCTGCTCGACCTGCTGGGAAGCTCCCCTGGGGCTGATCGGACGCTCTTGCAAGGGGTTTCTTCGACCTTCTGGCCTGAGGTGTTCAGACCGCTCTCCGCTTGAGACTCCGTCGCGCAGCTGACTTCGGAGATGCCCTGCCCCATAATGCTCGGGCTGGTTTCGCCTGGGACATCCTCGCAACGTCAACCTCGGATACGCCTTGCCGCGTGGCAATCAGACACGTAGCACTCCGACACGTTCACAAGGCCTCCAGATTTTTCCCAAAGGTTCTGGTGGCGCCCGTCGTTGAGTCCCTCTCAAGTCCTCCTGTCTTTCAACGCTTTCGGAGGCCAGCTCCCAGCGTCTTGCATCCGCGTCAGTTCCAGCCTCCATGCCATGACTTCCGATCCTGAGCGTTCGTGCCTGCCTGTCCTTGGGTCCGCGGAACTCCTCCCATTACTGTTTCCCTTCGCCTTCCTCCTTCCCACTGTCGGCTGAGACATCCTCGCAACTCTGACCCCAGAGAAGCCCTGCCCCAAGGTTGTCCGGCCACTTCCGCTTGAGACCTTCTCGCAACTCTGGGTTCTGGGGTTCCCTGAGCTGAGGTGTTCTGGCCACTTTCGCTAGAAACATCCTCGCAACTCTGGGTTCCGAGATGCCCTGCCGCAGAGTAGTCCTCCATTTTCATTTGAGGCTTCCTCGCAACTTTGGGTTCAGGGATGCCCTGAGCTGAGGTGTTCAGGCTATTTTCGTTTGAGACATCCTCGTAATTCCGGGTTCGGGTATGTCCTCAGATCAGGTGGACAGTTCACTTTCGCTTGAAACATCTTCGCAACGCTGACGTCGGATATGCATTGTCCTGTAGGAATCTGGCTACTTTCGCCTGAGACCCTCGCACCTCTGAGTTGCGAGATGCCCTGAGCAGGCGGTCAGGCCATTACCGCCTGAGATACGCATGTGTATGCGCACCCATAATTTCACATAGGTGCGTGCACCAACAAACACATGCGATTGAAAACTTGTACACATGTTTATATGTAGTATTCATACACGTGTACAACAGTATACATGTGTGGTATACACATAGCTATGTGCAAAGCGTGCATGCGCGTGCGCGTGTATACATGCATGCGCGCATCCACGCACGCACGCACCCCGCTTGCGCGCGAAACTCATCGGACCAAGGTGCATGGCGCGCAGCGCCAATGCAGCCTTGTATACATACGTGTATATATATATATATATATATATATATATATATATATATATATACACAGTTGCCCCCCGCGGTTGCTGAGGACAATTGTTCTCTCATGGTGTCTGACGCGACTGGAGATCATTTCCCAGTATCACATGCTCTATGCGTGCTGCGTGCTTGGCGTTCCGGCGCCCCCGCCGCGCCCCGCGAGGGCCGCCCTTCGGGGCGCTTCCGGTGTCCGTCCGTCCGTCCGTCCATCCCTGTCGCGCGTGCTCGCTCCGCCCGGTGCCGCCACGGGCCATGGTTGGGTAGGCCCCGGGCGACGACAACGCTCTCGAGAGCGTCCCCTGGAGAGGTTTCCGAGACGTGTCGGAGCGTGTCGGAGCGGCCCCTGCGCCCGACTCCGTCCTCGAGACCCGCGGGCTCTCGGAGATTGCTGCTTCTCCTGCGTGCGAACGTGTCATTATCTTGCCTTCATTTTGAGAAGGAGGAGGGGGAGGAGAAGGAGGAGGAGGAGGAGGAGGAGGAGGAGGAGGGACGGAGGGAGGGAGGGAGGGAGGGAGGAGAGGGAGGGAGGGATGGAGGGGGAGGGAGGGAGGAGAGGAGGAGAGGAGGAGGAGGAGGAGGAGGAGGAGGATGGGTCTTGGAGGCTTTCCGCTATTGTCGAGCTCCCTGGGCCCTCGACTTGCCCTAGGGCTGCTGAGAGAACGGCCGAGTATGCAAGCTGGTCCTGGGGAGGGCCCCTCGGTTCCAGGGCCCGTTTCCATCGGGACCCGTTCCCTTCGTACCAGCGTTCCCAGGGTTGGGGCGCTGGAAATCTTGTTGGTGCCCGCGAGGGCGAGGGGGGAGGGGGAGGAAGTGGAAGGACGAGGAGGAGCGACGATGAGTGTGTGTGTGTGTGTATGTGTGTGTTGGGGGGGGGGGGTGAAGGCAATTGGAGGGGGATGGGGAGGCAGGAGGGCGAGGAGAAGCGACGGCGAAGAGAGGGGTTGTGGGGCGGATGAGGAGGAGGAGGGTAACGGATCAGGAGGAGGAGGAGGAGGACGGAGGAGGAGGAGGAGGAGGAGGAGGAGGAGGAGGAGGAGGAGGAGGAGGAGGAGGAGGAGGAGGAGGAGGAGGATTTTGTTCTGCTGCTTCTTCTCCTCCTGCTCGTAACCTTACGTACGCGAGCCCGGTTCGCAGGGCCTCGGAAGTCCCCCCCCCGGCCCCCCCGGCTGGGCAAGGTCGGCTCCTGGGCCTGGCGGCGGGGGCTTTGCTTGGGGCCGCGAGCCCGGCAGGACTTCACAGGGGCTGCGAGGGAGGGGATGCGCGTGCGCGCGCGCGCGTGTGTGTGTGTGTGTGTGTGTGTGTGTGTGTGTGTGTGTGTGTGTGTGTGTGTGTGTGTGTGTGTGGTGTGTGTGCGTGTGCGTGTGTGTGCGTGTGTGTGCGTGTGTGTGTGTGTGAGTGTGTGTGTGTGTGTTGATAGGCCTGTTTTCCACCACCATCACCATAAGTTGGAGGGGGAGGGGGTCCTCCTCCTCCTCCTCCTCCTCCTCCTCCTCCTCTTTCCCCCCTCCAACTTATGGTGGTGGTGGTGTTGGTGGACGACAGGCCCATCATGTGTGCGCGTGTGTGTGTGTGTGTGTGTGTGTGTGTGTGTAAGTGTGTGTGTGTGTGTGTGAGTGTGTGTGTGCGCGTGTGCGTGTGTGTGTGTGTGGGGAGGAGGTAAGAGGAAACGGTACCCAGAACGCTACCCTTGGGCTGTGAGTTCTCTGGGGGCTTCAAGGTCACGGACTGTCGCCGCATCGCTGGGGACCTCGAGATGAGGAGGAGAGAGGAGGCAAGGGATCGGATCGTATCGATTATCCCCGGGAGTATTTGCTGCGAGGTGTTAGCTGGGGGAGTGCGCCGATACGTAACACCCCGACAAAGCGGATGAGTCGCAGGGGCGTGTCGCGGGGTGGGTCGCGTGGTGGTCGCGGGGTCGGTCGCGGGCGGGTCGCGGGCGAGGACGACGACAAGAACAGCACAAAACAAGCGACAATAACAGCCAGAATTTGTCAACGCGGTCCAACACGTCCGACGCGCGGGCTTGTCCCTCCCCAGAACATCAATCCGGGGAGCGACGCGTAGGGAGGAAGAAGAGGAGAAGGGAGGAGGGAGGAGAAGGGGGAGGAGGCGAAAGAGTAAAGGATGATGGTGTTTTTTGATGATCGGCAGAGTATTTTGTGCAGGTGCATGTTGGGGAACCAAGCCGCAATCAATCCACCATACTCACATGCATGATAGTATAACAGCCCTGCCGTCTCGCTCCGGCTGCAGCCATGCCATTTGTTGATGCTCTGTGTGAGGAGCCGAGCAGCAGTATTCCACTAGTCTGTCCCTCCTCCTCCTCCTCCTCCTCCTCCTCCTCCTCCTCCTCCTCCTCCTCCTCCTCCTCCTCCCCCACCTCTCCCGCAGTCCGTGCTGGCCAGAGTGCCGAGGCGAACCCGGCCGTGACGCGCGCACAGCTGCGGATGACACCTTGCAGTTCCTCATACATCGTTGACGTGTTGCAGTCACGCAGCTCAGCAAGACGTGGTTGTTTCCATGTGGGCGTATTTTTGCCAGCCCTGTGCAAGTCAAGCACAACTCGCCCTGCGGCGCAAGAGGACGCCAGGCGTACGCCAGACAGCGACTGCCTTGTCCTGACCAGGCCCACCCTGAGCCCGGGATGGGTGCATGCGCCCTCCTGGCTTGGTCAGGCGGGCACATGCCGATCCTGGGCCCAGCACGGCCTGGGTCCGGAGCGGCGTGTGTACAGTCAAAAACCCTAATAAGGACGCGCGACTTTGCTCAGGGTACCCTTGCGTCCTTGCTCTTCCTTGCTCTCGCGTCCTTGAGGTTTTCGTCGTCCGCCGCCCCAAAAATCCCCAATTCGGCTTCCAAGGGTCTTGCGTCCTTACCGCGCGCCCTCATTTGGGTTTTTGACTGTGCACCGCCGACGCCCTCTGGCTTCGGGCTTCGGGCGGGTGTTGGGGTCTCTCGGGGTGCTGGGGAGTGGCTCCCCGCCGGAGGCAGCGCAGCCGTGCACTCGGGCGCGCGAGGGAGCGACGGGCCCCGCTTCCGTGCGAAGTCGACGCCCTCCGTCGCCGGACGAGGCGGCACCGGCGCTCTGCTTCGGGTGATGGGCCTGTTTCCCACCACCACCACCATAAGTTGGAGGGGGAGGAGGAGGAGGAGGAGGAGGAGGAGGAGGAGGAGGAGGAGGAGGAGGAGGAGGAGGAGCACGACGAAGAGGGGAGGAGGAGGAGGAGGAGGAGGAGGAGGAGGAGGAGGAGGAGGAGTACAGTTGGGGCCCTGGAGAAGGAACCCTTCTCGTTGGGGCGGGGCTCGGTGTTCCTTGATTGTTTCGAAGTTTGCCTCGGGTTTTCCTGAGGTTTTCCATGGGAAATTGAGGTTGAACTTATGGGCAAAAGGGGCCTCGTTCCTTATTTAGGGTTCCTTAGGTCAACGCCCCGACTGTAGGAGGATGAGGAGGAGGAGGAGGAAAAGGACGACGAAGAGGAGGAGGAAGAGGAAGAGGAGGAGGAGGAGGAGGAGGAGGTGGTGGAGGGGAGGACGAGGACGAGGAGGAGGAGGAGGAGGAGGAGGAGGAGGAGGACTCCCTCCCCTCCAAGTTCTGGTGGTGGCGGTGGAGAACAAGCCCATCATCGGGGGCACTTTCCCAATCCGTGGAGCTGGCGCCCACGAGTGCGCCCGCTCGCCTGTCGTCACGCTCGCCCGCCGCCCCCTCGAGGGAGGAGCAGAGAGCGGAAGGATGGCAGGAACCCTAGAACTCTCGGGCCGAACGAAATGGGGGGGTACTTAAAGGGGGGGGTACGAAATCTGCTGCATGCAGCTGGTTTCAGCCCGACCGCGCGCCAAATCTATGGATCGCTGATCCATGTTTGCGCGCCCCCGAGTGGACTCGGACACTCGCATATTGTGTAATGTGCAATGGATCATGGCCTCGGGGGCGCGACTCTCGTATGCTTGTACATCTCTCACGGCCCCGCAGGAATTTAGGCAACGCGATTTGGGTGTAGAAAGCCGGTTGTGGGCTCTGTTCTTTGAGCGGCCAGTCACAAACTACAACAGGAAGTAGAGAGCAGGGCCATAATATGGGAGCATCGAAACTGGGTTTGGCACATGAAGCAGCAAGCCTAACCCGTGCAGCCCGATTCCCATACAGGGGGGGCAGCGAATTTCAATCGGTTTGAGTGGATCGAATTGTTTGACCTTCGCTTCGCGCAGGGCCTCGGAGCTTACAATCGTGCCAAATACTTGTGTGGATCTCTCTTGTCCGAAGCAAGATGCCCTTCGCCAGCTCTCGGAAAATTCTAGGAGCCACGTGCGACCCGAACTCATGTGTGACCGGCATTGTCTAGCAAGCTTCACTACCCCAGCAAAGCACCCTAACGGCAGCATAAGAGGCGAGTCGCTGAGTAGGAGACTGGCTAAAGGGATCATGGGTAAGAGCACAGCCAAGTGCACCGTAGCTTGTTGTTGTTGATGATGGTGATGATGATGGTGGTGGCGGTGGTGATGGTGATGGTGATGGTGTTGGTGATGGTGATGGTGATGGTGATGGTGCTGATGATGATGCTGATGATGCTGATGATGATGCTGATGATGCATATACTGATGATGATGCTGGTAGTGGTTGTGGCGGTGCTGATGTAGCTTCTCGGGTGACAATGCAGAATGTAGGATCGCCCCATATTGTCCGAATTGGGGTGTGGCCTCGGTGGTACATGAAGTGCTCTCGTGACCACGTGTCACGAAACACCAGATATCGTAGCAGCGCTGGAAACTCATCATGATCACCACCATCATCATCATCACCAACAGCAGCAACATCAACATCAATATCATCATTCCATTGACATGAACGTGGCTCCCTCCTGGCACTTCAGGGCCCTCAGAACTCATCCTTCTGCTCGAGTCGCCGCACCCACAGCGAGCCCGCCACCTGTGCAGGCAGCTTCGGTCACCGCGCGGGGTCATTCTTTGGGCACCCGCTGGGCACAACAATGTAGGGTGATGATTGAGAAATGCCTGGCCATCCCTGACTGATGATGATGATGATGATGATGATGATGATGATGATGCTGCTGATGATGATGATGATGATGATAATGTTGCGGATGATGCTGCTGCTGTTGTTGATGGTGGTGATGATGACGATGACGATGACGATGACGATGATGATGATGCTGATGATGCTGTTGCTGCTAATGATGATGATGATGCTGCTGCTGATGATGATGATGATGCTGACGATGATGATGATGATGATGATGATGATGATGATGATGATGATGCTGATGATGATGATACTGCTGATGCTGATGCTGATGCTGATGCTGCTGATGTTGATGGTGGTGATGATGACGATGACGATGACGATGACGATGATGATGATGCTGATGATGCTGTTGCTGCTAATGATGATGATGATGCTGCTGCTGATGATGATGATGATGCTGACGATGATGATGATGATGATGATGATGATGATGATGATGATGCTGATGATGATGATACTGCTGATGCTGATGCTGATGCTGATGCTGCTGCTGCTGATGATGATGCTGATGCTGATGATGATGATGATGATGGTGATGATGGTTATGTTGATGATGATGATGATGATGATGATGATGATGACGGTGGTGGTGATGATGATGATGATGCTGATGATGATGATGGTGATGATGATGCTGATGATGATGATGATGATGATGATGATGATGATGATGATGATGATGATGATGATGATGACGGTGGTGGTGATGATGATGATGATGATGATGATGATGATGATGATGATGATGATGATGATGATGATGATGATGATGATGATGATGATCAGGCAGAGTAGTGATGTAAGGCGTAGGGTGGTGATTGAGATGTTGGGTGATGATGATGTGTGATGTACGGTGAAGGTGATGATATCGAGTCCGTCGCGCAGCAGCGTCCAGGGCGATGATGAATGGAAAGATTCTGGGCCTGTCCGTTGGCATCGTGGTCGTTCTCATTGAGATCCTCTGGTCGTGCCCTCCCAGATTTTGCCCAGCGGCGTGAACTATTTCCTTATCATTGTCCCCCCACCAATGTTTCCCTTTCCTTCTGCGGCAATTTGGCGTCTGGACCCATCAAGAATCCTGGATCCAGTGGCCTGAGGACTACAGGAAGTGTCCTGAGGACACGCCTTTCTGCGCCTGTTCTGTGGTGCCCGCGCGCGGACGGGAGAAGTCGTGCAGTGCTTTGGCTGCTGCTGCTGGGAGCGGAGGGGGAGGTGGCCACGACTGGGCGTCACCCGGCAGCGGCGGGGCACTGCCGGTCGGGGGTCGAGGCGTGTAGGATGTCGAGGAGTTGCCGCCTCTGCACGCCTGGCGGCCACGACGGCGACGACGGCGACGACGACGTCGACGACGACGACGACGACGAGCTGGGCGGGCGTGACATTGAAGCGCACGGGCGGGCGGCCGGGCCAGGCTTAAGTCGGGCCTGTCCCTCTACAGGGGGAATTTTCGGAAATAGTCAAAAAACAATCCTGGGTTCGATTTGTCGGATATTTTTTGACAATTTTGTTTTTTTGGAGTATCTTAAATTTTTCCCTCGAAGATCGGCCTGTAGGGGGACACGCCCGACGTAAGGCCAGACTTGACCAGGTTCGGCTGTTGCTAGCATGCTAGCAGTGCCCCTGGCCCGAAGGTGCCCGCTGGATCTCCAAGGAGGCCCCCCGCGGCCTCCAGAGCTCCCCTCACGAGGCCAAGAGGGCCCCAGGTAAGTGCTGGGGGCACCTTCGGCCAGAGGCACCTCTGGCACCTTCCGAGGAAGGTGGCCCAAAATGGGGCCCCGAATGTCCCCGGAACGCCCCTGCGCCCCGCTTGTTCCTAGACGTCCGCCTGCGTGATGTTTTCAGTCTGCGGCCCCAGAGGTCCGGACTACCTTCCCGGGGGTAATTCGGTCTTCGTCCCAGATATCCGTAAGGGCTTCGCCCCCTGCCGCCGGCCCCCTGTCTCGGAGAATGGGCCATGGAAGAGCTAAGTCATGAGGCCTTGGCGCTGTTGTGAAGCAGTATCGAAACTTCATGCGAAGCCGAACGCAATCAGCAAAACCAACTGATCACAAGAGGGGTTACCACACCTGGCGATTGGTAAGACGTGTATGGTGTACGGGCTTGGTTACCACACCTTGCGATTAAAGGGCCGAGGGAGTTCTCGCAGTTTGGGTTACCACGCCTTGCGATGGATGTGCGTGAAGGGTGGCACCGAATTTCAGAAATGTGCCAAATCCCTTGTGTTTTTGGACCCTGACCCCGCGGATCTGCGTAAGGGGTGGCGCCGAATTTCAGAAATGTGGCAAATCCCATGTGTTTTTGGACCCTGACCCCGCGGATCTGCGTGAGGGGTGGCACCGAATTTCAGAAATGTGGCAAATCCCATGTGTTTTTGGACCCTGACCCCGCGGATCTGCGTGAGGGGTGGCACCGAATTTCAGAAATGTGGCAAATCCCTTGTGTTTTTGGACCCTGACCCCGCGGATCTGCGTGAGGGGTGGCACCGAATTTCAGAAATGTGGCAAATCCCATGTGTTTTTGGACCCTGACCCCGCGGATCTGCGTGAGGGGTGGCACCGAATTTCAGAAATGTGGCAAATCCCATGTGTTTTTGGACCCTGACCCCGCGGATCTGCGTGAGGGGTGGCACCGAATTTCAGAAATGTGGCAAATCCCTTGTGTTTTTGGACCCTGACCCCGCGGATCTGCGTGAGGGGTGGCACCGAATTTCAGAAATGTGGCAAATCCCATGTGTTTTTGGACCCTGACCCCGCGGATCTGCGTGAGGGGTGGCACCGAATTTCAGAAATGTGGCAAATCCCATGTGTTTTTGGACCCTGACCCCGCGGATCTGCGTGAGGGGTGGCACCGAATTTCAGAAATGTGGCAAATCCCATGTGTTTTTGGACCCTGACCCCGCGGATCTGCGTGAGGGGTGGCACCGAATTTCAGAAATGTGGCAAATCCCATGTGTTTTTGGACCCTGACCCCGCGGATCTGCGTGAGGGGTGTCGATTTCGAGCCCCCCCAGCAATTCAGACAACGCGCCCAGGGGACGCTAAAAATCCCGTTTGGGCCTCCCCCCCCTCGCGCGGTCAATCAACTAGTTACAGTAACCAGCAAGAAGTCAACTAGTTACAGTAACCAGCAAGAAGCAGAACTGTAACACTGGAAACTACAAACTACAACTGGTACAGGAAACTGCGAATCACGCGCCTCGCAGCCTGGTGGCCCCACAAGGGGGCCGGCGGATTCGGGGGCGGAAAAGAGGGGGGTGATGACTAGGGGGGGTGGATATCATGGCGTGGGCCATGATGTTTCCCCAGATTTTTTTTGGCGCCTCTTCTTGTTTCATTACGTCCCTGGCCCCCCCGCTGGGCCGCGCACATGCCGCCGGTCATGATTTGCACCCCCCCCTCTTGGACACCCCCGTCTTGGCCGCTCCCGAGATATGTGTTTGCTGGTCACTGGTCCCAGTACCCGCTGATCGGCCCTAGAGGCCGACGTCAAGAAAAAGACGGGGACAAAATCATGCCATCGGAGAGCTGGGCTTGTTCACCCCCCTTTCGCCAACTCTGAGATCTGACGCTGCGAACAACTACAACATCGCGACAAAAACGGCAAGAACACTGGCAACCATGTTCCTGCGGCATCCCTCGAGCCAGATAGATCTGCGATGGCCTTAGGGCCCGAAACTGGGCGAGCACGTCTAGATCTGATTCGCCGATTTTTCACCGCCATTTCCATCGGTTTGGAGAGGATGGTGTTGGTGGTCATGATGGTGGTGTTGGTGTTGATGATGATGATGATGATGATGCTGATGATGATGATGCTGATGATGATGATGATGATGATGATGATGATGGTGGTGGTGGTGGTGGTGGTGGTGGTGATGGTGATGATGATGATGATGATGATGATGATGATGATGATGATGATGATGATGATGATGATGATGATGATGATGATGATGATGAGGAGGAGGAGGAGGAGGAGGAGGAGGAACACCTCCACAGTTTCCCCTGTCACCAGTCCTAACTACCTGCCTACCTGTGGTAGCTGTGGTATACAACTGGCACACCAAGATCTCAGCCCCCTCCGTTGGCGCACGCCCGTCCCCGAGGACAGAGCTTCGCCACCATGCTCGCGGCCGCCGCCGGCAGGGGGCAGGGCGCGGCGGCGGCGCTGCGGGGGTCCGAGGTCCCCCTCCCCCCGCGCAGCATCCTTTTTCGCTTACAGCCAAGACGCTAGGATTTGGGGGCAAGGAGCCACGCGCAGAGGGGGGTGGAGGAGGAGGAGGAGGAGGAGGAGGAGGAGGAGGAGGAGGATGAGGAGGAGGAGGGGGGGAGGAGGAGGAGGGGGAGGAGGAGAGGAGGAAGAGGAGGGGGAGGAGGAGGAGGAGGAGGAGGAGGAGGAGGAGGAGGAGGAGGAGGAGGAGGAGGAGGAGGAGGAGGGGAGGAGGAGGAGGAGGAGGAGGAGGAGGAGGAGGAGGAGGAGGAGGAGGAGGAGGAGGAGGAGGAGAAGGAGGAGGAAGGAGGAGAGGGAGGAGGGATGCGGAGGATGAGGAGGAGGAGGAGGAGGAGGAGAGAGGAGGAGGAGGAGGAGGAGGAGGAGGAGGAGGAGGAGAGGAGGGAGGAGGAGGAGGGAGGAGGAGGAGGAGGAGGAGGAGGAGGAGGAGGAGGAGGAGGAGGAGGAGGGAGGAGGAGGAGGAGGAGGAGGAGGAGGAGGAGGAGGAGGAGGAGGAGGAGGGAGGGAGGAGGAGGAGGAGGAGGAGGAGGAGGAGGAGGAGGAGGAGGAGGGGAGGAGGAGGAGGAGGGGAGGAGGAGGAGGAGGAGGAGGAGGAGGAGGAGGAGGAGGAGGAGAGGAGGAGGAGGAGGAGGAGGAGGAGGAGGATGAGGAGGAGGGAGGAGGAGGAGGAGGAGGAGGAGGAGGACGGAGGAGGAGGGGGGAGGAGGAGAGGAGGGGAGGGGAGGAGGAGGAGGGGAGGAGGAGGAGGAGGAGGAGGAGGAGGGGAGGAGGAGGAGGAGGAGGAGGAGGAGGAGGAGAGGAGGAGGAGGAGGAGGAGGAGGAGGAGGAGGAGGAGGAGGGGGAGGGGAGGCTTCTCAGAAGCACCCCTGCTTTCAAGAAGCCTTCCCCCCTCTCCCTGCCCCTCTTTGTTTCTGCGCCCCGCCAAGGCTGGAGGCGTACCACTACTACCACTGATTCGGGCCTCTCTACAGGAGGAATAGTAAATAATTGTAAAACAAAAGTTGTCAGGGGACGTTTCCCCCCCTTCCCCCCTATTTTTTCTGAATATTTCTGCACTATTTGTTATTGTTCGTCCGAGATCCGCTTGTAGGGGGACGCGCCCGACGCTGGTGAGCTCCAGTCTCCAGGTGGTGGTGATGGTGGTGGTGCGTTTCCTTCTCCCTAGAATGAGGAGCAGTTTGGGTTCGACAGGGGACGATTGTCCGTGTGTCCCTCCATGGCTGTTCACCCACGCCTCACCGTGCATGCAGGCGCGTTTGGGTCCAACGTGGGGCTTCGTTTCCTACTTGTCGTTCCTCATTTAAGCAGCCCGACTGCATTTCCATCTCCACGAGGCCATGGCATCTCAGCTCCATCATCCCACCGCCCCAATTGCGGAGGCCCCTCGAAACCCGACCCCTGTCATGCGAGGCCCTGATTTTTTCAACCCCCAAGAACCCAGACCCCTTCCCCTGGTCCAGTTTGTCATCCTGAGCCGTTTTCAGATGGTCCCGGGGCCCAGTGAGGGCCCCCAGATAACGAACAAGCTCCGTCCTGATGTTTTCGCGACGCGGGGATGTGCGGCCCATACTTATCCTTATCATGGGGGTAAATCGGCCAGTGGGGCCCTTGTCTCGACCTCATGTGGAAAGAACGTGTTCGTATCCGCGGCCTCGCAGGCCAGGCCCCTGGGCTGCGACCTGGGGGATACGGGGCTTACGTTCGCGGATGCCTCGCGCAAAACGCATCCGTGCGATCGCATATCCGCGGGATCGCGCCCCGGAATCCAGGTCGCGAGGGCCCAGATACGGATATGTTTCGGCGGCCAGCCCCGGCCTGTTTTCCATGAGCCACCACCACCACCACCATAAGTTGGAGGGGCAGGAGGTCTTCCTCCTCCTGTTTTCCACCACCACCACCATAGATTAGAGGGGGAGGAGGTTTCCCCTCCTGTTCTCCACCACCACCACAAGTTGGAGGGGGAGGAGGTCTTCCTCCTCCTCCTCCTCCTCCTCCAACTTGTGGTGGTGGTGTTGGAAGACAGGCCCATCGTGCATCCGCGTCTGCTCTGGTGCAGTTCACCCTGGCACACGACCGCGGTGGGACGGGTAGCGCCATAGCAGCGCAGCGCAACCAAGAGAGAGTGCCAGTGCTAACTCAAGACAACCACCTTCGGGGGCGGAAAAGAGGGGGGTGATGACTAGGGGGGGTGGATATCATGGCGTGGGCCATGATGTTTCCCCAGATTTCATGGCGCCTCTTCTTGTTTCATTACGTCCCTGGCCCCCCCGCTGGGCCGCGCACATGCCGCCGGTCATGATTTGCACCCCCCCCCTCTTGGACACCCCCGTCTTGGCCGCTCCCGACACCTATTTCCTATACGGAGTATCAGTGCAGGTGCCTGCATTTTGACACCCCTGTACCGAGAAATGTGTCCAAGCCAACCTGCCATTCGGGATGTCGTTGACAACTCCTCTCCAGCCGATTTCAGGGGTACAGGCCATGCACCGTGTTGAGCACGGGCCCCCAGATCTCAACCTCCACAAGCAGGCGATGCGCGTTACCGATGCACAGGATGTAGCCACATTCAGTCTCCCAGCAACCACGAACTCCGGGGTGCGTGGTGACCCCCAGGAACGGCGCCAGCATATTTTAGCATGTAGAGTCAACGCGAAATGCAATTATCCATGGTCACCTGCCAGCACGAACTGGGAGATATCACGTCGAGCCGTAAAGGAAAGATGATGGTCGATCGTAGTGGGCACGCACAAGTTAGTATAATCTTGAATTTTCGGTTGGTCGCTGAGTATTTGGTGCAGATGAGCTCCTCGCTGGGCTTGTCTTCCCTGGAACATTCACGATTTGACAACCGTTCCTAGGAGTATCCGTCCGTGTATTCTGCTCAGCAATCTCGGATTTCCGTGCCTCCAGTCGCCATGTTTTGACGCCAGATTGGGCTCTTCGGGGTCGGCCAGGACTACAGAGTAGTCTTGACCATTGGCTCATCTGTGCGAGGGCGGGCTCTTCTTTACAGTTGAGCCATGGGCGTTTCGACCACATGGTGCGACGAGCTCCCCGAAGTGGTCCAAGAGTCGGACATCCCTGCCGATGTGCCTCCCGGCCGTGTGCAAACCTCCTTTTCTCGAGAGTGAACTCTCTGACTTTGAGCCACTCGGTCTCTCTTTATTAACCCTCCTATGGTTGGGCACTCGTTTTGAATAGAGCAGTGTGGTCGCCCCGTCCTTCTCCTCCTCCCCCCTCCTCCCCCCTCCTCCCCTCCTCTCCTGTTTCCTGTGTTCCCCTCTCCTCTGTACGTATCGCCTCCACCCGCGTAGCTCTGCTCTGATGGCTGCCCCTCGTGTCCGTGGTCGATGCCGCCATCGTCGCCCGGTGGACAAGGTTAGGGGAACGAAGAATGACAGAAACATAAAACCTCGGAGGTCCGCGCGGATTTCTCGGATCGGCGTTGGCCCGCCGCAATGGGCGGCGCCGGAGGCGCCGCCAGGGGGGCCCTGCGACGATCCTTGAAATCCGCGCGGTCCTCCGAGTTTTGATGTTTCTGTCATTCTGCGTCCCCCTGGAAGATCACTGGGCCTCACGCTGTCGCTGGTGTCGGCCAGCAGTCTGGGTGCCTGCCAGATGGGAGAAGCCCTCCGCCCTGCCGCTAGAGGAGGGGGAGGGGGAGGAGGAGGAGGGGAGGAGGAGGAGGAGGAGGAGGGGAGGAGGAGGAGAGGAGGAGGAGGAGGAGGAGGAGGAGGAGGAGGTGGAGGAGGAGGAGGAGGCGGAGGAGGAGGAGAGGATGAGGAGGAGAAGGAGGAGGAGGAGGAGGAGGCGAGGAGGAGGAGGAGGAGGAAGAGGAGGAGGAGGAGGAGGAGGGGAGGAGGAGGAGGAGGAGGAGGAGGAGGAGGAGGAGGAGGAGGAGGAGGAGGAGGAGGAGGAAGGAGGAGGAGGAGTGAGGAGGAGGAGGAGGAGGAGGAGGAGAGGAGGAGAGGAGGAGGAGGAGGGGGAGGAGGGGAGGAGGAGGAGAGGGAGGAGGAGGGGAGGAGGGAGAGAGGGGTTGGCCAGCAGCTCGGGTGCTGCAGATGAGGAGAAGGGCCGCCCTGCCGCAGAGGAGGGGGAGGGGGAGGAGGGGGAGGAGAGGAGGTGGAGGAGGCAGGAGGAGAGGAGGAGGAAGGAGGAGGAGGAGGAGGAGGAGGAGGAGGAGGAGAGGAGGTGGAGGAGGAGGAGGAGGAGGAGGATGAGGAGGGAGGAGAGGAGGAGGAGGAGGAGGAGAGGAGGAGGAGGAGGAGGAGGAGGAGGAGGAGGAGGAGGAGGAGGAGGAGGAGGAGGAGCGGAGGAGGAGGAGGAGGTGGAGGAGGAGGAGGAGGAGGAGGAGGGGAGGAGAGCGGAGGAGGGTGTTTGCCAGCCTCTCGGGCTGCAGATGGAGAATCCTCGCCCTGCCGCTAGAGGAGGGAGGGGGGGAGGGGATGGAGGAGGGAGGAGAGAGAGAGAGGAGGAGGAGGAGGAGGAGTGGAGGAGGAGGAGGAGGAGGGGGAGGTCGGCCAGCAGCCTGGATGCCTGCCAGCTGGGAGCCGCCCCCCGCCCCGCCGCCGCCCGGGAGCAGGCGCCGGGCGCGCGGTGCCAGGGCGCGGCCGCGGGGCCTCGGCCGCCGGAGCCCGCCCGCCCCCTCGCGCCGGGGCTCGCGCCCTGCCTGGGGGGGGGAGGATGGGGAGGAGGAGGGGGAGGAGGGGGAGGGGGAGGAGGAGGAGGAGGAGGAGGAGGAGGAGGAGGAGGAGGAGGAGGAGGAGGAGGAGGGGGAGGAGGAGGAGGGGGAGGAGGAGGAGGAGGAGGAGGAGGAGGAGGAGGAGGAGGAGGAGGAGGAGGAGGAGGAGGAGGAGGAAGGAGGAGGGGGAGCGGGAGGAGGGGGAGGAGGAGGAGGAGGAGGAGGAGGAGGAGGAGGAGGAGGAGGACGAGGAGGAGGACGGAGGAGGAGGAGGAGGAGGAGGAGGAGGAGGAGGAGGATGCTGCTGCTGCTGTTGCTGCTGCTGCTGATGATGCTGATGATGCTGCTGCTGCTGCTGCTGATGATGATGATGATGATGATGATGATGATGATGATGGATCATGCTGATGATGGTGATGATGCTGATGCTGATGTTGATGGTGGTGGTGGCGATGATGATGATCATGATGATGAGTATGATGGTGACTGTGATGATGACGATGATGACGATGATGATGATGCCGACGACGATGCCGACGACGACGATGTTGATGATGCTGTTCATGATGAGTATTAAGATGATGAGTATGATGATGCTGATGATGATTCTGGTGCTGATGACGATATTGATGTTTATGATAATGATGATGCTGGTGATCTTGCTGATACTAATGTTGGTGACGATGGTGATGATGCTGCTGATGATGAGTATGATGATGCTGATGACGATGATGATACCGACGCTGATGCTGATGCTGATGCTGCTGTTGCTGCTGCTGATGATGCTGCTGATGATGATGCTGATGATGATGATGATGATGGTGGTGGTGGTGGTGGTGGTAGTGGTGGTGAGGATGAGGATGAGGATGAGGATGAGGATGAGGATGAGGATGATGATGATGATGATGATGATGATGATGATGATGAGATGATGATGATGATGATGATGATGATGATGATGATGATGATGATGATGGTGATGGTGATGATGCTGATGCTGATGCTGATGCTGATGCTTATGCTGCTGATGTTGCTCATGGTGGTGATGATGGTAATGAGTAGGAGGAGGAGAGGGAGGTCTGCAACGGGGCTCAGTGGTCTCTTTAAACTCTGTAAGCAGCAGGGCGTAGCTTTCTTCGGCGTGGTTGGGAGTTTTCGTGCATCCGTTTTTTTTTTTTTTTTTTTTTTTTGATTTTGGCGCGAGGTTTTCGTTTTCTTTGGTGGGGGCCAGGTCCAGATCATAGTTTGTTTACCGGACCCGAGCCGTTCCCGAAACGCCTCCGAACGTCTCTCGGATCGCCGGGCTGCCCAGGCCGCGTCTGTGAGATGTGCTGACACCTTTCGTTTCGGTGAGCTTCTTTTTGCGACTTTCGTCATCAAGATGTAATTGCTTGGGCACGGTAAACAACAACTTGCCGTTGTCAGGGCCCTTTTTTTCGGGGGGTGGGGAGGATGATGAAGAGGAGGAGGAGGAGGAGGCGGAGGAGGAGGAGGCTGACAAGATGGGGAGGGGAAGCGGGGACAAGATTGGGGAGAAGGGGGGGAGGGGAGGGGTGGGAAGGTCAAGTGAGGCGCGCCCGCGCCCTATTGTGCAGAGCTCCTCTCTGCTGGCACAGTCGGATGCCGTCTGAGCATGGGCTTCATGTACACCTGGAGGGGGAGGAGGAGGAGGAGGAGGAGGTGGATGGGCTGGAGGACTCGTCCTCACGCATCGCCTCCTCTTCCCTCGCCGCCTCCGCCTCTCGCTCGCTTCTTCCCTGCCTCCGCGCGACGCAGTGGTTGCAGCAGCCAGTAGCATCATCCAGCGGCCGTGGCCTCGTCCGCCCGATCTTGGGTTGGCCTGGGCGCCGATCCGCAGTGGTGGCTCGTTCGGTTGTTCGTTCTCTCTCTCTCTCTCTCTCTCTCTCTCCTCTCCTCCCTTTTGTCTTCTCCGCCTGCCGCCGGGCTCCTGTCCAAGGTGTACCTTTTCCTGCACATCATCTTCGGCACCGCCTGATCCCACGGCTTCGCCCTTTCCCGGCCGCCGCGAGGCCCCGCTTTCTCTCGCCCTTCCTCTGCTAATGAAGGCTGTGCGCGTCCCGCTTATCTTTCGGCGGAGGAGGTTCGCTCTCGCCCCGCAGATCGAACACGTTCTCTCCGCCTGCTCTCTCCCTCCTCTCTCCCTCCCTCGCCCCCAGCGCACGGCAGGCTCGCGCCGCGCTGGCGTGGCGGCGGCCCCCGCTGCGGGCTTTCTCGGAGGGCCGGCCGCCTCCCGGCGGCCGGGAGCCTCCGGGCTGTCGAGCGAGCGGCGCCGCGGGAAGGCCGCGAGCGTTCGAGATCCAGCGACCCACGCGGCGTGGGAAGCCATCGCCGACGTCGTGGTGGCACGATCTGCCCGTGCGCAGGGGGGCCTTCGGGGGCCGCTTGGGGGCCCCCGCAGGCGAGCGATCGTGGGCTTCTCCCGGGGTGGAGGGGGGTCATTTCTGAGTGCCCCCCCCCCAGAGGTCTTTGTTGGTGTCGGGGTCTCGGGAGAAAGCAAGACATGCTCGCTGTTCGGCACTCGAACCTCCACTCGGGGTGTTGAGGACACAGTGTTATGTTAGTTCTATGCGCGTGCTTACGTACACAGGCAAACATGTACGCATGCAAACATACTTCTGTTAGTTGTATGCGCGTACTTATGTATACGTACCAAAGGCACCCATGACGGATCACTGCCGATCACCGCCGCCCCCTTGCGACAGAACGAGAAGGGAGTTTAGGGTAGGACAGCTCCGAGGGGGAGAGACTCGCGAGTCTACGACGGAAGAGGTCGGTGGCGCCCCTCATACAGGGCGCTGTGACCCTGGAGGACAGAGCTCCCCACGCTCTGACCAGGGCCCGCGACGGGGTGCCACGACCTGAAATCACTCTTCTACCTTGAGCGCCTCCTTAGCACGCACTCGCTCCGCGAGGTCGGCAAGTTGTCTCTCGTACTCAGGGGCAGCAGGGGCGCCCGAGTGGGCAGTCGGCGCAGTGGTGCGAGCGAGGGTCTTACGCCGCGGCTTCGGGACCACAGAAGACGCTGATACCGCAGCAGATCGATCAATAAACTGGCGGACTCGATTGCTGGGGCCGAGTCCCTGGCGCTGCTTATTCAAAACCTCGCGGCCTGTTTGTGGGCCTCTGGCATGTCTTTTCAAGGTTGCGCGAGCACCGCTGCACCCAACGCCCGCGACGAACACGCAACAACTGCAAATGCTTGAGCTTTGACTTCAAGGGCTCTGGAACTTTTGGGTGAATCTCGTGGGAGGCCACACCCACAATCAGGTGCCCCAGGGAACGACGGACGACCTGACGAACTCACTCGGGGGCCGCAAAGCACCCCAGAGCCTCGCGGGACTCACCCTCGTGGGCGATCCTCAAATTCTACTTGCACTGCAGACCGAGCGGCCCCTCTTCCCAATCGTGCCAGCCTGGGGGCGACTGGGCAGACCGACAGCGGGCGAAGGGTCGCGCGCGCTTCGCTCTCGACTGGAAAGCAGGGAGCACAGCAGCAGCGCGCCTGACGAAATTCGAGGCCGACGCGACCTCGTTCTCAAATCGGCTGGCTGACTCGGGCCCCGCATCCTGGTGGAGGCGAAGCGCCTCCTTCGCGTGCAGATCGGCGGCACGGTTACCTTGCGCTGGCGCGCGCTGCTCAGGCGGGAGGTTACATATCACGTCTTCGCTCCGATGGGCTTTCGCAAGAGACCTGGCGAAGGCTGAAACTCCTGCGAAAACTTTCCCAGCACGCAGCTGTTCAAGCTGGGGGAGCAAAGCCTGGGCAATCGCTGCTTTGCAATCCGCATGCACATTCGAACTTTGATCCGCGATCTGACAGGCAACCGCGAGCGAACAGTTCTCAGAAACTTCAGGCTGTCTTGTGGCTTCCTGAGCGCTGCCTGGGAGCCTCTTGGGGACTTCTGAGAAGCCTCTTGCCCCCCCGGCCTCTGAGGGACCTCTTGGCCTTCGGAGGCCGACTTGGAGCTACTCTTTGGGCGCTTTGGGGCCGTCTTGGAGGTTTCTGGGGCAGTATCGGGGCCGTCTTCGGGGCCTCTTGGACCGTATTGCGGGCTTCTTGGAGGCCTTTTAGGCCGTCTCGGGGCGATCTGTTGAGCCTAGGACGTCTTGGAGCGTCGGAAGCCCGAAAAGGCGAGAACACTAGCATCAGTGGAAACACCGTAGGAACATCAATGATTTTGGCCTCTTGGAGGCCGTCATGGGGTTTTTCTGGGGCGTGATTGGGGCTTCGCCGGCCTTCTTGAGCCATCCTGAGGCCATCTAGGGCCCCTCGGGGACATATCGGGCCACCTTCGGCTCTGGGGGGGGCAGCTTAGCAGTCTTGGAGGCGTCCTGGATGCATCCGGAGCCACCGTGGTGAGTTTTTTCATTGTTTGCTTTGCTCACCTGGGTTTTTACGAATCAATTTGTTGTTGGGTCCTCAGCTTGAAGAGGCAGCGCCCCGCGTCACCCACTCACCCTCCTCCCCTGTCCCCTCCCTCCTCCTCCCTCCTCCCATCCATTGGTCCCCTTACACGTACCGTGGCCCCATAGGGAGCTCCACACCAGGCCCCAGTGGCAGGGTTCGCATACGCTTCCAGCCACATTTCGGCACACCGCTCACACGCTTCGTGGCCCCATAGGGAGATCCACCGCAGGCGCCAGCGACAGCGTTCGCATGCGCCCCCCCCCCGAATTTCGGCACGCCCCTCACACGTCTCGTGGTCCTCCATCGGAGGCCCCAGTGGCAGGGTTCGCTTTCGGCACACCCCTCACACGCTTCACCGAAGGCCCCAGTGGAAGGATTCGCATGCGGCTCCACCCCTATTCTGGCACACGCCTCACACGCTTCGTGGCCCCGTAGCGAGCTCCACCGAAAGCCCCAATGGCAGGGTTTGCATGCGGCTCCACCCCAAATTCTGGCATACCCCTCACACGCTCCGTGGCCCCATATTGAGCTCCACCGAAAGCCCCAATGGAAGGGTTCGCATGCAGTTCCAATCTTAATTTCGGCATACCCTTCGCACGCTTCGTGGCCCCGTAGGAAGCCCCACATAAGGCGGAGTGGCAGGGTTCGCATGCGGGTCCCCCTATTTCGGCATATCTCTCTCACGTTTCGTGGTCCTGTTGAACAGTGGCAGAGGTCGCATGCGGCTCCACCCCTATTCTGGCACACCCCTCACACGCTTCGTGGCCCCATAGCGAGCTCCACCGAATGCCCCAGTGGCAGGATTTGCATGCGGCTCCACCCCAGATTCCGGCATACTTTTCACACGCTTCGTGGCCCCATAGGGAACTCCACCGAAAACCCCAGTTGTAGGGGTCGCGTGCGGTTCCGCTCTTAATTCCGGCACACCTCTCATACGATTCGTGGCCCCATAGCGAGCTCCACCGAAGGCCCCAGTGGCAGGGTTTGCATGCGGCTCCACGCCAGATTCCGGCACACCTCTCACACGCTTCGTGGCCCCATAGGGAGCTCCTCCGAAGGCCAGTTGTAGGGGTTCGCATTGCATACCCGTCACACGCGTCGTGGCCCCATTATGGGGCCACGACGCGTGTGAGGGGTGTGCTCCCTACTAGGGAGCTCCACCGCATGCGCCACTTGCAGGGTTCGCATGGGGTTCCCCCCTCCCATTTCGGCACATCCTTCACACGCGTCGTAGCCCCATGGGGAGCTCCACCGAATGCGATACAACTGCGGCACGCACAAGTACATATGGTTGGGTCTTTCGTCAGGCTAATTTTTTGGGTGGTTGACGATATGTGCACAGACCCGGATGGGAACCTTTTGTGTCGGCCCACACAATCATGTGATAAAACCAATGAGGCGGCGGACTAGTGGCCTTCGGCTTATCTGGCCACCGTGCCTGAGTTATATCGGGCGACGAAATCTATACATATCCACTGCTCCCTGGCCAGGCCCACTCTGAACCCAGGAGGTGTGTATACGACCTCCTGGCCCAGCCAGGAGGGTGTGGCGTATACACTGCTGCTGGGTTCACGGTGTGCCTGGCCAGGGAGCAGTGGATATGTATAGATTTCGTCGCCCTATTATAGGTCGGACGTCTCAGGGGTATTTGAGGGAATCTCTTTTGAGGCCACTCGGGAGCCTGTTGGAGGCGTTCTTGGGTTGGCTTGGGGCCTCTCGTGGGCCTCTTGGGGCCTGATTTGGGACTCTTGGCTGCCGCCTGGAATTTCTGGGGGATCTCTTGGAGGCGGCTTGCTGGCGGTCTCGGGGGTCACCTTGGGGCGGAGGGCAAGAAATGTGGGTTCGTGCTCCCCTTTGGGCCTCTCTTGGGCCCTTCTTGGGGCTCTCTTGGGTCGTATCGGGGGCCTTTTGAGCCGTCTTGGGGCCATCGTGGGCCGCATGGAGGCCCCCTTAGGGGCCTATTGGGGCGACGACCCGAAAAGGCGACACCCGAAAATGCGGAAAGGGTTCCCAAGAGGGCCCCTCGAGGCCTTCTTGGGGGACCATTCGGAAACGTCTTTGAGCTTCTTGGGCCTCTTGGGTTGTCCAGAGGCCATCGATGGCGTCTTTGAGCGGTCATTGGGCGACTCGGGGCCCTCCTGGGGTGATCTTTGGGGCCTCTTGGGGGCCTCTTGGCAAATCTGGAGGCCCTCTTGCCTCTGGAGCAGTTAGGCTTGGGCCCGCTGAGCGTCCACAGGGCTCATGCGACACATCCTGGGACTTCCCGGGGAAGTATCCTTTGGCCTCGTTTGTCCGAGGGCCGTGCTGCGGGGGGGCCGCTCCGCCCCTTAGTGGTGCGGTTGCGGGGGCTCGGATAATGGACAGGAATGTCAGGGCTTCTAGTTCTTATTGGACCATTGATAGAACTTGGACGAGTCGGATCGCTTGCGCTGTGCTCCCATCCTGCAAGTACGCGACGGGGCGCTCTACCAAGTTTTTTTTTTCCTATCGCCGCGCGCCCATTCGAACCTCATACCTCGATCCTTGTTGGTTCTTGCTGTTGTATTGAAGATGTGTGATGCAAACCTCGGCGCTCAAACTGACATCCCTCGACCCTATTCGGATGAAAGCGGCGCCATCACCACCAGTGGTTCCAGTTCGGGCGATGAGGTCTACGATGCATCCCCGAGTTGGGAATGGGGGATGTCTGGATCGGGGAGGGGGAACCGGACCACGAGGAAAAACCCTGGCTCCTCACGCTGATGATGGTGGTGCTGCTTGCCCTTGTCTTTGTCAATCAGCACTTCTCGATCCTCGAACCTCGACCATCTATGCTTTATCCTCGCTGGTTTCCGATCTGAATTTGGAAGAAGCCGATGATGATGCTGCTGATGATGATGGTGATGATGAAAATGCTGCTGATGACGATGACCATGATGATGGTGATGATGATGATGCTTCTGGTGAGGATGATCATGCTCATGCTGATGCTGAGGATGATGATGTTGCTGCTGTTGCTGCTGATTATCATGATGATGACGATGCTGATGGTGATCACGATTATGATGATGCTGATGATGCCGATGATGCCTACGCTGGTGATGAGGTCCACGATGACGCTGGTGGATGCGGTGATGAAAATGATGCTGATGATGTTTGCGGTGATGATGATTCTGGTGGTGGTGGTGGTGATGATGATTGTGTTAGTGGTGCTGATGATTGTAATGTTGATGATGAAAATTGTTGTGTTGATGACGGTGATGATAGTGGTGATGGTGATGGTGATGATGGCGGTGATGATGATGCTGGTGGTAGTGGTGTTCATGATAATGATGTCGATTATGATGATGCTGCTGATGATGATGCTGATGATGGTCATGGTGGTGGTAGTGGTGATGCTGATGATTTTGCTCATACTACTGATGGTGATAACGATGGTGGTGGTGGTAGCGGTGATGATGATAATGTTGATGATAGTAATGATGATGATGATGATGCTGATGATGGCGCTGCGGATGATGCTGGTGGTGGTGGTGTTGATGATAATGGAGACGATTATGCTGATGCTGATGAATAACGCTGATGATGATCATGGTGGTGGTAGTGGTGATGATGATTTCGCTGATGCTACTGATGGTGATGACGATGATGGTGGTGGTAGCGGTAATGATGATATTGCTGATGATAGTAATGATGATGGTGATGATGATGCTGATGATGATGATCATGATGATGCGGATTCTGATGATGATGATGACGACGATGATGATGATGATGATGATGATGATGCTTATGCTGATGATGCTGATTATGATTATTATTGTTATTATTCTGGTGATGATGATGATGGAATATGATGATGATGAGGAGGTTGCTGGTGGTGGGGGTGGTAGTAGTGGTAATGGTCTGTTGCTGATGTTGATTATGATGATGATGCCGATGTTGATGACGATTACGATGATGGTGATGATGGTGCGGATGATGATGATGATGCTGGTGATGATGATGATGGTGCTGATGATGAGGATGATGATGATGGTGATGCTGATGCTGATGATGATGCTGATGCTGCTGCTGATGATGATGATGATCATGGTGATGCTGCTGATGATGCTGATGATGAGGCCGATGATGATGGTGATGATGTTGATGCTGCTGCTGATGCTGATGATGACGATGATGATGATGCTGATGATGATGCTGATGATGATGCTGATGATGATGAGGATGATGCTGATGATGCTGATGATGCTGATGATGCTGATGATGACGATGATGATCATGATGATGATGGTGATGATGATGATGATGATGATGATGATGATGATGAGGTGATGATGATGATGATGATGATGATGATGATGATGGTGATGATGATGATGATGATGATGATGCTGATGATGCTGCTGATGCTTATGCTGATGATGATGGTGGTGAGGATGTTTGTGATGATGTTTGTGATGGTGATGGTGATCCTCCAGGCAACATCCCTCGACACTCGTGCTGTCCGAGGGCCTGGGAGGTGGGTCTCTGAGGCCGAAGCCCCCCGCCTCCCTCCGAGGAGCCGGCTTCCGGGGGCGCCGTTCTCGCTGGCCCGGCTCCGCCGCGGGGGGGGGGAGCGCGGCAGCTGGGGGAGCCGGGCACCGTGAAGAGCTCTTTCTCCTCCACTTCCCCTCGCCATGGTGGGGGGTCTAAAACAGGGCCAGGATCGGGATAAATCGCTCCAGAGCGTTCCGGAACGCTCTGGAGCGGCCGCGGCGCCCAATACATCCTCCAAACCCGCCGATTTTCAGAGATTTCGAGTTATCCCGATCCGATTTTGTCCCGATCTTCGCGTCGTTTTAGGGTCCAAAAATAGACACCACCACCACCACCTCCCTCACCCCCTCCCTCTCCCAGGAAAGAGGAGAGAATGAAGAGGGTAGAGGATGGAGGAGGAATCGACGTGGTGGTGGTGTAGTGTACATTCTTGGGGCTCCCACGTGGGGGAAACGGGTCCTGAGGAGAACGGGTCCCGAGGTTTTTCACCGTTTTCGGGCTCTCGGGGCCCACTGCGAGCCCCCGGGCTGTCAGGAAACGGCTCAGGATGAAGATCTCGTCCTCTGGGGGAAGGCGCCAGGGACAAGGACTCGTTTCCCTTAGGACCTGTTCCCCCCATGCTAGCACCTTCTTGCTCCACTTCTCCTCCCTTCCTCCCTTCCTGCTCCTCCGACACGTTCTTGCTCCTCCTCCTCGTCCTCTCTCCTTCTCTCCTCAGTCCCTCCCTCCCTCCCTTTCCTCCCTCACTTCTTTCTCCCTTCCTCGTTCCCTCTCTCCCTCCCTCCTTCGTCCCTGCCTCCTCTGGAGTTCTGCCTCATCTCTCCTCCTCTCTCCTCCTCGTCCCTCCTGCTTCTCCTCCATTGCTTCTCCTCCACCGCATCTCCTCCCCTCCCTCCTCGAGGAGGAGATAAGAAGTAATCCGGATTGACTCGGACGAGGAGGAAGGAGGCAGAGGGAACAGCCAGGGGGAAGACTGGATATGGCTGGCCTGCAGAGGAGGGGCCCCGGGAGGGGCCCTCGAGGGCCCCAACGGGGGGGCTGTGAGGGATCTGACGCCGCGGAAACGGCCGATCGTTCGAGGTCGAACCCTCCCCGCGGTGTCAGACGCCGGCGCCGACGTCGGCACGGCACGCCCCCGCCGCACGCGCCCCTGCAGAGCCCGTTTGCGGCGCCGTCGGCCGCCACCCGCGGTGCGCCCGGGCAACCGACGGGGAGCCCGCCGCCCCGCCCGGAGCAGGGCCCGCTCGGCAGCGGCCCCGGCGGGGCCCCCTTCCCAGATGCCTCGAGCCCCTCCTCCTCCTCCTCCTCCTCCTCCTCCTCCTCCTCCTCCTCCTCCATCCTCCTCCTCCTCCTCCTCCTCCTCCTCCTCCTCCTCCTCCTCTTGGTTCAACCCCTGGGGCTCTCTGAGCCTCGTGAGTGGTGCTCTGGAGGCCGTGGGGGCCTCCTGGGACATCCTGGGCGCACCTCGGGCCAGGGGCACTGCTAGCAGCGCCCGGCCAGAGCCCAGCTCTCCCCCAAGATCCGGGGCTCCGAAAAAACTGGAACGGCCAGTTTGGGACTATTGTGAAGGCCTTACGGCGGGAGTCGCCGACCCGAACGACGACGACGACGACGACGACGACGACGACGACGATGATGACGATGACGGCGGCTCCGAGAGCATTAGAGCGGCCAGTTTTGGAATATTTTCGGCCTCTGGGGGCCCTCAGCGGGGCCTGGGATAGCCACATAACGCTTTAGGATGAAAAATCGGCCCCGACCTCCAGGGTTCCACGCATCGAAAAAAGTGGAGCGGTATGACTTCTTCAGTCCCCGTATTCTCCTTCGATCTCGGCTTCTGCTGGGGCTCGCTATCGGGCTCGGGGCCGTCAAGCATGCATGGGTCCGGGGCGGAAAATTATGTCCACGGAAAGATCGAGACGCTCAGTTCTATGGCGTATGGGAGACAACACATCGTGGGATGTCTGGGAGTCCGTCCTGGCTTGCTTCTCGAGCTCGAGTCCCTCCAGGGGCGCCCAATCCAGCACTGCACGACGTGGCAGCGCCACTAAGTCTAAACTTGGACAGCTGGAAGACTTACTCGGCGGCGGGGGCAGCAGCAGAGCGGAATTCGACAACCACACGGAAGGCCTATTGCAGATTCTGCGCCGGCTTTCGATTGGTCGGTGTGTAGCAGCGCGGGCGGTGCGGAACTTGCGTAGCGAGGTCTCGACGGATCCCGAGGAGATGGCAGCTGGCCTCCGCGCACACTGGTCTTCGGTGCTCGCTGCTTGCCGGGTTGATCGCAGTCTGCTGCTCCAGTGGCTGCGGCGGGACGTGTCTTCAGACGGGCTGCTGCCGCCTGGCAGCGAGGAGCGGCGCCCGCGGCATGCAGACGTGCAGGCGGCGGTGGATTCCTCTCTGGACACGTCCCCGGGGCCAGATGGCATCCCCGACCTGGGGCTGGCGTAAGCTCGGACCCCTTGCGGTCGACGTGCTGCCACGATCCTCTGCAGTGGTCAGCTGCACACCGCGACCCGCCGGCAGTGGGAGCTCGCTCGGAGGGGCTTTCTTCAGAGGGTGGTTTCAACCGCAGCGGGATTGTGGTTCTTCTCAAGCTGCCGTCGAACACTTCCGCGCAAGAGGGGAACGATGTGACCCCGGCAACACGTGGCCGCCGAACAGTGCTAAGCGCGACAATGGGCTGCTCTCGAGCGCAGTAGGATCGAGCCGCACCTCTCGGAGTGAGTGTCCCTTCGGCAGCGGTCTTTCGTGGGCGGGCGATCCCTTCTCGCCGACGTGTTCGTCATTGATGAGGCGATGAGTCAGGCGGCGCCTTGCCAGGAGGCGGACGTGGTGCTTCTTTCACTTTGCAGCCGCCTTCTCTCCAGTGTTCTGCACGCTTCCGTGCAGGAGCTCCTGGGCGCGGTCGGGCTGCTCGCGTGGGTCTCTGTGTCCGTGACTGCGCTGCACCGCCGGAGCAGGTGCGTCGTGGTCGCCGGCGGTCGGCAGCACGAGGGCCTAGAGCTGCGCGCAGGCCCTGGCCAGGGTTGCCCGCTGTCGCCGCTGCCGCAATCTGCTGTCGCTGGCCTTTGCTGCGGCGCTTCGCGCGCCTGTTGCCTGATGCCACGGTTCGCGCCTACGCAGGCGACATCAGTATTGTTTCTCTGTCAGGCCCTGTTTCGCTTCGAGTGATGGTGCGTGTGTTCGCGCGGGCATGTGGGACGCGGCTGAATTTTCTAATAGCAGTGCTGCTAGATCGAGCGGAGGCGGTCAGAGACCTCGACGCTGCCTTCTCTATGCAGGACGGGGTGTTAACAATCTACCGCGCGAAGTAGTCTGGGTTCACTTAAGGGCCTTGGCGCGGCCAGAGAGTATTCGATAATGCTGGGCGCGAATTTCTTGAAACACCGGCCGCTTGGGGCGCGATTGGCGGGCCATTCTTGACAGCAGCAGCGCACTTCGTCTGCATGCTGGCCGCGGATTCATTCTTCTTGTAAGACAACCCACTCTCGGACACTTGGGGAGGTACCAAGGCAGACGCGATGCGAAGTTTTTTTGCCTGGCCCTGGGTCAGGGTGATTGCCCGCCGATCTCCATGCCTCGTGCGCAGTGGGCTTTCCTGCATTAGTTCGTGACGCAGGACGAGTCGCAGTTGCGGGGCGACCGCCGGTCGTCTCAGGGCTTGGCAGTGGCCCAGCGGGCGCGACGCTTGCGCCGACATCTGGCAGACACAGACAGCGTCGTTCGCTGCGGCGCTTCGAGGGCGCCGTGAGTTTCTTCGACAGATCCGGCGTGGCGCCCGCCCATGTTGAGACGCAGTTGGTTTCGGGCGAGGCGCGGCCGTTCCAGCACTGCGCGGCGCTGCGGACCCGTCGAGGGTGTCAGTGCGGTGCCTAATTAGGTGGTTGCTCACCAGACGAGCGAGGCGTGGATCGAGGTTCGGGCGCGCCGCGAGCTGGACTTCTAGGCTGTCCCGCAGTTCCCGCGGACCCGCGCCCAGCGCTGCATCCAAGTGCTGCGACGACTTGGCCATCCATTGCCCCCCCCAGGCATTGTCGGTGGTGTGGCGCGCCCTGCGGAGCGGCTGGGTGACGCACTCGCGATGGCCAGACCCACCGACAGCCTGAATCGATGTGTCTTGTGCGGACTGGTAGCGGCGGATCCGATTGAGCATTGCGCGGCGTGCCCATCCGCGTGGCATCTCACGTGAACGCGTCTTGGCCTGGCGCGGCCCGCGACGGCGATTGTCTATCGTGTTTCCTCATCCTTGCTGTGTCGCCGCATGCCGTCGAGACTGATGGGCCTGTTTTCCACCACCGCCACCACCATAACTTGGAGTGGGAGGGGTTCCTCCTCCTCCTCCTAATCCTCCACATCCTTCCCCCCTCCAACTTCTGGTGGTGGTGGTGGAAAGAGTCCTGTCATTTCCTCATCCTGGCTGTGCCGCCGCGTGCCGTCGAGACTGCGGAGTTGCTCCTCGTGCTGGAGGCGCCGCGTCCAGCCGCGGTCTACTGAGGATGCAGTGCCTCGTGCGTCACATGACAGCGCGTTGCTTGCCACCAGGGGCGGCAGGCGGCCTGCGAAGCCTGGAGGCCATCGGTGCGCGAATCGGTGCGTGGCCGCGCCAGGTCCGCACGTGCACCGGGGACTTCATTTGTTGATGGGCCTGTTTTCCACCACCACCACCATGAGTTGGACGGGGGGAAGGAGGAGGAGGGCGAGGAGGAGGAGGACGAAGAGCAGGGGGAGGAGGAGGAGGCGGAGGAGGAGGAGGAGGAGGAGGACCCCCTTCCGCTCCAAGTTATGGTGGTGATGGTGGTCGAGAACAGGCCCATGATTTGTGAGTTGCCTCCGCGGGCAGTCTTCTGCCTGCCCGAAGATGTTTGCCCGGAGGCCGCGATGTTGGCAGCCGCGGTCGGGCTTCTTTTCCCGTGCTCCCTGTATCCGTCCGCTTCCTTCTCCTCCTCCTCCTTCTCCTCCTCCTCCTTCTCCGTATCGCAGTGCCGTGTTGTGAGATGCGGCCGGCAGGGCGCTTTGAGGTTTGAAAATTCGGTGGCGGTTTCCCCTCTCTGCCTCCTTCTCCTGAGCGAGGTGCCGCCTTGTGGGCTCAGGCCAGCGGGGCGCTTCGGGGCCGGAGAGCTCGGTGCGATGACGCGGTCGCTCGCGTCCTGCCTCTCTTCTCGTCCTCCTCTAAAACAGGGCTAGGATCGGGATAAATCGCTCCAGAGCGTTCCGGAGCGCTCTCAGAGCGTTCCGGAACGCTCTGGAGCGGCCGCGGCGCCCAATACATCCTCCAAACCCGCCGATTCTCAGAGATTTCGAGTTATCCCGATCCGATTTTGTCCCGATCTTTGCGTCGTTTTAATCCTCCCCCTTGGACGAGGAGCGCGGCTCGAAGATCGTGTTTCGCTCGTGGGGCCCGTGCGTGCTACGTCGCGGCGTGCTGCCGAGCAGCGTGCGGCGGCCTCCAGGCCTCTCCCCTTTTGAGGTGCACGGTGCTTTCCTCCTCCATTCTCCTCCTCCCTCCGCGTCGCCCCCCCCTAAAACGACGCGAAGATCGGGACAACATCGGATCGGGATAACTCGAAATCTCTGAGAATCGGCGGGTCTGGAGGATGTATTGGGCGCCGCGGCCGCTCCAGAGCGTTCCGGAACGCTCTGAGAGCGCTCCGGAACGCTCTGGAGCGATTTATCCCGATCCTTGCCCTGTTTTACCCTCCGCGGCCTTGGACGAGCGGTTTGCTGATCGCGTGCTTCTCTCATGAGGCCGCAGCGTGCTGCCTCGGTGGTGTTGCGGAGGCAGCGTGCCGCAGACCCGTTTCTGGGGCTCGGAGTGTGCGCGAGCTTCCGTGGTCTGTGGCGGCGGACTCCAGGCCTCCTCTTTAGGCTTCCAAGATGCACGGCGCCACCCTTCCGTCTGCCAGCCTTCAGTCGAGTCGGATGTGGATGTGTTCCTTGTGCTGTCCTTGCTTGCCTCCGCTCCTCCGTCCTCGTTCCCCGCCTTTACTTGTAACTGTGTGCACGGGCAGCGCGTGCGGGTTTAGCTCGCGGCCGCGGTTGGCCGATCCTACGGGCCACTGTCGACGCCAGGGGCTCGCCCTCTTCCCGCATGGGCTCGGCTTTCCGATGCTGCGGGGCACTTCCGTGCCTCACCCGTTGAACGACGTATTTATACGATATCGGTGAGTGTTTACGCCGATTTCCGCATATCTCGCCAGGCAGTTTACCAGGATTGCCCACTGCTGTCGTGGATTCGTCCCGCCTCGTCTCCTCGCTTCCCTTGTTGCTTCCGCCTCCCGCGCGGTAGAGTTCCGAGCGTGGTTTTTACCAGGTCAGCCGCGTCGTTGTACTGGTTGCAGCTTGCGTTTTGTTATGTGTATTGCCTTTCCGCTTGACGCTGTATGACACTAAATTCTACGAGTGGTCAGTTGGATCACGTGTGGATGCGCACATAGCGACATTGTCAGTCATCCTTGCCTCGGTCTTGTTTCCTGCTCTCCTCCATCCTCTTGTCCTTCAGTCTTGAGGTCCCCCGTGTATCCCAGGCGCCTCGCACACCAATCTGGCGATTTCGCCTGCTCGGCGGCCGTCGTGATGTCTCTCGTTTCAAGCGGCGGAATGGTCCGATGCGCTGAGTTTTTTGCGGATGAACAGATGTCTCCAAGCGCTTTCCAAGAGGGTTTCAACAACAGGGATTCAAAGGACCAGAGAAGACCCCAACATGGGGGAAGGGGAGCCCTAGACCGCTCGGTCCGGCAGCCGCTCCGGCAGCCCTTGCGCTTGACATTTCCTCATCATGCCTTCGCAAACTGTGCTAGCGACAGCTGTGGTACAGGCGGCCACGATCCCTTGCACAGGATCCACTAAGGTGCACATGGCCGTCCGTTCACCCCTGTTCCCTGCAGCCGACCTTTTGCCCGTCGACCGGCCCCTTCACGTTTGCTGTTACTCTGTTTGCGTTCTGCTTGCCTCTCCCAGTCCAAGGTTCAAGTCGGGCCTATCCCTCGACAGGGGGAATATTAAGAAATAGTGAAGACACATAGTCCGGGGTCATTTCTGGTGCATTTTGGAGTATTTCATATTTTTCGTTCAACATCACCCTGTAGGTGGACATGCTCGACCTAAGCCAAGGTTCTCTGCACGAGTTTGCCCATGGTGTTTCGGTTTGCGTGGCGTTCCGGCTTTGCCTGGCGGCCGTCCAGTTCGCACCGTGCCCATTGCCGAGGCGTGAGTCCTGGTGGTTGCTCCAGTCGAAAAAACAACGTTGCTGCTATTAGGGTGCTTTGCTGGGATCGTTGGCCACGCCTGAGATTCCGACCTCGTCGCCCTGGGCCCTAACTACCATCCTGCGCCATCTTCCGGGCCCCGGGGCCCGAAACCGGGTGACAAGGCTCGGTGTGACAGCAGTGCAACGCCCAGATTTGAGGGCTCGGGAAGATCCCCCATTTGGCGCTGCACGACCTGGCAGCGCTGCTAACTCCAGGCGCTTCTCGTAGCCCCACCAGCACATCCAGACACGGTGTCCAGATGGGGGGGGGCTAGGGGGAGGGGTAAGCCCCTCCCCGAAGGGGAAGAGGGGAAGAGGGAAGATGGAAGAAGGAGCGCTCCAAACTCAGTATCGTTTAACCGACGCATGTCTCCATCCCCATCCCCATCCAGACCCCTTCTATCTCAGCACCCCAGTGGGGGATATACTCCTCGAGACCCGAAGGAAACGGCCTATATCCCCATCTCGGGGGGGTATGTCGGCCAGTGGGGCCCAGGCCACGACCATGGGGATAGGGGTCGCTTAAACGATGTTCTGAACCACTCGCGCCCATAGGGCCTTTGTGGGGTTCTAAGCCCTCTGGCCACGCCCGACATCCCTGCCTCGGCTTATGATTTTCCAACCTACTTTTAGCCTGAATCACCAGACAGAATTTCGAGCACCAAGAAAGTACCGAAACTGGAGGGTTTTCACGGTCGGCTTATGAAATGCAATACTCGTTCGACATTGTTTCGATCTTTTTCCATGGGTGCCCGAAATTACTTCTCGGCATTGGTCCTTAAGTACAATGGGAGCAACATAAGCCTCGGCCCCCGCCCGCGAGGCGGCGCGGCCGGCGCCGTCGGCGCAGCGGTCCTGGCGCACCCGCGCCTGCCTGCCGCCGCGCGCGGCCGCGGCCATGGCCTGCGCTCGGATGGGGCACGGATCGCCAACAAGAGGGTTCAGTGGAGGCCCATGCCAAGAAACATCTTGCTTGTCCCCAGAGTGCCCTGGTGATCGTTTTCTTATTCACTTTTTTGCCGATCTGCGCGGGCCCTCGCACCCCCCCCCTCCCCCCAAATGGAGTAGATCTTGGCTGTTTTTGGCGCCTGTTTCAGGCAGGTGGAGTCTCCCCCATGGGGCGCACCGTTGCAAACAGACGCATGAAGCAGAGGTCCGGAGCCAGACCCCCCCCCCTCCCCCTCCCTTTCCGCCCCATGTCGAAACGCCGAAGGAAAAAACGACATTCTGGGTTTCTTGGGTTTCGATGGTTTTGCTGCGGAGAGCGCGACGATCCCACACCAAAAATCGATAGACTTCCTGGTGTCTCAGGGTAGGGTTTCTTGCGGAAGGTTTCTTGTGTGCGGGTCTTTGCTGTGCGGGAGGCTCCCAGGAGTTGGCACAGCAGAAGGGGCGCAGGTCCAGGGACCGTGCCCCCCATATAGGCCAGCGCAGCACCACCACAACCGGGGGGGCCAAACCTTCGGCGAGAAGCCCCGCCCCCTCAGGGAGGAGGAGGAGGAGGAGGAGGAGGAGGAGGAGGAGGAGGAGGAGGAGGAGGAGGAGGAGGAGGAGGAGGAGGCCTCCCCCCTGGGCGCGCCGCCGACACCCGGTCGACAGGTCTCGATGCCTCCCCGAGCGGGGGGTGGAGTTGGAGCCGGCTGGGGGTCTGACGAGGTGGCCCAGCATCAGTTTCTGCGAGCAGGGAGGGGGGGGCGATGTTCGACGTTCTGGGTTCGTACCGTACTTTTTTCGTCTTGTCTGTCTCTGGGGGTTTTCGGGACTTGGGGTAGGGAAGTACGGATCAAGGGTCAAACATAAAACCAGAGGGACCTCAGGAGGGGGAGTCTGGGGACAGATGTTGAACGGGTTTGCCCGGATCCCCCCTTGACTTCACATATTATCTACGTACAGGCGGGTTGGAAAGAAGGCGTGCAGTGTGGCGTGCAAGTTGGTTCAAGCCGTTCTGGCTCAAGCACAGCGCTCAACCTCTTGCTCAGGCCGTCATGGCACAGACCGTTCGGCCCACCTTGGTAGCGACACGAAGGTGCTCCTGCGCACGCGTCGTGGGTTGTCTCGCCTCTTCTGATGGAGCCCAGGGCTGCGGCAGTCCCAGAGGTGCTGGCGCTAGGTGTTAGAAAGCCTCATCGGCCGCACATGTCGAGTCCGTGCGACGGCACAACGTGGGAGCTGCTCGAGCACGGTGCGCTCGAGCAGCTTCTGGACGACCACCTGGTGGAGCACCGGGGAGCCCTGGAGCGGGTCGCGGAGGAGCATTGGCGTGAGGTCGCGGAGCTGAAGGCTCAACTCTTCCGCCTCGAGCGCGAGGGCTCTCGGTGCACTGCGGCAGGCGGTGCGTCGCCGGCGCCGCCGCGGGCGGAGGCTGTGGCGCCCGCCGTCTCAGGGGAGGAGACGCACACCTTCCTGGGTGGAGCGGCGGAAAATGTAAACACACTTGCAGAAAAGCACCTCTGTTCCCCACTTGCAGGAAAGCTCCTCCTCCTCGCCTCCCCTCCCTCCCCTGTTCCCCCTCCCGTTCGGCACGACGGAGTCGTCGCCACAGTCTGCCCGGGGCCCACAGATCAGCGTGCGCGTTGCGCCTGTCTAACATAGCAGCCGCCCAAGAGCGGTGGCATCCGAATTCGTGCCGCACGCGATCGTGCACTGAAGGACTTATGAGGCCGTGATTTCGGCGGCGAGGCGCGCCGCCTAAGGTTGTCTGCAGTTCCTTCCAATGGGAAAACAAATGCACACTGATTCGACTCCGCTGTGCTCTGCAGCTCAAGAGGGCCAGCTCGAGGTCGTGCGCCACCTGCTCGAGCAGGCCAGGGTCGTTGGCGGCGCGCCGAGTCGCAAACATTGTTGGCCCCCGCTGCACGCTGCAGCTGGCGACGGCCAGCTTCAGGTTGTGCGGCACCTTTGCGAGCAGGTCGCCGCCGCTGTAGACACGCCCGACACAAAACATGGCTTCACCCCGCTGCGCGTTGCAGCTCACAACGGTCAGCTCGAGGTCGTGCGATATTTGTGGGAGCAAGCCAAGGTCGCCGCAGACACGCCCACTGCAAAACATCGAGGGACTCCGCTGCATGCTGCAGCTCACACTGGGCAGCGCGAAGTCGTATGATGTCAGCGCGAGCAAAATACAGTCGCTGCAGCCGTTGTTGATACAATAGATGGAGGGGCGCTGCAACAGGGTGCAGCTCACGCATGCCGGCAGACCAAGGTCGCCGCAGAAACGCTTGATGGCTGGACCCCGTTGCACGCTGCAGCTCACACGGGCCAGCTCGAGGTCGTGCGATACTGGTGCGAGCAGGCCAAGGTTGCTGCAGATATACCTCCGTAGCCATTTTGGCTCAAGGCTCAAACCTGTTCCCTGGGGTTTGAACCTTGCTGCTGCCGACGGGGAGGCTCGAGGGCCCCTCCTGGAGCAGGAACTTCACATCTTTCACTGCCCTTCTCTCCGTCCAACACCTTTCGCCACTGCAGCCCGATGCCTTCGCGCGATGGGAGGAGGCAGCGGACAGGCATCCACCAGCGTGACGACATTAGTCCTTCATCAGCAGACAGATCGAAGAGTCGCTCAAGTTGTAACTGTTCCAAGCACTCGACACCGAAGACGGCCCCAACGGATAAGATTGACCTCGTTCCCTGCTCGCTCCAGGGCCTCTCTTCGCAGGTTGCTGCTTCCGCCAGTGATGTCGCTAAGATCAAGGCGCAAATGGACTTAACACTCAATTGCGCTGTGATGACCAGCTCACGACGACCACGCAGACCATGGGAAGCGACAGTCGTTCTAGGGTCACGCAGTTGGAGGGAGAACACGCCGCAGCATCTCTGAATAATTCGGTCGAGCTCATGCAGTCCCGTTTATGTTCGCTAGAGAGTACCCTCCCACACCTTGCTCGAGGTCTGAATCTGGATCACCTATTACCTCGAGTGTGCAGCAGAAGATCTTCGACACTGAATCGAAGCTCGCACATATCACTTCTGCGCCCAGTGCTCCGCATGGTCCCCTTCATACCCATGCTGCTCGCGCTGAACGTGGCCAGGACAATACTACCAAAGTCAGTATTCTCGGTTTCCCGCGTCGCATGTTGGCGAGTACGCTACGGAGTGCTTGGGGGGCCATTCGGTCGAAGTACGCTCCCGCCAGTATGCAGAACAGCATCACGATCCAGGCTTTCGACCTCGTGCGTACAGTTCTATTGCACTTTGAGTCCGCGTCCGAAGCCAGCAACTTCCTGACGCAGTATGAGGCTGATGGAGAGTTCATTCACCCTGACTCTTTTTGCGGCTGAACCAGTCAAACTTCGTGTCCACAGAGATGTGGATTCCAAGGGCCGCCTTCTCTTTTTAAGCATGGGCCGCCTTCGCTCTTCCATTTCGCAGTTTCTGCAGCCGCGAGGATACGCGGTCAGCGGCAACGTGCTCGGCGGCTGCGTCTGTGTTCTGAGGGGGCCAGATGAGTCGGTCCTTCTGGCGAACCTGCGGCTGAGCGAAGATGCCTCTCGAGTCGACCTCGGCCTTGAGCTCGACGCGCTACTGGAGTTCGGTATCCATCAACACGCTGGTCCTTTCCGCGAGACGGCCGCGGTTAAGATGAAGTCGCCCTTTCGCAGCTGAGTCGTACAGTCTGTTGCTTGATTTTAATTCCACCTACCCTTCTTTCCCCCCCGCGTATGAAATTGGCGACATTGGCGACGATAGGTTTTCCCCCTAATGTTCTTTCCTTCTCCCCGTGTGCGCCCTTCTCTGTCTGCAGTTGGAGCGCCCATAGTCTCTTCAGCAGCGTTCGCAACTCTTCCTGGAGCTCGCGTGCTAGGTGCCAGTCCTTCCTTTCTCCTTAGCATGAGTTCCAGATCGTTTGCGGTCAGGACACGCGCGGTCATTGCGGTGATATCGGAGAGCTCTCCAGGGAGCTGGATGGGCCCCGTCCCGGGCACAACATCGGCTTCTCGGTATTTGAGGACTCCCGGAGAGAAGGAGGTGTGGTCACTGTCCTGGGTACGCGTATTATTGAGATTGCCTTGCGTCGTTCATCGAGAGACTCTTGCCGGCCTGTTCCTGCAGACTACCTGCGTTGGCCCCTCGGGTAACCTGGCGGTTTTCAATCCTCACTTGCCGAGCGCGAGTGGCGCCATCGCGACCTACGCAGTCGCTCTGAAGTCAGTGCGCGCCGCTGTGGAGGCATCGTGAGGCTCCCACTGTTTGCTGCTGGTGGATTTCGCCTTCGCGATTGTGGGGGGGGGTGCAAGGTGGCGGCAGCTGTCTTCCTGGGGGTCGGGCGCGCCCCAGATTATTTCGCAAGGTTTTCCCAATGTTACCGATATTTAGCCAGAAAAGGACGCTCGGAGGGAGGTCGGGGGCGTGGTTATTAAGTGCGCGTCGAGGCTGGGCCGTATTCGGTCTACTCTGCCGCTGGTTTTTGTGAGGGGTTATGATATCCGAGGTGGCGTGGTTGGCCGACTCGAGGCCCGAGCTCCGAGCGACGACATTCCCGTCTTTGCCATCTTCTTGCCGTTCTCCCCTTCCATCGTGTTGCCTGCCATCGTGCGTTCGCTGCCCATCGCGAGTCTTTCACTATTGAGTTCGATGCGAGCGCGCCGATCATTTCCGAGCGGCGCCGTCTCGAGGCGGTCAAGGCGCTCATGTTTGTCTCCGCGCAACGTGTTCGTTCTATTTTGAAGTTGCTACGGGCCGGTTCTCTTGAGCTTAAGCACCATTGGGCTATGTGTGCTCTGCGTGGGGTGAGGGTGGGGAAGGGGTGGGTGGTGGTTGCTGCTCTTAAGTCGCACCCTGCACTGCGTGTCCACTCTCGTGGCTCCTCGTGTGCTTACACGAACCTGAATGGCCTCCCGCTCAATGGTTCGATCTATCCAGTCTCAGCTTTTGGGGCAGGAAGCGATGGAGATCGAGCGCTATTCTGCCCCCGAACCCACGATGCAATTACTGTTTGCTCGTGTGCAGCGTCATCGAGCACTTTGGAGGCGCTTTCGGAGCCTCTCGTGCACTTCCTGTATTTACGATGAGACGGGGTCGCCCTGCGAGTCGCCGGAGCGCTCCGCGGAGGTTCTGCAGGCTCCTTGGTCCCGTGTTTTTGCCCCCAAAGAACTTGGCCTTTCTCTATGGCCTGAAGTGTCCAGCCATATCCAGAAGCTCCCTGAGGTCCTTCCGATGGACTGGCAACCTTTGCACCTTCAACGTTGCGAAGATGTCTGTGCTTGCTGCCATGGCATGCCTGGGCCTGGCGGTATTCCTTATAGCGCGCGGAAGGCGCCCGCTGCTGCGCGCGCAAAATGACGTCTACCTGTGTTCCTTTAACGGTAGTGTCCAAGCTTGCCTCCGTCGATGTGTCGCAGCTTGATGGTCTTCCTCCCCATAGGATCGGGCGGTCCGGATTGGGTTTTCGGTTAGTCGCAGTCCTAAAGACACCCGGCCGTTGAGCATGAGTGCCGCGGACATCAAAATGTTGGCTGGTGTGATGTCGATTCTTCGCGCTGTTAATTCCTCGCGTTCTGTTGACGCAGCTCAAGCGTGTGTGAGGGGTCGTGACGTGCTCGCGAACGTCGTCGATGCTGAAGCGTGGGCCCTCGATCAACGCGCCCGTGCAAATGAGAACTCAGGCCTGTTGCTCGCAGGTTTTCAACGCGGCTTTCCCCTCCCAGGACATCTCTGGCTGCTGCGCGTCTTGCGTGCCATGGGTATCTGCTCTGCGCTCCATTTCTTTTTTTCAATTCAGTGTATCAAGGGCAGCCTGCCGCGACCATTCTGGGCGGAAGGAGGCGTGGGGCCGTCCAGGTGAGGAGTGAGGTGGAGCAGGGCGGCCCTTCCAGTATGCTGTTGTTTGGTTCTGGCTGCCGACCCACTTCTTCGTTGGGTCCAGACGCCCCTGTCGCGGCATATTGATCGGACTCTGGCCTGCACGGGCGGTTTTTCGTTTCGGCATGGTGGGCGTGTTCTCGTCCTTGGGGCCCATTCTGCATAAACTGTGTTTGCTTGAGAAAGTCGCTGGCCTCAGTCTGAGCTACAAGGAATGCCAGGTCCTGCTCGCTGGTGAGCTCGACCTCGATTTCGTTGGCGCATCGGTCGCTGCGCTCAAGGAAGACCTTAAGCGCCTACAGGTAGTCAAGAATGTCACATACCTTGGCACCACTAGTCGCTCTCTTGCTCACCAGAATGCGTGGAGTGAGGCGCTCGTGAAGTTTGGTGATCGTGTGGGTGCTACTCGTCGCCTAGGGCTTGGGCCTGCGAGATCTACGGTTGCGTTCGTGTAATGTGTGTTTCGGTCCTCAGCTTCGTTCTCCACGTGCACCCCGTGTCGAAAACGTTGATGGGCTGCTACCGTGAGTCTGTAATGTTCCTCGCGGCAGGGCCGCGCACTGCATTCAGTTGCGCCCTCTGTGCCCAAGTTGGCCAACATCGCCTCCCCATCGAGTGTCAAGATCTCGTATCCCTCTCTCGTGCTAACGATACATGAGTAAGCATGATCTGCTGGGGGCGGTGTTTGAGCATTCTCGGGGGCTAGAGCAGGATGATGATCATGTCGTGTATCATGGACGGTATGGGTGGTGGAAGTTGAGTTTTCTGTTTTATATGCGCTCCTTGTACTGCTGGTTCCACAGCATCCCTTCCTTGCCCAGCGTTGAGGCGGACAAGCTGCAGGCGCGTCTTTATGAGTGGTTGCTTTCGCGCTGTCGGAGTCGTGAAGACCCGCGCCAGATTCCATTCCGTCGCGTTGCTGCATGGTGCCCAAGCGTGACTCCTGAGTGTATGGGCCGTTTCTTTTTGAATTCGTTTGCCGTCATCTCGACAACACAAACGTACTTCATTGTGGGGGCCTTGCGTTTCTTATGCCGAGGTCTGCGTGCGTCCAGGAGATGTAGGTCCCGCTCCGCAGGCTGTGTCATGGGATGTCCGGTTGGTGGTGGTGAGTATCTTGAGCCACTTGAATGCTACTCCTGTTGTCCTCGTCTCGCCTCTCTATTCAAGTGCAGGCCCGGCCACTTATTTATTTCGTCGTTTTGGTATCCTGAAGGTTCTCCCTGGCTCTTCCTTCCCTTCCGGCTGCTCTCGCCGTCGCCGCTGTCGTCTAATGTTATGTTCTCTGCTTGTGTTGGTGCTTTTGTTTCGCTTCGCAACTGCCGCCGTCTTGGCGCCGTGGGCAGTCCCGAGCAGCACTTCGAAGCTTGTCTCCGCGTCGCCTCTCGGAGACATAAGTTTCTAGCGTGCGCCCGGCGTCGTCGGGCTGCAGCGTTTTTCTCTTCCCCCCTCCTCTACCTAGTGCGGTGATGGATGTTGCTCCTGCTTCTGGGCGCGGGCCCGCTGAGCCTCCCCGCGACAGCTTTCGCCACGTGTGCCCGGGAGACCGCTGGACCATCGGTCCCCTTTTGGGTGATGTTTCACAGCGAAGCAGCGACTGGCCGACGCAAGGCGCATCCCAACAAACATTCAGGGGCACTCCTGGGGATCAGGGTTGAGTTGTAAAATCAAGTATGAAACAAGTTGCTGCAGACATACCTACCACAAAAGATGGCTGGGCACCGCTGCATGCTGCAGCGTTGGGAAGCTGGCTCGGGATTGCGATGCCTGTGCGAGCAGGCCGAGGTCGCTACGGACGCGCCCAACACAAGAGACGGGGGGCTCCGCGGCATGCTGCAGCTCATTCGGGCCACCTCGAGGTCGTGCGATAAATGTGCGAGCAGGCAGAGGCGTCCGCAGACATTCTCAGCGCATCAACTGGGCCTGCCCCGCGGCGCGGTGCAGCTGACGGACGCCGCCAGGCCAAGATCGCCGCGGGCGCGCCTGATGGTTGGACCCGACTGCACGCTGCAGCGCGCGCGGGCCAGCTCGAGGTTGTGCTGCGCATGTGCGAGCATGCCAGGGTCGCTGCACACGCGCCTCGCTCGAAAAATGGCTGGACTCCGCTGCGTACTGCAGCTCGCGCGGGCCAGCTCGAGGTCGCGCGATACTTGTGCGAGTGTGCCGAGGTCGCTGCAGATATATTTACCGTTCACGATGGCGGAACTCCGCTGTATATTGCAGCTCTCAGCGGCTATCTTGGGATTGTGCGATATCTGTGCGAGCAGGGCACGGTCGCCGCAGACGCGCCCGGCACAGAAGACGGGGGGACTCTGCTGCATGCTGCAGCTCATTTCGGTCAGCTCGAGGTCGTGCGATGCCTGTGCGGGCAGGGCAAGGTCGCAACAGACGCGCCTAATACAAAATATGGGGGGACTCCGCTGCATTCTGCAGCTTGCGCGGGCCAGCTGGAGGTCGCGCAATGCTTGTGCGAGCGTGCCGAGGTCTCTCCAGACTCTGCTAACGCGCAAGGTAGCGGAACTCCGTTTCACATTGCAGCGCTCGGGGGCAAGCTCGAGGTCGTCCGATACTTGTGCGAGGGGGCCCAAGCTGATGCAAACTTGCTGGAAGGACGCGGCTTGACGCCCAGGGCCATTCTCGGTTTCAGCCACACTTCAGATATGTGTGTTACGCAGGCGATTATGGATTACCTGAAGTTGCAAGAGGAGCCGATACCGCCCATGAAGCAGAACGCAGCATAAAGCAGCTGCACGGATGCCAGCAAGTAGCTGCAAGAGCATGCTATGTAACGGCATGCGTGCCGTCAATGGATTGAACTCGGCGCAGTATATTGAACATAAGTTTATCGAGGCAGCGTTTTGCATTGGATGTCGCTTCGTGTAGCTCAGCTTGGAGTGGCGCACCTGTGCCTCGCTGCGTCCAGCGTGCGACATGACTTTTTTGCCACCCTCCAAACGCACAACACATGGGGTAGCGTGCGCCGAAGAAGCCCTGACATGGGGATCGCTCGCGCAGAAGGGGCCTTCGCGGGGTGATCGCCTCACAGGGGTAGCGTGGTTTTCGGAGGTCGATGTGACACCCGATCTTTCCAACGCCAAGCGGAAGAGTGACCTTCGCCGGAGTGACTTCTTGGTACGGGCACACTAACCGAGGGCGGTCTTTTGTGTGGGTCCCCCCCTTCCTCTCGGCGGTGAATAAGACTCGACGTGAAACTGACCCCTCCTCTTCCCCTTCCTCCTCCTCCTCTTCCTCCCTCTCCTCCTCCTCCTCCGTCTCCTCCTCCCCCTCCTCCTCCTTTCTTGAGGTATAAGTAGTAAAAGTCGTCGTAGTCGCAGTCACAATCGCAGTCTTACCTTTCGTCGTCGTTGTTGCGCGTCGGGTGCCGCGGAATCAAATAACTAGTTCCCGCCTAATAGTTGGACCCCAGTCCTTAAGTATAAGACTGCCGAAAAATAATTAGTTGCCCCGTGTTGGGGGCGGGTGTTCTAAAGACCTTTCAGGGTTAGTGTCCTCAGATGATTGAGCGCGATGCGACAGCAGCGTCTTGCGCGCTTGGGTTTTGGTGTCCCAACGCCCCCCGAAAGTCGCGCACCAAAGCTCACTCTTACCTAGAGTCTCTCTTGCGCGTAGCCGACGGCAGCAGCTCCTGGATACCCTTTTTTATCGGCTAGGCAAAGCGGGCGTGATCGGGGAGGGAGAGTGCAAGGGTCCCGCTCTGACCACTGCCTTGATAGCAACCGTGTTGTGCTATTCTCCTGTTTTTTCTGATCACGCTGAGGCCCTCGATGCTGATGTCTGGGAGGTTCGATCGGGCAGTGGATGTGCCGCGCTGGCAGCACGAAGGGGATGGAAGGCAGTTCTCGTTTGATAGTGGGCAGCACGCTGTCCTGCTTTTCTCGGACGCTCACCTGAAAGTCCAGCATCCGTGTGACGTTGCACGGGCTTGAGCCAGAACGGTCTTCGAAAAAAACGTCCTGGAAACGTGTGGTACGTATGTGATGAGCCTCTCGGGCTTGGGGCTCCACGAGGGATCTCGGGGAGACCATTAAGCATGGCCGGGCTGCAAACGGAGTTGGGAACACGCTACGCCGTGCAACGCGGATAAACAGAGAGAGGGGGCGCCTGGTGAGCCCAGACGGAATATGCGGCCATTTGTACATGGGAGCTCGCACGCACGGCTTTTGGGGCATCTGTCGCAAGCAGGCTCCAGGAAGGCAGGCGAGGAGCTGTGAATTGCAGAGGGGGCCGGTCACGTCATGATGCGCGCCAGCGCCGTCTGGGAATGCCCAGGGACGGGTAATTCCCACAGCGCCTGCGCGAATCGTGACGTGACTAGGGTTAAGTCGGGCCTGTCCCTCTACAGGAGGAATCTTGCCAAACAGTAAAATATAGTATGGGGACGATTTCTTGAATATTTTTGGGCATGTTTGGAGTACTTTTTGAGTATTTTCAATTTTTCGGCCACAATCCCCCTGTATGGGGAGAGGCCCGACTTAAAACTTGGGGGATGGTGTGGGGCTGGTTGCGGGCGGTGTTGCGACAATCGAACATGGGCTTCTGTCAGTTGTAATCCGGTTTTTCGCTGTCGGCGTCGCCGCGGGCGGTGTTCCTTTGAGACAGAAGGCCACCTGCCCAACGGCGGCCGCTGTCGGTTTCGGACAGTAGTTGTTGGGTGTCATATTCCTTTCTGTCCGTATCCACTTCGGGCGTCCAGTTGCGCGGGCCGATTGGGTCAGTGTAGAAACTGGTCAGGGAAGAAGAAGACGCCGTGTGTCCAGAAGGCACGCGAGCAATACCCCCATCCAGCCACATCCGCAGCCTCGAGGTGAGGCAAGGCGGGCCGAAAACGAGGAGCGAGAGGGAAAGGAGAGAGGAGGCGGAGGGAGGGGACGAGGAGCGGAGGGAGACGGAGAAGAAGGAGCCAGGAACTGGCCAGGGAGAGTATTTCGAATGTTCGTTTCCTCGGTCAAGGGAGGAGGGGGCACGATTTGTCCGCCCACGTGTGACGTCTGCGTCCGCAGTCCTGGCGGCAGAAGCAGCAGCCGCCCCATACTGCAGGGGTGTCGTGGGGCGATCGCTGTGTGCAGGTTTTCCCGCCGTCTTCGGGCCTCGGGGCCCTCAACGGTCCCCCGGGAGCGTCAAAGGACGACTCGACACGAGGGGCTGGTCCATGGGGGAAGGCCTTCGCGTTCAGGGCCCCTTGTCTCGGGGGCGGCAAAGAGGGGGGTGATGACTAGGTGGGGTGGATATCATGGCGGGGGCCATGATATCTCCCCAGATTTCATGGCGTCCCTTCCTATTTCAATGCGTCCTCGGCCCCCCCCCCCTGGGCCGCGCACATGCCGCCGGCCATGATTTGCGCCCCCCCCCCTCTTGGACACCCCCCTGTTGGCCGCCCCCGACTGTCCTCACTGCGCCGACACTGGCGCGTAGGCTGCACGCGCAGGGTCGCGCGTGAGCGCCCTCATTTCCAGCGCAGCGTCTCGCGCTGGCGGCTCGCGTAAGCTGCGGCGAAATGTCGGCCTGCCATCTCGCGTGAGACCGGCTTCGTTTCGTCGCCCATTTGGTTGAGGTCATGCCAATGCTGGTAAGATCATCACATCCGATCGCAATACCCTTACATCGCTGCCACCCGCCCCCCCCCCCCGGAGGAGACGGAAGGAGGATGACGAGGAGGAGGAGCTCCCTTTTCGATGTCATGCTCCTCCTGGCCCTCCCACTCATTGACCGCATTTTCTCAATGTGGATACAATTCACCTCTCTCCCCTGAAGTTGTCTGGGGCGTGGCCCCGCCGTCTCCGTATACCGTATACTGCTTCTTGCTGAAACAGGGATTTGATGATCTGAATCTGTTTTTGTTTCAAAACGGTGCTCTTGCTGCAGCGTAGGCCTCATTTTCGGACTGGTGCTTTGCTCCCGTCGTTCATACTTGCACTGAAGCCCCAGTATGGGCCACTCCTCTGGATCCAGGTCTCGCAGGTTCTAGAGGTCCCACGGGTCCGACAGGTCCGGCAGGTCCCGCAGGTCCCACACTTCCCACAGGTGTCGCAGATTTCACAGGTCCCACAGAGGCCCTCCATGCCCCCCAGGTCCCACAGGACCCACATGTGCAACAGGTTCCACGGGTCTCGCGGGTCTTACAGGTCCCGCAGTTCCCACTGGCCCCTCAGGTACCACACGTGCCGCAGGTCTTACAGATCCCACAGGCCACACAGGTCCCCCAGGTCGCACAGGGTTCACAAGTCCCGCAGGTCCCACAGGTCCCAGAGGCCCCACAGGCCACAGGTCCTACAGTTTCCACAGGCTCACGTATCGCACAAGTCCACAGTCCCACCCTTCCCAACAGGTCTATGACACGCGTCACCGGATGGAGAAACAATCAGCGCAATCAGAAGGGATGGGATGGAGGGATCAGATGTCATATTTGGCGCGAGTGTGTCTAGCTTGTCCCTCTCCTCTCCCTTCTCCCACGCCTCCTCCTCAGCGGCATGTCGACCGCGTCGCCTCCGCGTCGAAATTAGAATATCCTCTCCTTGCACCTTCTCCTCCTCCTCCCCCTCCCATGGAGGTTTGCCCCTGCATGCATAGCTCCACGCAGTGGCCAAGAGATCACCCAGCCGCCAGCGGCAAGATCTCCTTATCTTGATGCTGACGACAATATCCTTGACGAAGAACAATCTGCATACTGCATACGTTCACGTCAGCATTCGTAGGTCCGCGCGGATTTTGGGGATCGTCGCAGAAACCCCTTCCTGGCGCGCGGAGTGCGGCAGGGTCGGCGCTTGAGGATTTGCCAAGGGGACCCGGTGTCGATTCCAGGACTCCGCGCGGCTTTCCGACCAATTCTGTTTATGTCGTTGTTACTTCCCATATCTTTTACCCGGGAGGCGACGACGACGATAATGCGGGTGGTGTTGATGTTGATGTTTATGATGGTATTTGCGATTGTGACGGTGGTGGTATGGTGGTGGTGCTGATGATGAAGATGATGATGATGTTGACGGTGATGATCGCTTTCATGATTATGATGATGCTGGTGGTTGTGATGGTGATTGGGAAGATTGCTTATTGCGACCGTCTTCGTGGTGGTGGTGCTGATCATGACGACGATCATGATGATGACGATGGTGTCGATGGCGGTAGTAATGATGATGGTATTGTCGATGATGATGAGATGATGATGACGAGCTGATGAGGATGACTATGCTGATGATGATTGTAATGATGATGATGATGATGATGATGATGATGATGATGATGATGATGATGATCATCATCATCATCATCATCATCATCATCAGCAGCATGACGGTTTTGGTCACATTGGTCACTTTGGTGGTTGTGTTGATTGTGTCTGTTCTTGTGGATATGAGTGTGATGGTGAAGGTGACGGTGACGAGGATGGTGCTCAGGATGTTGACGACGGCGAGGACGACGGCGAAGGCGACCACGACGATCATGATGGTGATGATTATGGATGATGATGGTGATGATCATGATGATGCTCAAGGTGGTGATGATGAGGATGTTGATCATGAAAGTGATGCCAAGGGTGATGACGACAATGACGATACTAATGCTGATGATGACGATGCTTCTCAAGAAGATGTCGATGCTGATTTTGAGGATGACGGTGGTGGTGAACGTGATGAGGACGTGAAGATCGTGATGATGATGCTGGCTCTGATGATAATGATGATGCTGCTGATGATGATGATGCTGATGATGATGATCATGATGATGATGATGATGATGATGATGGTAATGATGATGACGATGATGTCGATGATGTTGATGCTGATGATAAGGATGATGAGGCTGATGATGATAATGATGATGGTGATGGCGATGGCCATGGTGAAGTGGTAATGATGATGATTCTGATTAGTAGTGTGTTGCTATAAGTATGCCTTTGAAGACGATTATGAGGATGCTGTTGGTGAAGAGGAGAGAGGATGATGGTTGTGATTCTGATGATGGTGATTATGCTGGTGGTGATGATCATGTTGTTGCTGAAGACGAGTCGCCGACGACGACGATGACGATGATGATGCTGATTTTGCTGACGACGATGATGATGCTGATGATGATGATGATGATGATGATGTTGATGCTGCTGACGATGATGATGCTGAGTTTGATGATGATGATGATGATGATGGTGATGGTAATGGTGATGATGATGGTGATTGTGATGTTGATGAGGATGATGTGGATAATGACAATGCTGCCGATTAGGAGGATGATTATGCCTATGAGGATGATGCTGAGGATGATGATGTTGTCGATGATGATGATTGTGATGATGATTATTTTGACACATATGACTGCTGCTGTTGGTGGTGGTGGTGATGATGATGGTGATGATGATGGTGCTGACGCTATTGCTGCTGCTGATGGTGGTGGTTGTGGTGCTGATGGTGATGATGATGGTGATGGTGATGGTGATGGTGATGGTGATGGTGATGATGATGCTGATGATGATGATCATGATGATGATGATGATGATGATGATGATGATGATGAGGATGAGGATGAGGATGAGGATGGTGATGATGATGATGATGATGATGATGATGATGATGATGATGATGATGATGATGATGATGGCGCCATTCCCTGCGGAGATGGAGTCACCCCATCCCCCCCAGGTGCTCGCGGCCTCGCGAGGCTCCCGGCGACCTCGGCGCGCGACGCCGATGGCCCGGGGGCCGGGCAGGATCATCGATGCGCTGTTCGGGAACGGGACCATGGACAGGACCAGACGGAGGTGGACGGGGGAGGTACAGGACCCAGCGATCCGAGGCTCCGAGCAAGATTGGCACGGCTGGTTTCCCCGGCAGTTTTCTCGCTCCAGGGGCCCTCCACGGGCTCCAGGACCGTAGAGGAACGACTCGGGGTGACACGCCGTCCCTGCTACGGAAGTGGTCCAGACATGTGGGGTCTACGCGTCGAACATTGTGAAGCGCGAGATGTCTTGGGTGGGAGCGTTTCAAGCGCAGCCGGCGCGGATGCCGGCGCGGGCACGCGGTGGCGGAAGCGGCACGTGCGCCGTGGCGCCTCCCCAGTCCTCCTCCTCCTCCTCCTCCTCTTCAGTCGGCGTTGGAGGCTCAAGCACTTTGAGACCCGACGGAGAGAGGATTATCCTGAAACTCTCTCACACGACTACCGCCCTACATTTGCGCGGGCCAGAGAGGGAGCGGGGGGGGCATGGAAGACGGATGGCGGTTGCATTGTTTTCGATCTGTGCATTGATGAAACTGGTATTGCCGGACAGACTGCAAGAGATTAGCAGTGCACGCCGGCAATGATGTGATTGTGTTGACAGGGGCGCATCAGGGGGCAGGGCCAGAGACGATGAAGAAAATAACTCATAGGTACCATGTGGCACTGCAGCTTGGGACAAAGAAGGGGAAACTGATTACTAAGGCATGCGGTGCGACCTTTTGGGTGTCCAACGAGATGATGACAGACAAAACCTTCCACGCGCAATACACACCACTGGCTCAAGTACAAGGAAGAGCAGCAGGGGTGGGACTACGTACAAGAGCGTACGACGTCACATTATTTGCGACGTATCTGCTACAAGACAAACGTGGAATAGTTTTAAACAAATATATGAAATTGGTGGAGGAGAATCACGACGACACGGGCGGCAGATCTACTATCATAGTGGGGAGAGGGGCATCAACAGCCAACTGGGAATGCACAGGTCGGACAAGAGTGAACTTGTGGTAATTAGGCACTGCTCGAGCAAAGATGCAAAACTATTGGATAACGAGGTGGGGAACGACAACGGAAAAGCATTCACGATTTTTTTGTCCACAGCTTTGTGTCAGTAGTCACGACCTTCTTTGACTGTGGGCCAACCTACTACTGCATGAACGGCGACAAGGTGCGGACCAGCAATATCGAACACATAACAGTGCCGACAGGAGCTCTACCACGCGTGCGAAGGTGCGCGGCATTGAGAGGAGTGGGAACAACACGGCAGAAAATCAAAGGCAGAAGACATATACACCGCATCTCTTTGGGCATCGACATTGGACTGGAACGCCAATTTCATTTCGAGGGCAGGCGCATACAGCAACGGGCAGACAACTATGTGGACCGCGATATGCTGATATAGTGTCAGAGACGAGGGCGACTGAGAGAATATTCTTGGGAATTTTTACTGTTACCTGAACTTTACTGCGCTCCAGCAGGGGGGCGCTAGCGGGGGCGTCCTGGAGTGCGATCCAGGCAGCATCTGCTGCGCCCCCGGGGGACACGTAAACGTCTGTTGGGGCATCTCGGAGCGCGGATCCTGGGGGGCGAACGGACTGCAGAGGAAGAATGGAGAAACTTCAGGACCGTCCTACAGCAGACCAACGCGGGAGACATGGATCGACGCAGGAAGACAAGCGATGAGCGAAGGCTTCCCAGTCAAGAAGAAGCAGGGGGGCCAGGGGCTGGCAGCCTTCCAGTTACTGTGACGTTCCCTTCTGGCAGATAGGATGAAGTTGAGGGTGGGCATGGTAGAATCATGCGCGACGGAGAGACAGGGGGAAATCTCGGAGGAGCTGGCGCAGCTGCAAAATGTGCTTCTCATGCGTAGGGCCGACCTGGAAGCCGCGATATTAAACGAAACAGACAGGGGAGATATGGAGGGCGTGCGAGGACAACGAGTTTAGCGAAATGCATGGACTTCGCAGTGGATGCCAGAAGAAAGGGGGAGGGCCAACGTTTTTTTTTTTTTTTTTTTTTTTTTTTTTTTTTTTTTTTTTTTTTTTTTTTTATAAAAAAAAAATCTTTTTTCCCCGGGGGGGGGGCTCCAGCGCGAACATGGCGGGGCGCAGAGGAGTGGCCAAGATAATTGGGAAAACGCCCTCGCGGAGGTGGCCTGGCAGCGGGGCCGCTGGGCACAGGCGAGTGAGAGGAAGGGCGCGGCGAGATGATTGCTGGGGAGACGTCGCTACCAATGGATGGAGACCTGAGAGCGCAGGTGGAGATGGGCAAGAGAGACATGCTGAAGTATTGCAGGAAAGCGGCAAAGAGAACGGCGTTCCCCCCTTAGGGGCTACCGGTGGGCTTTACATGGGTAATGCTGGATCCCGCGGTCAACCTGAAGGACCCCGAGCAGCTGGGCAAGGAGCTGGAGGGGCCGAGGATGTGAGCAGCGGAGCTCCGCGAGGACGAGCAGGATTTGGAAAAGTCCAGCTCGCCACGGAAGTCCAGGGTGGACAGGGTGGAGGGTGGGCAAAGCGATGGGCAGGACTGAAAGAGCTGATGACGGAGATGCGCTGCGGGCGAACGAGAACGCGGCGCGCCGCCTGGGGGGGGCGCGGGGAAGCTCGATCAGGGTCGACAGGGATGGAGGCCGACGAGAGCCCGGGGTGCAGTTTAACTAAGTGTCGCCAACCGCAACCTGCACCATTGGATTGGCGCAGATCGATTTCGTTCTCTGCAGTTAGAGGCAAGTGCAAAGAGGGGATTGGAGGCGAACGAGTTATGCGCGCGCATTGCTCAAGGAGAATGGCTTTTCACGAGGGGGTGCATTGCAGGGGAAAAGCACCGAAGCACCCATGCTGGGCGCGATGGGGGGCTTCGGAATAGGTCGAGGGAGAATTTGGCTGCCTGCGTCGAGGCCGCGCGATGGAGAGCGAGACAAGCAGGAGTGAGCGCCATCGCCAGCAATTACAGTTGCACCAATGCCTTTGCGAGCGCGAATCGCAACCTCCTGCTGGCATCGGTCTTCGGTGCGTCGGAGGAGGAGCGCTTGCCATTTGTCATCGGGACGATCAACTACGCGTCGATGAGCGTGGGCTGCGCCGACGACGCTGGCGGCGAAGGGGGCGCAGATGGGATTCACCCTGTGCCTGCATCAGTCCAATGATATTTACCATCTACGCGGTGGGCCATGGCGAGATTCTGGCAGTGCGCGATGCGTTGGGCTTGCGGGGCGGGGGCGCGGTCTCTCGCTCAATGCGTTTATGGGCGACCCTGCCGAGATCCGCGCAGTGGTTTCGATGGGCCCGCCCTCCCAGGAGCAGGATCAGACTGGAGTTGGCGAGGAAGTCTCGGAGCGCCAGTCAGCGTTCGGCGAAAGCGAGGATATCTCGGCTCGTCGGGAAGCACCAGCTGGGATGGAGGGTGGGCCCCTGTCTCAGGCGACAGGATGGCGGGGCATATCAACGCTGCCACGGAGCGCCTGGGGCGCGAGCTGGCGAGGGGGGGATGGGCCTGAACCCAGCCGAGTCTAATCATCTGGTTTCTCTTCGGCGCCCAGGGCGAGACGTGATCTCGCGACAGCATCAAAAGGAAGATAGCTCAGGGGCACGCCGGTGGGAGAGATGTGAGCGCCAGGCCCGCGCTTGCCAGGGGGGCAAGGCTATGCGGGAGAGATCAGGGGGATATGCGAGGCAATGAGGTAGCTTGCAGAAAACGTGGTTGCTTCTGGCCTTCAGATACGCCCGACAAAATAATAAAGGAGATGTTTCAAGCTTTTGTGTCAGGGGCAGGTCTAATTGGGCTGGTGGCATTGGTGCTAGAAGGGCGCCACCTCGGACCGCTCGACAGCACCATGGCAATGCTGTGAGAAGAGTCGTTGGAGGCAGTATGTGTTGGACTTTAGAGGATGGCGCGACCAAGTGCTACTCCAACAAGGAAGTGTTGAAGGAAGAGGTGGAGGATACCGCGTTGTGCTACTTCGCTGAGGATCCGCGGGCTGCGTTGGCATCGGCAATGGGCGAAGCATCCGGAGGACTTTGGCAGAGTAGTAGCGACAAAGTTTGGAGCGTCGAAGTTGGCGGCCTCTGCGGAGTCATGAGACCGGAAAATGGGGGGCATGGGCGGCGTCCACACCTTGGGCAGAGCAGGTGGTCGAGGACTTCCAAGCGCTGGCGGGGGTCGGCGAGGGCGTGGCAAGCTGGTGCCCGCAGATGCACTTAGACATCTCAGTGTTCCAAACGGGTACAAGGGACTGGGAAGCGTGGATAGGGGCGGGCCCCAGCATGCTTCGACATGCAGGCCGGACATGGGATGCTAGATTTCCGGAAGTATCAGTTGGAGATGCTCTTTGCTCCTTATTGGTGCGACTGGGAGACGAGTACTGAGGGACAGGTGCGCGGGAAGCAATTCGCTGAGGCGGCTGCGCTTGCTGCGCACAGGTGAGTGGTGCGCAACTGTCTGCCACTGATCCCCAGCCCACTGGTGACCAATGATGCTTGTGCTTTTTCGCAACAACAAAAAATTCGATCGACCGCGTCATGGGGGCCGCGGAGAGTCGCGGGATACGCGATAAAACAGAAATTTTTGGAATCGCCCAGTTCAGGGGCTGCCTTCCCTCGGCCGCGCCATCCGCGGCTTTCGGGCTCAATCTCTGGGGGAGTTTCAGTTGCGCGAGCAGGCAAGAACCGGTGGACCATCGACGCGGCCAGCGCCAGGGCGGCAGGAGGCCCGCCCGCGGCCGCAGCCGCGGCGCGGGGGGGGGCGCCGCTGCCCCCCCCGCCAGCAGCACCAAGCAGGTGAAGATTATACGAGGAGCCCGGCGTCAGAGGATGCATCAACGGGCTTCGACGCCCGGCCTTCCGCTCGGCGGCAGAGATGAGAGCGATGGGCCACGTGGCCACGGACTTCTATTCCGTACCAATCAGCAATTGGGCGCTTCGGAAGACGACGGCAGCGGGGCGCAGCTACGGGGGGCCAAGTCAGGGGGAGGGGCAAGGGGCGCCTGCCGGGGCTACCGGGCATCGGCGCGGGGCTGGCGGTCATGGGGGGCATTCAGGAGATAGTGTCGGAATGGCAGAAAGACGATGCCACGGCAGTGGCGGCGTCGATGGATCGGGCGATGGACGCGCTGAACTGCTTCCTGATGATGGTGGGCGACAACGGCGCCCACGGCCAGCCCGCGGCCACAGAGACGATTAATATGTGCAAGTTCAGCGAGAGCTACAAGGCCCGCAACAGCAAGAACACGAACCCGATCGAGGACGAGCAGCAGTTTTTGGGGAGGTCCATGCAATATCCAGGTCGGGATCACGAGTCCCCCAATTTCAGGGCAGTGCCTCCGAAAGACACGAAAGAAGAGACCATGGCGAAGCTGGGCATGTTCTCGGGCCGCAGTCTGAGTGTGGCAATGTGATATGTCCTCGTGGGAGGCGAGAAGTCTCAGTCGGCGGCGCCCAGATCGGAGCTGGAGAGGATGTTTGGACGAGAACTCCAGCGTCGGCGCCGCTGAGAGAGGAAGGGGTAGTTGCGTTGGCGAGCATATTTCGCGGTGCAAAAACCCCGGGGCAGAGTGCCAGACCGCGGCTGTCGCGGACAAGCGCTTTCGCTGCGCCTTCGACGGCGTCAGCGCCGAGCTCTGAGAGCGCCGCCCCTCGGGGGGCCACCCCAGGGCAGCTGGGCGTAGCAGGGGCGCCCAGCAGCGGACAAGCGAAACGACGTCTTTCAGATGGTGAAAAAATAGCGGAGGCAATCAGCATGGACGTTGGGCGCCTCACCCAGCTCGGGCGTTTTGCCCCAGAGAGTAGCATGCACGAATGGTCGCAAAAAAGTTTCGAGCAGAAAGGGAAGTGGCGTTGCAGAGAAACGCGTTGGGAAGAGGGCCATCCAGGCCGCAGCCAGACTTCCCGTCCCAATCACGAGCCGACGTCTTCATGTGTGACGACACGATGTTTATCAACCTCCTTCTACTCTATTACAGTTACGGAGAGACGGTGCGTGGGGAATTTGAATGCTGCGCAGTCATCGCGTGCGCGATGTAGCGACGGGTCACGGACTATGGGGGGGGGGGGGGGGGAGTGGGGCCATGGTCCAGAGTTGTATGTGAAACCATTGGGGCCACCCCTGGGCGCGGCGCGTCTACGTCCATCGAGCGCCGTCGGCTCCCGCAGCCCATCTGGCTCAGAGACAGTCCAGGTGCGCGAGCGTCGCGCATTTGTCGGGGCATCTCGGAGTGCAGGGGAGGCCGCCCGTGGCCTTCACCGGCAGCGGCCAGCTATGGCCATGAGGCCGCTGCGGCAAGGGGCTCGGGTACTACAAGGTGATCGAGGGCCAAGTGGAGCGCGCCAAGAACGGGCCAGGACATGGAGGATATACCAAGGAGGCAATGGACGTCCACGGAAGAGGGCGCGCGTCGAGTCCGAGCGCCAGCCCGCAGTCGCATCGCGTGGGGCGACGAGGAGGAGATTCGACATGGAGGAGGCCCGTGCTTCGCGAAGGAGCAAGTATGCCGATAACAGAAGAGGAAAACTACAGGCATTGCGCGGACAGTTCAGCCTTCGGGGCAGATCCAGGCAGCGAGAGCGATAATAGATCCGGAGGAAGGACCGCAGACCAGGTCACGCTACCAGAGGAACATGCTTGTCATCGAGAGGTTTAAGGAGGTGCCGAGAGTACCGCTGGAGGGCATTACTATGAACGGGGGCATCTTCGCAGCCTACAGCAAAGCAGGAGACCGTGGCGGACGCCCTACGATTCGCAGAATAGTACGACATCCTTCTGAACAGGTGCTTGTCCATGGGCGTGGATGGCGAGGAAGCGCTGGATGCAACCAAGAAGGGATTGGAAGAGAAGGAGAAGAAGCTGCACGATATGGTCGACTACAAGACGGCAAAGGACAGGCGGGGGAACAGCCAAATCACCTCAAGGCGCTGGGCCTCGTGGACAAGTGGGGCGATGACATGCAGCTGTTCAGCGTGCGCGGGAGGAACTCAGGATGGGGCGCAGAAGGACTGCCTGCTCGTGTGGACTGGCCCCCCCCGGCAAGCGGCGGCGGAAAGGCCCCGGCGCCGACTCGAGGGGGGGCCAGTGGAGGTCTCGTCGCAAAGTGGTTTGGGAGCAGCTGGCGACGGAGGGCCGCCGAGACGATGAGCTCATGATAGAGTGGGTGGACAAGCGAGGGCTGCGAGAAGTGGCCCGACATCGGGTGCAGGGCGAAGTTCCACCCGCGCAGGAGGGGGCCTTCCATGGCGGCGGAGCCCAAGGTCGGAGAAAAGTGGGAAGCGTTCGTAGCGGACAGGCTGCCGCAGAAGCCCGACGACGCCATCGAGGGGAACCGCTGCGCGTTCTGCGACGCGGCCCAGAAGACGAGCCCAGAGGAGCTGCTCGAGCTGACCCCGCCGCCCTTTCCGATGTCGCACCAGGTCCAGGGCCGCGCGCTGATCGCAAGGTGCCCAGTGAAGGCGCGGGAAAGAGCAGGAAGGAAGTCTTCCTCTACGCGAAGCTGGTGCTCGCTGGCGCCGAGGGTCTCGAATGGCGACGCGGAGGACCTGCGCGTCGTCGTGGGGGCGGCCTTGGAGGAGAGGAAGAACGAGGCGACGCTCGACCCAGGGGAGGTAGAGAGGCTCACAAAAACGCCAGCAGTCCCGAGACAGTACGAATGCCCGGTCGGATGGCACCGAGATCTTCGAGAAGTGCGCCGAGTCGGGGGAGGTGGCCAGCTCTGGCGACCGAGCGTGAGAGAGCCCACTTGCAACGCCAAGAGGTGCATTGGCGAGGGCATCTCGGAGTGCGACTCTAGGCAGGCAGGGCGGGCAGACTCAGAGGGGCCACCGCGACCGGGGACATCTCGGCGCGAGGACCATTGGGAAAGACCTCGCGTCGACGACGTCTCGGATTTTTTTTTTTTTTTTTTTTTTTTTTTTTTTTGAAAAAATATTGAAATATATGAAACATATTATTATTATTAGTATTATGATTGAATTTTCTCGTAGCGCCGACAGGTGCTGCAGGGGGCGAGGAGCGGAAAATGAGACGGCCACGAGGGCCACCAGGGCGCGCCATTAAGGGCCCCTCCTATCTCGGATCTGCAGTGGCACGTCTGGAGGACAGGGTGAGGCGAAGAAAGGCAACCTCCCACGTGCCGTGACAATAAGTACGCCCACCCCGACCTCACCGAGGGGGTACTGCGGGATACTACTGCAGGGCATCAGGGTACATGTGCGACAATGCATGGGGCAACGAACGGCCAACGCGCTCAGGAGGAGAAGTGATCCTAGAGAGAGAAGGAAAGAGAGACTAGGGTAGACATGACAAACAGTTGGTCGCTGGTAGGATGTAATTAGGCCCCCCCCGCAGCAAAGTTTGGAACGCAAGGGCCTCCCGCTTTTCCTCTTCTTCTCCTTATTGAGTGGTCGTGTCGTCGTTCCCCCCCCGTCGCTTGGGGGCCCGGCTCGCCCAGCGCGCCCCCGTGGTCATGGGCGCGCGAGAGCGCCGACGGCTGCCCCCCCCCCGCGCTGACCCGCAGGGACTCGCACTCACAAGGTAGCGGGCCTCTCTTACGGGGCCACCTCGTAAACCGCCCCTTGAAGCTTCGGGGCATGCCCCCTGCCCGCCCCCATGAGAAGTCTGGGCTGTGGCGCAACCTAGTCGCAGGGGATTTTGTTACTCGCGCGCACGGCGCCATCGTCGGTTTTGACGTTGGCCCCCTTTATGCGGATGTCCTGTCCTCCTCCTCTTCTTCCTCCGTCTCCCTTTGGGCCCCTCCCCCCGCCCGTCCTTGGCATCCCCCCCCCCCCTTCCCTCCCCCCTTTGGGGCTGGGTGCGGCGGAGCCGCGTTGGCATCGGCAGCGGCCCTGGCGGAGTCGAACCCACGGGGCCAGCTGCTGGCCGACGAAGCGCCCGCGGCTTAGATGCAGCCCGAAGCGGAAGTCTCCGCCCCCCCCCGCCGTTCGGGAGCTTGGGTCAATGCAAACGGGGGGCAGCCAGGGCGCCGGATCTTGCAGGATCCTGCAGGGCCAGGGGCGCATTGGCCCGGGCCTGGGTGCAGGATCTTGCAGGATCTTGCAGGGTCGTGCAGGATCCTGCAAGGCCTGACTGACCCGGATCTCTACCCGACGCCCTTCCCGCACCCCGGCGATGTATCGCGCATTCTGGGCCGATGTCCCCCCCCCTCCCCCATGAGCCAGACCTCCCCTGCCGTTTTGCCCCTCAATCGGCCAGGGCCCGCGTCTGTGGAGTGCCCATCAGGGCGGCGCAGAGTGCAGAAGCAGCGGTTCGGGCGTCCCCCGGGAGAGTAAGCTGGAAGGGAATAGGTTTCCATGGACTTTGCGGTCCGCGCGGATTTCTTGGATCCGCGCTCGGCCCCCCCGGCGCCGCCTTCACCGCCGCCCCTGGCGTGCTCCGCGCGCCAGGGAGGGGATTCTAGCCCAGATCCGCAGAATTCGAGCGGACGTCAAACAAAAATCTTCATGCCGTTGTTTCTTCCTCTGTTTCCGGAAGAGGAGAGAAAGATATCGCTAGACCACCGTAGCCCACAAGGCTGGTGGGATTTGTTCAAAGCTTCAGGCCTCTGGGAAGGCAGTGGCTGGGGCTCAGGTCTGGCGAGTTCCGGGTCCACGGGTCCACAGACGGGCGCTGCCATCCGGGGCCCTTGCTCCGAGGCGGGGAATTATCCATAACCAGCGCCTGGGTGGGCGATGTTCGGGAACTCCGCAGGCACTGGATATGGATCTTGGGTCATCCGTATCCGTCGCCCGCTGGGGTTCCAGCACGCCGCTTCCGCAGGCAGTGTAAATGGAAGATTACCCGCCTTGCATCTGTACCCCCAGCTTCTCTCCAGGGTCCTCGCTTCCGGTCCACGCATCGACAAAAGTCGGTGCGCCGCATATCTGGTGGAGGAGCCATCGGCATCCGACGGATGGTGGTGCTGGAACTCGCTGCTCTTGTTTTGCTACTTATCTCCCTCCTCCCTTCCCATCGCCGCTTTTTGCACGACCCCTGTAGCCCAGATTCCAGAGGACACGGCCTCACCCGCCGGGCCATGGCGAGGCAGGGACGGTGGTCCGCAGTGGTGGTCGTTCGCTCGTTCGCTCTCATCCTTTCCTGCCCCCTTCGTCACTCCTCCTTCCCCTCTCGACTTCTCGAACTGCCTGACGCCCAAAAAGACGCTCGACGACGATCTCTCGACGGCGCGCCCAGGGGTACGGCAGAGGGGGCGGGCCTTCTCAGAAGGCTCAAGAGGCCTCCCGCCGGAGGAGCCTCCTGAGCCTCCTCGGACGCCGCAGCGCTGCTCCCCCCGGGTCGCCGCCGATTCTGCGCCGACCCAGACATCCGACGTCGTATCTTTCTGCTCTCAGCGTGGCCCCCGAGCGGTTTGGGCCCCTTCCCGGAGACCGGCTTCGCATCCTGAGCCGTCTCTTGACATCCAGGGGGCCGAGTTGGGGCCCCCAGAGGCCGAAAAAGGCCGAGAGCCTCTCGCCGTGGCCCCGAGAGGTCTGGGCCCCTTCCCGGAGCCCGGGCTCTTCCTCCTGAGCCGTCGTTGGATGCCCAGGGGCACAGGGCGGGCCTCCCGGAGGCCGACCAAGGCTGGGAGCCTCTCTGGCCAGAACGGCCCGAAAGGGCCGGAGAGGGCCGACACGGGTGGTGGTTTTTGCGCGACGCGATGCCGGTCGTCTGGGAGGAGGAGGAGGAGGAGGAGGAGGAGGAGGAGGAGAGGAGGAGACGGAGGAGGAGGAGGAGGAGGGTTTGTTCTGCGGCGCGCCGGCGAGCCTCGCTGCCCTGCCCTCCCTCGCCCGTGGCCCAGGATGCTCGCGTCCGTCACTGGGGAGCCCAAGAGACTGCCTCCCCCCGCGGGGCCGCCCAGGCCGCCCGACGAAGGACCCGCCCGTGCTCCGCCGCGCATGGTCGGGGGCGGCAGCGAGGGGGGTGACGACTGGGGTAGGGGGCCACGTGCGAACCCTACCCCTACTCCACCTCCTCCTCCACCTCCCCCTCCCCCCCTCCCCCTCCCCCTCCCCCTCCCCCTCCCCCTCCCCCCTCCCCCCTCCTCCTCCTCCTCCTCGTCCTCCTCCTCCCCCCCGTCCTCTTCCCCTTCCTCGTCCTCGTCCTCCTCCTCCTCCTCCTCCTCCTCCTCCTCCTCCTCCTCCTAGGAGGCCACGTGCGAACCCTACCCCTACGCCCCACGATTTCTGATGGGGAGGGTTCGCACGTGGCCCCCTACTAGAGTCGGGGGCGGCAGTGAGGGGGTTGATGACGTGGGGGGGGACCTCATGACGGGGGGCATGATATCTCCCCAGGCTTCGTGGCGCCTCTTCTCATTTCAGTACGTCCTTGACCCCCCTTGGGCCGCGCACATGCCGCCAGCCATGATTTGCGCCCCCCTCCCCTCTTGGACGCCCCCCTCTCGGTCGCCCCCGATAGAATGGCGGGGTTTGTAGTTGGAACCAACTGGGGGTCTGAGGTGGCCCAGCCTTGGTTCCGGCCGGCAAGGAAGAAGGGGTGAGGTTCGAGGTTTGGGGTTCGAGAATTTTTTGTTGTTCGGTGTTTCGGTCTCAGGGGGCCGCTTTCGGGACCCAGAACTGTCAAAATCGGATACGGAACGAAAAGCTACACCAGATGGACCTCAGAAGATGTCTGTGTACCGATTTTGAGTGGTCTTGCCCCTCCATCTTGACCGATTTTCCCAGGGCTCAACCAGCTCAGACCCCTTGCCGTTTCCAAGTTGACAGGATGCAGCTCGTGGGAGGTTAAATCCATGGCGCTTCGCGTATCCCCACCAGCGCTCGTCTTCCCGCCCAGAAGCTACACCGTGATCCTGGTGCTGCTCCCCCCTTACGCGCCATTGTGGCCGCGCTGAGTTCCGCCTCGCCCCGGCATGCTCGCTGCCCTGTTTTTTCTTTCGCAGGTGGCATAGCCTGCCTGCCCCTGCTTGCCCGACGTCCGACTTGATTCGTGCGCCTGCGTACCCAAAAAGTATACCCACCAGCCCATCCTGGAGGGATGCCCAGGGGAGCTGCCCTTCTCGTGGGTGCGGGGCATCATTTGGAGAGCTCGGGGATCCTCCGCGGGCCAGAGGCTTCTCGGGATGCCCCTCGGAGTCTCATTGGATATCTTTCGGGGTCTCTCGGGGGCCTCTTAGGGCATCCCGGGGGCCTCCCAGCGGCTCCTTGGGGCTTCTTCGGGCGCCTTGGGTGGCCTTTTGGAGGCGTCGGTGCAATTGGTGGTCGTGATCGGACAGGGAAGGCGCGGGCGGAGTATTGCGCGGAAGGCGGCGACAGCCAACACGACCCCCATGGGGCTCCAGACGATGCAGGAATGGGAGAGCGCAGACCAACCAGGAGAGAGCGGGGAAATAGCTGACCAAACGATTATTTGGTACGCTATTTCCTTCTGACGCTTGGATATGCATGTAGGGCGCGATAGCGAATGCGAAAGGCATCGCGCACAGGATGTACATGAGGAGAGAGATAGAGAGAGAGAGAGAGAAAGAGAGAGAGAGAGAGAAAAAAAAAGAGAAAAAGAGAGAGAGAGGGGAGGTGCATTATGAGAGGAGAAGTTTACAAAGGACGGGGACGGGATGACTGTCAGGATGAGAAGTGGGACGCGGTTGCGGAGGAGGAAGCGCAAGGAGAGTTACCCTCGTAGGTTTCTGTGCCGTCGCAAGGCGACAGGAATGAGGCAGATGAGGAGGACGAGGGCAAAGACGATAAGATCGATTACGGCTGATGTGGGGATTGGAAAAGAGGAAATGGGCATGATGAGGTGGATGGGAAAATCATGAGAAGCGAGGAGGGGAACTAGCAAAGCATCGCGAAGAAGGCGCTGGGTGGGCGGGGCGCGAAGGCGACCAGAGCCAAAACTATGCTACGCCGACAGGGGCCCCAACACCCGAAATTGGAGGACCGGCGCGAGGCAACAAGACGCGTGGTGATAAAGAAGGGTACGAAGAAGAGGAGGAGAAGGAGGAGGAGAAAGAGGATGAGGAGGAGGGCGATGAGGAGGATCAGTATGAGGAGGACGAGGAAGCGGAAGAGGACGAGGAAAGGATGATGATGTTGATGCTGATGCCGATGCTGCTGCTGATGCTGATGCTGATGCTGATGCTGCTGATGATGATGATGATGCTGATGCTGATGCTGATGATGATGATGCTGCTGATGATGCTGCTGATGATGATGATGCTGATGATGATGGTGATGATGAGGATGGAATGATGATGCTGATGATGATGCTGACAATGATGATGATGATGATGGTGATGATAAGGATGATGCTGCTGATGATGATGCTGATGATGATGCTGATGATGATGATGATGGTGATGCTGAGGATGAGGATGATGATGATGCTGCTGATGATGATGCTGATGATGATGCTGATGATGCTGCTGATGATGATGATTCTGGTGCTGATGATGCTGATGATGATGACGATGATGATGCTGATGATCAATATGATGATGATGCTGATGATGATGATGATGATGATGAGAATGATCATGATTATGATGATGATGATGATGCTGATGCTCATGATGATGCTGATGCTGATGCTGATGCTGATGCTGCTGCTGCTGATGATGATGCTGATGATCATTATGATGATGATGGTGATGATGATGATGCTGATGATGCTGATGATGATGATGCTGCTGATGATGATAATGATGATGATGATGCTGCTGATGATGATGATGATGATGAGATGATGATGAATGATGATGATGATGATGATGATGATGATGATGATGATGATGATGATGATGATGATGATGATGATGATGATGAATGATGATGATGCTGATGATGATGATGATGATGATGATGATGATGATGATGATGATGATGATGATGATGATGATGATGATGATGATGATGATGATGATGATGATGATGATGATGATGATGATGATGATGATGATGATGATGATGATGATGATGATGATGATGATGATGATGAGATGATGATGATGATGATGATGATGATGATGATGATGATGATGATGATGATGATGATGATGATGATGATGATGATGATGATGATGATGATGATGATGATGATGATGATGATGAATGATGATGATGATGAATGTGATGATGATGATGAGGAGGAGAGGAGGAGGAGGAGGAGGAGGAGGAGGAGGAGAACGAGGAGAACGAGGAGGAGGATGATGATGAGGAGGAGGAGGAGGATGAGAACGAGGAGGAACGGGAGGAGAAACAGCATGATCGATGATGAGCAAGAGGAGGATGATGAGGAGGCGAAGGAGGAGAACGAGGAGGAAGAGGAAGAGGAAGAGCGCGAGGATGAGCAGAAGGATCGATGAGGACCAGGAGCAGGAGAAGGAGGAGGAGGAGGAGGAGGAGGAGGAGGAGGAGGAGGAGGAGGAGGAGGAGAAGGACAACTAAGAAGATGAGATCCTTCAATCCGCATCCCTCCGATATTGTCTCGGATCCTCCATTTGCACTGACTGCCTTTTCGAGGGCTCATGGGCGTCTTTGGGGCCTCTTTGGCGGTTTTCAGAGCCTCTTGGGACGTCTTAGTTCTTGGGTGCCTCTTGCTGCCTCTGGGTGCACTCTGGGTTCTCTCTTGGGAGCGTTTCGGCGGCCCTCCTCACCCGCAGGAAACCCAAATGGGCCCAAATCCTGAGTCCAATCAGTGAGTTATGCCTTCTCGCCGGTGCCTTCCGAGACGCTCAACCCCCGCGGCCCCAACCCTGTCCAGGTCTCTACGAGGGCTGTAGCCGGAGGGCTAAACCCTTCCCCCGTGCCAGCGAGTGATGGGTTTTGGAAGAGGCAAGAAAGCAGTCGTCAGGTAAGATGCACCTCCTGGGAGGTCAAACTCAGCATTGGAGCCGGCTGGGGTGGCTGAGGTCTGAGGGTGGCCCAGAAGTGGTTCCGCCCAGCAAAGAGTGGGGAGCAAGGGGCTCGTCGGCGTCGCGGCTGGATGCGGGTCGAACAACTGGTCAGTTTCGCCCTTCGGAGGGGACCGATTTTGCTCCACGCAGGTCCCTGTGGGTGTCTCATGGGCTGCACCTCTTCTTGTCACCCTCCGATGGCGGTACGCCCTGACCACCTTGCGTCGCCCCTCGGTGGAGGCCGTCTGTCCATCCACCTGCAGACAAATATTCCCGGTTGGGATGCAGCGTTGCTTGGGAGAAAACATGGCCTTGACATCGCTCGGACGTGTGCATTTTTTCCTCTGCGAGGACAGTCGGGGAGCATATTGGATCATCGTGCGAGAAACATGAATGCACGGCATCGAAATCACAACCGAGGACTGGTCTTTTGAAGTCCAATGATGACGAGGGACGGGATTAGAGGAAGGCAGGGGCAACGTCAGGGGGTGATCTGATAGGCCCAGTGGGGGCTGCCTCGAAGCCCGATCGCCCGCTGATCGCCGCCATGGGCCGGACTGCCCCAATCTGCCCAGGAGCGTGCGGCTTCGCGGACAGGATCCTGTCGCCCATCTGTCGGCGACGTCTAATCGCCGATTCCAGGTCGGCGTCGCCCCCCCCCCCTCCTCTCAGCGGGCCCCCCCCGCCCCGCTGTTCATCTTCTCTCGTGGAGGCTCAAGTTGGGCTCCACGAGGGGCGCCCTCGAGGCCCCCCTCCCGCGGCCGCAGAGGGTACCGAGGGGGGGGGCTCGGTGCAGTTGCAGCCCGGGGGCGGCCCTCCCGACGGAGGCTCCCCGAGTCGGGGTCCAGGGGGGGGGGGCACGCCCACTCAGTTGAAAGATATACTGGAGTTGGGTGGCCTGAGCATCAAGGTCACCTTGACCATCGATGCTGAGTCTGTTTCTAAGTCCTTGTCAAGCAACGACTTGAAGACGCCCACTGAGTGTACCCTTTTAGGACACATCAGTTGGATACGACAGATGATGGAGCGTGGAATTGTGCACAGCATCCATTGGTGCGACACCCGCAATATGATTGCGGATGGTCACACCAAGGGGAGCATCGACAGAGAAATGTTCCTACAAGTCATGGGAGGTATACAGGCCTTCAAACATGACCTGAAGAGACATATTCCACATCGGGCCGGCCAAACATCAATTTTTGACCCAGTCTGATGAGTACGTCGCGGTCACAACTGTACGAACGAGGCAACTTGGGAGCGGGTCCGCCTTCAATTTGGCCCGCTTCATCTTCTGTCCTTGTGTCTGTCAGCTGCTGTGCCTGCTGTATAGGGGCGACGGGCTCACGCTTCGTCTCCCCCCCCACGATTCTAAAGCGAGCTGAGGGACGTAAGGGGTGGAAGCGAGCGTGCGCCCGCGGTCGCGTCGGCTCAAGCGGCCGGCCGCCCAAATATGACTGTGCCTCATTGCGAGGCACACAATCGCTATCGAGACCAAAAGGATTTTCCTAATGCTTGAAACGGCACATCCTCTTATATTGGGACTATCGTTACTACGGTACAGCAGAGCGGGAGCTTGGCTTCGCCTGAGGCGAAGCTTCTGGCTGGGCCTCCCAGCCCCCTTCACACTAGGTGCCCATGAGTTGCACCGAAGCTCTCTCCCAATCCCCCTCTTTTGTGCCACTCGCCCCGTGGTGTGTGGATGCCGTGAAACATTCTCCGATTACGATCCTCGCGGCCATGTGGTGGCCACGGAGGCCACGCGTGCCACGGACGCTCGGATTACTGCCCGCGGCCACGATGCCGCGGGCCACAGGCCTTGAGCGCCTGCATCCCCGACAGGCACGAAGCCAGGAAACACGAGGATGGCTTGAACAGCACCTTCCCGTGCGTCATCGCGGCAGGTTATACGGCCTTCGCTGTCGACGATGACCATCGCTGTGTATCTGATGGCCGTCGGCCCATCCCGCCACCGTGCCTGGGTTGTGGGTATGGAACCGCCCAGTGGATGTTCGTTGGGAGCTGGTTGGATGCCTCCTGGGGGCCTTTTGGGAGTCAATTTTAAGCCCTTTTGTTTTTTTTTGGTGCCTCTTTTGAGACTCTTTGGGGCCTCTTGGGGCCTCTTGGGGGCCTCGTGTGGACTTCTTCGGACCTCTCGGGTGGATCTTGGGGCTTCCTGGGGGCCTGCCTGGATTTTCGGTTCGTTTTCCCTCTCCGGTTCGTTTTCCCTCTCTTGGACCCTCTCGGGCCGTCTTGGGCGCTTCTTGGGCCGTCTTGGGGCGCTCTTGGGCCGTCTTCGGGTTGTCATTGTGGCCTTTTGGGCGGTCTTGGAGCGTCGGACAACAGAAAAGGCAAACGCGCCAATGTCCTTTCACAACTTATGGAGGGAGGGAGGGAGGGAGGGAGGAGGAGGGCCGACGTGGGCCGAGGGAGGGAGGGAGGGAGGGAGGAGGAGGAGGAGGAGGAGGAGGAAACGGAAAAGGAAGAGGAGGAGGAGGAGGAGGAGGAGGAGGAGGCGGAGGAGGACGAGGAGGAGGAGGAGGAGGAGGAGGAGGAGGTGGAGGAGGAGGAGGAGGAGGAGGGAGGAGGAGCAGGAGCAGGAGGAGGAGGAGGAACATGAAGATGATGATGAGGAGGAGGGCGGGGGACGGACGAGAGGACTACTCCTCATAATACAGATAAGGATTTATAATAATACGAATCATAAAAAGAATGCGAAGTGGAATGCGAAAACTAATAATAATGAAACTTACATTGATAATAAGCACAGTAGTAATACGAATACGAATGATAATATTGTCACCCAGAAAATAATACGTATACGACAAAGAATCATCAGCATACTACTATGACGAATAAGACTACTACTACTACTTCTTCTACTACTGCTACTATTATTACTGCTACTTCTACCACCACCACTACTACTACTACTACTACTACTAATTGCTACTGCCACTACTATTACTATTACTATTACTATTCCTATTACTATTACTGTTACTATTACTATTACTACTATTACTATTATTATTACTATTACTATTACTATTACTATTACTATTACTATTACTATTACTATTACTATTACTATTACTATTACTATTACTATTACTATTACTATTACTGTTACTATTACTATTACTAGTACTAGTACTATTCGTACTATTACTATTACTATTACTATTACTATTACTATTACTATTACTATTACTTCTACTATTACTATTACTATTACTATTACTATTACTATTACTATTACTATTACTATTACTATTACTATTACTATTACTATTCGTACTATTATTACTATTACTATTACTATTACTATTACTATTACTATTACTATTACTATTACTATTACTATTACTATTACTATTACTATTACTATTACTATTACTATTACTATTACTATTACTATTACTATTACTACTATTACTATTACTATTACTATTACTATTACTATTACTATTACTATTACTATTACTATACTATTACTATTACTATTACTATTACTATTACTATTACTATTACTATTACTATCACTATCACTATCACTATTACTATTACTATTACTATTACTATTACTACTACTACTACTACTATTACTATTACTATTACTATTACTATTACTATTACTATTACTATTACTATTATTATTACTATTACTATTACTATTACTATTACTATTGCTATTACTATTTTCTATCACTATTACTATTACTATTACTATTACTATTACTACTACTATTACTATTCGTATTAGTATTAGTATTAATATTAATATTACTATTCCTATTACTATTACTATTACTATTACTATTACTATTACTATTACTATTACTATTACTATTACTATTACTATTACTATTACTATTACTATTACTATTACTATTACTATTACTATTACTATTACTATTACTATTACTATTACTATTACTATTACTATTACTATTACTATTACTATTACTATTACTATTACTATTACTATTACTATTACTATTACTATTACTATTACTATTACTATTACTATTACTATTACTATTACTATTACTATTACTATTACTATTACTATTACTATTACTATTACTAATACTAATACTATTAATATTACTATTACTATTACTACTACTATTACTACTACTTTTACTACTACTACTACTACTACTACTACTACTAACTACTACTTCTAACTACTACTATCACTACTACTACTACTGCTACTACTACGGCTACTACTACTACTACTACTACTACTACTACTACTACTACGTCTACTACGACTACGACTACGACTACTATTTTTACTACTACTACTACTACTACTACTACTACTGCTGCTGCTGCTGCTACTGCTGCTGCTGCTGCTACTACTACTACTACTGCTACTACTACTACTTCTAATCATACTACCAATAGTAATACTAGGAGGAAGAGGCGGAGGCGGAGGTGGAGGCGGAGGGGGAGGAGGAGGAGGAGGAGGAGGAGGAGGAGGAGGAGGAGGAGGAGGAGGAGGTGGATGATGGGTGATGATGACGATGATGATGCTGATGATGATGATGATGATGATGATGATGTATGTGGTGTGGTGGTGGTGATGATGATGGTGGGGTGGTGCGATGAATATGATGATATGATATGATGATGATGGCTGCTGCTGCTGCTGCTGCTGATGATGATGATGATGATGATGATGATGATTATGATGATGATGAAGGAGGAAGGATGAGGAGGAGGAGGAGAGGAAGGAGGAGGGAGGGGGAGGGTGAAAGGTGAGGATGAAGCAGGAGGGGGAGCAGGAGGAGGAGCAAGAGGAGGAGGAGGAGGAGCAGGAGGAGGAGGAGGAGGAGGAGGAGGAGTAGGAGGAGGAGGAGGAGGAGGAGGAGCAGCAGGGGGCGGAAAAGGAGGAGAAGTTGGAGGAGGATGAGGTGGATCAGTTTCAAAGTTGGGTTCCCTTCCTTGTGCTCCTCTGTCCCGCCTTCCCTCACCCCCGGGGCAGGGCCTCCTACGATCCGGTTCGCTGCGCCCCGATTCGCGGGCTGGGCCCGCGATTCCGATTTGATTCGATCCGGCCCGATGCTTTGGCATCGGCCTGGGCCAGTCGGAGCCGCGCGCGGCGACACGATGCCAACTCGATGCGGGAGGATTCGCTGGCGACTCGATCCGTTCCCGATCCGAGCCGACCTCGCGGTTCGATGCAGCTCAAGCCTGCCCCCGCCTCCGCCCCTCCCGGGCCGGGGCCGTGGCAGCGGAGGGCGCGGCGCGCGGCCAGGGGACAGCGACCGGCTGGAGCAGTCGATCCGGAAGCAGGAGCAGCAGACCTTGGTGGGCGTGGGCCGGGCCCCAGCTCCGACGCCGCCGCCGACGCCGCGGCGCCGCGGCGGCCGCCGCCGCCGACCACGGCGACGACGGCGGACGACGGAGGACGGACGACAGACGACGACGACGACGAACCAGCCCACGCCCACAGGGGGAGGGCCGGGGGTGCACTGCCACCTGCCACGCCCACAGGGCCACGACCGCAGGGAGGGGGGGGGACGATCCTCCCATTCGCGAGACCTTCGAGAGGCTCACGAGCGTAGTTCTACCCACCCAGCGGGAGGGGGGGGCTCGATCCCATATGCATTATGGGGGGATCGGTGCGGGGCAACCCTGGATAATTTATTAATTTATGTATTCATTTACAGATATAGGGCCGGGGACCCTGGAAAAACGCCCCCCCCCCCCCCCCCAACCTAACGAATTTCGAACTCCCCGGGCTGAAGCCCCCCCCCTGGGCTGCTCGGACGCCCTTGCAAAGGGTTCCTTCGGCCTTCCGGCTTTCTCGGAAGGTCCAAAGAGGCCTCAAATATTGCCCAAGACAGCTCGTCGACAGTTCCAAAGCACACCAAAACCGTCAACATGGCTTCCAAGCGCCCCAAGGGGCCTCCAAGAGGCTTCCCAAAAGGGTCCGAAGAGGCAACATTCATTGATTTATCAATTGTTTTTTTGAAGGCTTCTCCGGTTTTCGCTTTTCCGGGACAAGAACGGCCCAAGACTGCCCAAGAGGCTCCAAAGATCTTCCCAACACGGCCCCAGAGGCCCCCCAAAGGGCTCGAAAACGGCCCAAGAGGGCCCCTAGACGGCCCAAGAGTGCCCGAAAACTACCAAGGGAGCCCCATGACGGCCCCAAGAGAGCCTCATGAGCACCCCAACAGGTTCCCAAGAGGGCCCCAAGAGGCCCCCAAAACAGCAGCCCGAAGACGGCAGAAGGCCTCCAAGACGCCCCAAGACGGCCCGAAAGGGCCCCCAAACGGTTTCAACCCAAACGGCCCCAAAGGGGCCCCCAAGAAGGCCCAGAGAGGCAAAAATAATTGATTTGTTGAAATGGTTTGAATTTTTTTATCGGTTTTCGCTTTTCGGGCCACGAACGGCCCAAGACGGCACAAGAGTGTTTCACATGGAATTTCCCTGTAAAGCAATTATTTCACGGATGTAGACATCTTTTAACAATCAATTACCGTGTAAAGCGAGCGTCAAACGCTCTTGGGACGTTCAGACGCTGGAAGGCGTTGTCATTTGATATCCATACGTGCATACATGCACATGCACATGCATACATACGCAAAGTAAATTCACATGTGCACACACATCCCCCCCGAACGCATTTCCGACTCCCCGGGCTGCTGGGAAGCCCCCTGCGGGCTGCTCGATCTGCTGGGAAGCTCCCCGGGGGCTGCTCGGACGCTCTTGCAAGGGGGTTCTTCGACCTTCCGGCCTGAGGTGTTCAGACCACTCTTCGCTTGAGACTCCCTCGCACAGCTGACTTCGGAGATGCCCTGCCCCATAGTTCTCGGGACAGTTTCGCCTGAGACATCCTCGCAACGTCAACCTCGGATACGCCTTGCCGCGTAGCAATCAGACACGTAGCACTCCGGCACGTTCACAAGGCTGGCGGCGCCCGTCGTTGAGTCCCTCTCAGGTCCTCCTGTCTTTCAACGCTTTCGGAGGCCAGCTCCCAGCGTCTTGCATCCGCGTCAGTTCCAGCCTCCATGCCATGACTTACGATCCTGAGCGTTCGTGCCTGCCTGTCTTCGGTTCCGCGGGACTCCTCCTATTAGTCTTTCCCTTCGCCTTCCTCCTTCCCACTGTCGGCCGAGACATCCTCGCAACTCTGACCCCAGAGAAGCCCTGCCCCAAGGTTGTCCGGCCACTTCCGCTTGAGACCTTCTCGCAACTCTGGGTTCTGGGGTTCCCTGAGCTGAGGTGTTCCGGCCACTTTCGCGAGAAACATCCTCGCAGTTCTGGATTCCGAGAGATGCCCTGCCGCAGAGTAGTCCGCCACTTTCACCTGAGAGATCCTCGCAATTTTGGATTCAGGGATTCTCTGAGCTGAGGTGTTCAGGCCATTTTCGTTTGAGACAACCTCGCAATTCTCATTTCGGGTACGTCCCCAGCTGAGGTGGTCAGTTCACTTTCGCTTGAAACATCCTCGCAACGCTGACATCGGATATGCACTGCCGCGTAGTAGTCTGGCTACTTTCGCCTGAGACCCTTGCACCTCTGAGTTGCGAGATGCCCTGAGCAGGCGGTCAGGCCATTACCGCCTGAGCTACGCATGTGTATGCGCACCTATAATTACATATAGGTGCGTGCACCAACAAACACCTGCGATTGACAGATACCAATACATATGCATGCACCTGTTTATAGGTAATGTGTATATACATATGCAGCGATATACATGTGTGGTATACACATAGATATATGTGCAGAGCGTGCATGCGCGTGCGCGTGTATACATGTATGCGCGCATGTACGCACGCACGCACCCCGCTTGCGTGCGAAACGCAGAGGACCAAGGTGCATGGCGCGCAGCGCCAATGCAGCCTTGTATTTGTATATCGGGTCCCTTGTTCCCAGGGCCGTGTACCATCTCCCCGACATCCTGTGCACGACCATGGCACGTTCTCCTGTTGGCATTTTGGATGATGCTTCCAGATCTTTCCAGGCCGCCCGCGATATTATCGAGGTCCCCAACGAATTCCCAATGTTGCGTCGCCATTTATTTCGACAGAACGTCTGGACATGCACAACCGCAGGACGTGTGTTACACAATGGTTGGTGTTGTGTGCTTTCAATTGAAGATTGATCCGCTAGCGCTGTGGGGGGGGGGTGGCTGGCAGAGCGTGAGGAGTCTCCAAGATGTTCCCACGAGGCCCCCAAAACGCGTGAAGAGGCCCCCACGAGGCCCACAACAACTTCCCAAGATACCCTCGAAGAAGCCTGGAAGGATCCCAAAGGGTTCAAGTAGCACCTATGAGCCCAGAGAGGTCCCCTCGACGAGGCCGAGAAACGCACCCATGAGATCCACGAGGGCTTAACACACAAACTATTGCAGCAATGGGCAGCAAAACGCCTTGGCACGTGGGTGCGTCAGACTGGGCCGATTGCTGCGCGGCAGCGTTTTGACATCCTTAACTTCCAAGCAATTCTTTGCAGTCACAATGTGTGCAGGAGTCGCGCTCTCGCGTGGGACGCCCGCGCAACTCATTCAAATGCCGCGCCCTCGACGCTCAGGAATCGCGCTCTCGCTTTTGTTTTTCCCGCAGTTCACTTGGGAATCGCGCTATCTCTCGAGGCCGCCTCGCGAGTCCCTGCCCGACCTGGCCAAGTGGCCCGCCTTCCCGACCCGCCCGCTAGTGTCCACCAGCCCGATCAGCCCGTCCGGTTCTGCCACGTGTTTTTTGCGCCTCTTCCATCCGGTCTCTTCTTCCCAGTTTTCAGGCGTTGCGCCAATTACACGCTGCAGGTAAGGAAGATATAACCTCAGGGGGGTACGGCCGATGACGAAGAGGGCGCGTACCGAGGGTTTGGGATACGCGTGCTGTTTGGCACGAGAGCAGGTAAGAGCGAACAGTCTTGAAATGCTTGTTGTTGTTGTTGGTGGTGGTGTGGTTGTTGTTGTCGTCGTCGTCGGTGTTTGGTTGTTGTTGTTGCTGTTGCTGTTGCTGTTGCTGTTGTTGTTGTTGTTGTTGTTGTTGTTGTTGTTGTTGTTGTTGTTGTTGTTGTTGTTGTTGTTGTTGTTTGTGTTGTTTGTTTGTGGATCGCAGTGAGGTTGTTTGTTTGCTTGTTTGTTTGGTGTTGTGGTTGTTTGTGATTGTGTTGCTGTTGATGTAGTTGTTGGTGTTATTATTGTTGTCGCAAGTCTTGTTGTTGCTGTTGTTGTGGTGGTAGTTGTTGGTCTTGTTATGGTTGTTGATGTTGTTGCTGTTGTGGTTGCTGTTGTTGTGGTTGTTGTTGCTCGTCGTGTTGTCATTGCTTGTGTTGTTGTGGTTTTTGATATTGTTGTTGATTATGGTAGAGTTGGTGTTATTGTTGCTGGTGTTGTTATTGTTGTTGTAGTAGTAGTTGTATTTGTTGTTGTTGTTGTTGTTGTTGTTGTGGTATTGGTTGTGGTTGTGGTTGTGGTTTTGATTGTGGTTGTGGTTTTTGTTGAACTCTCATTCTTGAAGAATATTATTGTTGATCCCCCCCCACCGGTGCACAGTGGTCTTTTCAATTGAAGTGCCCCCCCCGGGGCTCGCACCTTCTTTTTTGTCAAGGAAAGTCTTCCTGCTCAAACTGGCCCCCTGGCCCCCGGGTTACAACAACAACGGCTCCCGCCTGAGACTCCTTCACAATTTAGCCAGGACCCCCGCTCCCGCCCGAGACTTCCTCGCATTTTATTCGAGAATCGCGCTCTCGCTTGTGACTTCCTTACGATTTATTCAAGAATCGCTCCTCCTGCGCTCTAGAGTCGCGCTCTCGCTGGAGACTTGCTTGCAATTTACTGAAGAATAGCGCCTTTGCGTTGGAATTTCTTGCAATTTACTCCAGCGCCGCGCTCCCGACACCCAGGCACCCAGGAGTCGCGCTCACGCTTAGGACTCCTTCACAGGTTACCTAGGAATCGGGATCTCGCTGCCCTTCGTAGCCCCGTTGCAGCCCTTCGTGGCCCCCTCGCTCTGTTTCGTGGCCCCGTTGCAGCCCTTCGTGGCCCCCTCGCTTTGTTTCGTGGCCCCGTTGCAGCCCTTCGTGGCCTCCTCGTTGCCCTTCGTGGTCCCGTTGCAGCCCTTCGTGGCCCCCTCGCTTTGTTTCGTGGCCCCGTTGCAGCCCTTCGTGGCCCCCTCGCTTTGTTTCGTGGCCCCGTTGCAGCCCCTCGTGGCCCCGTTGTAGCCCTTCGTGGCCCCCTCGCTTTGTTTCGTGGCCCCGTTGCAGCCCTTCGTGGCCCCCTCGCTTTGTTTCGTGGCCCCATATGTGTATGCCCTTCGTGGCCCCCGCTCGCTCGCGCCCGTGGTGGCCCCATGTGCATGCCCTGCGTGGCCCCGCTGTCGCCGTTTGTGGCCCCCTCATTGTCCAACGTGGCCCAGCTGCTACCCTCAGTGGCCCCATTGTTGCCTTCTGTGGCCCCGCATTATCTGCCCTTCGTGGCCCACGCTCGTTCGCGCTCTTCGTGGCCCCATACGCATTCCCTTCGTGTCCCCGCTGTCGCCCTTCGTGGCCTACTTCGTGTCCTTCGTGGCTCTGCTCTCGTTCTCTCTCGCTCTCGCTTTCGCTCATCGTCGTCGTCGCCGTCGCCGTCGCCGTCGCCGTCGCCGTCGCCGTCGCCGTCGTCGTCGTCGTCGTCGTCGTCGTCGTCGTCGTCGTCGTCGTCGTGGTCGGTCCCCTGTCCGTCCCTGTTGGGGTCGGGTCGACGGTCCGCGGCCGCCCCGCCGATCAGCGCTGCCGCTGGCCAGGCCGACGGTCCGCGGCCGCCCCGCCGCTTGCCGGGGCCCGGCCTGCAGGGAAGAAACGTATACCCCCAAAAGGGGTTCGATCGAAGACGAAGAGGGCGGGTATCGAGGGTTTGGGAAATTCCAGTCTTAAATTGATTGTTTTGTTGAACATTATTTATTCTAAAGAATAATTATTGTTGGGGCCCCTGGTGCGCGGCCCCCTCGCCGCGCCTAGGCCGCAGCCACATTTTCATCATTTTCGTGAGGAAGTCTCAGGCAAAACGGGGGAGTCCGGATCCGGTTGTTTTGTTGTCCTCCGTTTTCCCTTGCAAAAAATAAGCTAAAGTGGACATTTCTTGTTCTAACATAACCAAACTTCAAGAATCCCTTGCAAAAAATAAGGTAAAGTGGACATTCGCGCGCGCAAGACGAAATCCTTCCAAAACCTTAGTGTTCGTAGCGATTTCAACATAAAAACATCAAAACACCAATGGTTTTTCAAAAAAAAAGTGTCAAAATTTCATCCCGCGCGCTCTTGCGGATTTGTCGGAAACCCAACACTTTTTAAACATTTCTGTCAAATGGGCTTTTCCGAGCAACTTGTTCACGTGCTTCGAACTTCTCCAACAACCGTTGCGCACCTGCCAGGGTCATCATCCCTGTCAAATAATACCATGCGGGACACATTCGTTTTTTCTTTGCGCGCGCACGCCGAAATCTTCAACAACCATTGGGTTTCGTAGGAATTTTAGCACCGCGCAACATAAAATCATACGAATCGCACCGTGGGACCTCGAAAATCGTCGTCGGCATGTTACCACAACAAGTCCGTGTGTCACCACGTCATCGAACAAAATCACTGATCACTGTCACATCCGTAGCCATCTCGGATCAAGGTATCGCCTGTGTTCTTGGATGGGTCATGGCTTTGTCGGCGAAAGCCCTTGACGAGCAGTATGGCCCAGAGCTGTCGCGGCCTCCTTTGGCCGACTGCGGCAGCCCGTATTATTTGCATCAGGCGCTCGTTGCAAAGGGTATCCAGGTCAGTCACCAGGCGTGCAAGCTTTGGTGGTGCAAGTATCGGGTTGTGCCTGGCACGGTCAGTATTTCTAGCGCCAAGGAGCTGGAGGAGCAGCACGGCTCTGCCATCCGCCACCTGGGCATCCAGTATAATACAGCTTTCAAATTATGCGGGGCGCTCCGACAGTTGGATCCACCACTGTATGTGTCAGATAAGGTCGCAACGACGTGGCTACTGCAGTATTCTTCCAAAGAGACGCTTGTCAAAGTGCAGAACGCTGGCCATCTGGAGACCTGGTATGGAGAACGTATTCGCAACCATCAGGACCTCCAACCAGAGAGAGCTAGTCACGTGTATTTCGTAGACGAATGAGCCAGCATTGCACATTGAGGCCGGAACGACAACCACAGAACAATAATGAGCATGTATCGTCTCACAACAACGGAAACAAGTCCTGTGGTATGCTGGCGCCACGCACGTGGTACCGCTCAAAATAAGTGTCTTCGCTTGTGTGGTACAGAAGCGGAAAAACGTCGGAAAACGGTACAGGTGTCCAGTGTTGGAACAGGGGGAAAAGTCGTATACTAAGCTAGCTTCCACAAAATGTTACCACAACAAGTCACTGTACCCATGCGCCAGTGTAGTAGCCAAGGTCGTCCGCAGGCCACGAAGTGAAGTGTCCGAACGTCATAGGGCGGGAAGCTGGGTGTGGGTGGTGGCGAAGAGTCGTTTGGAAACTTGGTAGAGCTTGAACCGGCCCCCCCACAAAGTGGGGGTATTGCCCGCCTCCTATGAAAACCCTGGCACTGGTGAGAACGGAGTGTCCCCAGTCTTAAATGATTGTTGTTGTTGTGGTGGTGGTGGTGGTGGTGGTGGTGGTCGTTGCTGTTGAATTTTCATTTCTGAAGAATATGTATTGTTGATACCCCCGCCGGTACATACTGTTTTTTCTCAATCAAAGTGTGCCCTCGACGCTCGCACCCTGTTTTTTGACAGGGGAAGTCTTCCTGCTCAAACTGGCCCCCTGGCCCCCGGGTTACAACAACAACGGCTCCCGCCTGAGACTTCCTTACAATTTAGCCAGGACCCCCGCTCCCGCCCGAGACGTCCTCGCATTTTATTGAGGAATCGCGCTCTCGCTTGGGACTCCCTTACAATTTATTCAGGAATCGTTCTCCCGGCGCTCTGGAGTCGCGCTCTTGCTGGAGACCTGCTTGCAATTTACTGAAGAATAGCGCCCTTGCGTTGGAATTTCTTGCGATTTGTTCAAGCGCCGCGCTCCTGACACCCAGGCACCCAGGAGTCGCGATCGTTGTGGCCTAATGTGCATGCCTTTCGTGGCCCCGCTGTCGCCGTTTGTGGCCCCCTCACCGTCCTACGTGGCCCATTTGCTACCCTCAGTGGCCCCATCGTTGCCTTCTGTGGCCCCGCATTATCTGCCCTTCGTGGCCCCCGCTCGTTCGCGCTCTTCGTGGCCCCATACGCATTCCCTTCGTGTCCTCGCTGTCGCCCTTCGTGGTCTACTTCGTGTCCTTCGTGGCCCTGCTGTCGTTCTCTCTCGCTCTCGCTTTCGCTCGTCGTCGCCGTCGTCGTCGCCGTCGTCGCCGTCGTCGTCGTCGTTGTCGTCGCCGTCGTCGTCGTAGCCGTCGTTGGTGTGGTCGGTCCCCTGTCCGTCCCTGTTGGGGTCGGGTCGACGGTCCGCGGCCGCCCCGCCGATAAGCGCTGCCGCTGGCCATGCCGACGGTCCGCGGCCGCCCCGCCGCTTGCCGGGGCCCGGCCTGCAGGGAAAAACGGTATACCCCCCAAAACGGGTTCGATCGAAAACGAAAAGGGTGGGTATCGAGGGTTTGGGAAATACGCGTTATTGGACACTCGAGCAGAAAAGGGCGAACAGTCTTAAAATGGTTGTTGTTGTTGTTGTTGTTGTTGTTGAACATTATTAATTCTAAAGAATAATTATTGTTGGGCCCCCTGGTGCGCGCCCCCCCCGCCGCGCCTAGGCCGCAGCCGCGTTTTCATCATTTTCGTGAGGAAGCCTCAGGTAATTCGAGGTGATCAAGATCCGGTTGTTTTGTTGTAATCCGCTTTCCCTTGCAAAAAACACTATAAAATGAAATTTCTTGTTCAAATATTATCAAATTTCAAGAATCCCTTGTAAAAAATAAGGTAAAGTGGACATTCGCGCGCGCAAGACGAAATCCTTCCAAAAGCTTAGTGTTCGGAGCGATTTCAACATAAAAACATCAAAAAACCAATGGTTTTTCAACAAAAAAATGTCAATATCTCATCCCGCGCGCTCTTGCGGATTCGTAGGAAACCCAACACTTTTTCAACATTTCTGTCAAACGGGCTTTTGCGAGCAACTTTTTCGAACTTCTGCGACAACGGTTGCGCACCTGCCAGGGCCATCATCCCTGTCAAATAATACCATGCGGGACAGATTCGTTTTTTTGCGGGACATACACCGCCCCGAATAAGTGACCAAGTTCTGTGGGTGTGTACCCCACGCCAGTGTAGTAGCCACGGTCGTCCGCACGCCACGAAGTGAAGTGTCCCAACGTCATAGGGCGGGAAGCTGGGTTTGGGTGGTCGCGAAGAGTCGTTTGGATATTTGGTAGAGCTTGTAATGCCCCCCCACGAAGTGGGGGTATTGCCTGGTGTCGTATGAAAACCCTGGCACTGGGGAGAACACCACGCGTTCGGGTAAAATGATTGTTGTTGTTGTTGTTGTTGTTGTTGTTGTTGTTGTTGTTGTTGTTGTTGTTGTTGTTGTTGTTGTTGTTGTTGTTGTTGTTGTTGTTGTTAACGAGGGCGTGATTCTGGTACCCCGGGAGGAGTTGCGGGGAGAGGGGGTTCGCAACCGCAGCCGCGCAACGCTCGAGCGGGAGGGCCGTGGGGGCGGGGGGGCGCAACAGGGCAGAAGGAAACGCAACCAACGGCGCAATTGGGCGGGGGAGGGACGGCGCAACAGGGGGAGGGGAAGGCACATGCCATTCTACCATTTGGGGCGCAGTGGGCACACTACCTGCAAGCGTTCTGGGGGCGCTCCCTGTGCGCCCTGGGGTGCATTGGGATCGCGCCTGGGGGGCGCTGGGGTCACGCTGGGGGCGCTCCTCGGGGTGCAGTGGGAGCGCCCTTCAGGGTGCCATGCGCCATAGGGGCGCCGTGGGAACGCATTCGGAGCGCCCTGGGAACGCCGTGGGAGCGCCCGGGCAGCGCTCTGGGCACAGTTCCTGGGAGCTCACTGGCAGCGCCCTGTGAGCGCTCCCTGCCCCTGGTAGCGTTCTGTGAGCGCCCTGAAAACGCTCCCGTCGAGTGCGCCATGCTGCAGCGCACTGGGGGCTCCGTGGGATCGCGCTGGGTGCGCTCGGTGGAGCGGGGGCGCTCCTGGGCAGCTGTAGTAGCATCCTATTAGAACTGCGTCCAGCTATATTAGAATCGGAGCTGCGTCCAGCTAAGAGAGACCTGCGATCGCTGCGTCCAGCTCTCATAGAATCTTACTAGAGCTGCGTCCAGCTTTCATAGAAACGTACTCGAGCTGCGTACAGCCCGAATCGCATCCTATTAGAACTGTCCTACGAGAGATGCGTCCAGCTCTAATGGGATCCTACTAGAGCTGTTCCAGAGCTGCGTCCAGCTCTCATAGAATCCTTCAAGAGCTGCGCCCAGCTTTCACAGCATCCTATTCGAGCTGTCCTACGAGAGCTGCGTCCAGCTCTGATAGAGTCATACTAGAGCGTCTAATTCTTATTGAATCCTATTAGACCTGCGTCCAACTCGAATATAATATTGAAAAGGGCTCCGTCCAGCTCTATTAACATATTTTTTATCGCTGCGTCCAGATGTAATAGAACTTCATCGCGTTGCGTCCAGCTCTAATGAAACCCTACAAGAGCTGCGCCCAGCTCTAATAGAAACCTACGAGATTTCCGTCCAACTTTCATAACATCCGACTCGAGCTGCGTTCAGCTCTAATGGAATCCTACTAGAGTTGCGTCCAGCTCTACTGAGAAACCTGCGAGAATTGCGCCGAGCTCTAATCTAATCCTATTAGAGCTGCGTCCAGCTCTCATAGAATCCTTCTAGAGCGGCGCCCGGTTCGAATAGAAGCCTACGAGAACTGCGTCCAGCTCGAAACGCATCCTATTAGAGCTGCGTCCACCTTTAATAGAATCCTGCGAGAGCTGCGTCCAGCTTTAATTAAATCCGGCTAGAACTGTCCTATGAGAGCTGCGTCCAGTTCTAATAGAAGCTGACTAGAGCTGTTCCAGAGCTGCGTCCAGCTCTAATAGAATCCTACTAGACCTGGGTCCCGCACTAGTATAATCCGCCTGGAGCTGCGTCCAGCTCTCATATCATCCTATTCGAGCTGCGTGCAGCTCGAATATAATCTTGCGAGAGCTGCGTCCCGGACGCGGTGCGTGACTTCATAGGCCTGCTTCCTGGCCGGCGCCGGTGCGCGAGCACCAACGCCCCGCCGCGCGAACATATTGACGTGTTACGTGCGGCACAAGAGGGCGGGTTTGACGCAGTCGCCCTTGTCGACATGCTGCTTGTCAAAAAGATGACAGCGTCGGCAGGCAGGTCCATGAGCCGATACGTAACTTCAATGAGGACCGTCGAAATGTTTTGTGCTATTCTGGGCCTGCCCTTCCTGCCGACAAAACGGCGCAGACCGTCTACAGGCTTGCACCGATTATCATCCATGCGGGCACGTTGAGAACAATGTTGTCGGCGTAGCGGAAGATTCACCATCTCGCTGGGTACCACTGGCCAGCAGAGCATTCACAAGTTCTTGCCGACGTGCGCGCAGGGGTAAGGAAGTTGATGGCACCTGCTCCGGCGCGCCCACGCATCCAGAAAGACCGGCTGCGCGCGCTGCTGCAGCTTTGCGTGGACAGGAAGGCGTTCCTCCATGGTATGTCTTACATGCTGGCGTACGCATTTTCGCTGCGGGTGTCATCTGAACTGTTGGAACAGCTCCGGCCAGGGATCCTGCGGATCGATGAGGACCGCACTGTGCATTGTGGTCCGATTCGAAGGAAAGGTTAGCTACGGCCGCAATCTACGCTGAAAACAAAATGCGTTTGCAAGTCAGACCCGCTATTGTGTGCGCGAATGTGGGCATCCTGGCTACTTTCGGATGGTCTCGGGGAAGACGCCGCGGTCCTCCCCTGGAGATAGTACGGCAGATTCCTCGATGGTCTCCGCGCTGACATCGTGGCCTCCGGCACGCCGCGGCGATCGACATCCACGACGTTGACGACCTCGTGGCGGCATGCGCCCGCGGAGAATGGAGGAACCCGCGGTCACCTCCTACGTGCCAGCCTCGCGAATCGAATCGCAGGCGCTGGCAGATGCCTTGTGCGAGGCCTCCGAGGACGAGTCGTAGATTCCGTCGAGGGATATCCGATGACGGGACTCTCTGTTTCCCATTGGTGTCCCATTGGTGAGGCAGTCACACGACTGCGCCAATGGAAAACGGAAGCCTGGTCTGGGAGGTGTGAGGCAGGGGACCAGCTGCAAGTGTTTCCCAGACGCCCCAGTTGGCTCCCTTCTTACCCGATCCGTCATCAGCCATCCCTCTGCTCAAGCTGCCGACGGCTGGTGTTTTTCCCGCCCGCATACCGCCCGTCGCAGCGAGGGTGGTGAGGCATTCGCGCGATTGCGCCAATGGACAGCGGAGGCCGGGTCTGGGAGGTGTGAGGCAGGGACCAACTCCCTCCTCCCTCCTCCCTCCTCCCTCCTCCCTCCTCCCTCCTCTCTCCTCCCTCCTCCCTCCTCCCTCCTGCCTCCTCCCTCCTCCCTCCTCCCTCCTCCTCCTCGTCCTCCTCG
>CAUYUJ010001603.1:365069-388479 GCA_963575745.1 Prorocentrum cordatum | reverse complement strand
CGCCTCCGCCCCTGCCTTCTCCTCCTCCTCCTCCTCCTCCACCTCTTCTTCTTATGCGTACCAGTATTATTAGTATTCTTAGTATGATGGTTGTTCGCATTCGTATTCTTATGATCCTTCTTTTCGTTATTTTTATTACTATTATTGTCGTTCGTCTTCGTATTATTACTCTTCATGGTATTATTCGTATTAGTGTTAGCAGCCGTATTGTATTTTTTCGTCTTTTTAGTAATCGTCTTCTCCGTCTTATTGCCATTCGTATTATTATGCGTCGTCGTATGTTTCTTATTCGTATGATTCTCATTTTGCGTATACTGGTTAATATAGTATTTGTAGTATTCATCTTAGTCGTTTTTATTTGTATCATCATTATTCTTCGCATTCGTATTTGCATCCTTCTTACCATCGTTTTCTTACTATTATTAATATTCGTATCAGTCTTATTATCATGCTTCCTCTTATTATTAACTTGATAATGCTTATTATTCGTGTTATGTTTACTTTTGTTACTATGCTTCGCACTATCAGTATGCTTTTTCTGCGTATTCTTATTAGTAGTAGTATGATGGTTTGTTGGCTTCTTCTTCGCAGTATTGTATTCTTTTACTTCTTATTAGTATTATTCGCCTTCTTCTTTTTCTTATGGTTATAACTTGTATTATTAGTCTTGTTATTAGTCTTGTTATTATTGATCCTCCTCCTCCTCCTCCGCCTCCGCCTCCGCCTCCGCCTCCGCCTCCGCCTCCGCTTCCGCCTCCGCCTCCGCCTCCTCCTCCTCCTCCTCCTCCTCCTCCTCCTCCTCCTCCTCCTCCTCCTCCTCCCCCTCTTCCTCCTCCTCCTCCTCCTCCTCGTCCTCGTCCTCCGCCTCCTCCTCCTCCTCCTCCTCCTCGTTTTCCTCCTCCTCCTCCTCCTCCTCCTCCCTCCTTTTCCTCCTCCTCTTCTTCTTGTTCCTCCTCCCCTGCTTCCCGGCACGCAGGGAACGATCGCAAGACCCCCCTTGGGTGCACCAGGGACCCCCCCTGAGCGCCGACGTGGTGCTCCCAGGGCGCCCCGAAGGTTCTCCCGGTGCACCCCAAGGGAGCGCTCACTGAGCGCTCCCAGTGGTTCCCATGAAGCATACCCAGGGCGCTCCCAGAGCGCCCCCAGGGCGCTTCCACGGAGCGCACTCAGTGTGCTCTACGGAGCGCTCCGGGATCGCTCACATGGGAACGCTCCCAGGGCGCCCCCAGCGCGCTTCAAGGGCGCTCTCACTGGGGCCCTGGGGCGCCCCAGGGAGCGCGCCCAGGGCGAACGGGGAGTGCTCGCAAGGAGCGCTCACAGGGCGCCCCCAGTGAATCCGCAGGACACGTGCCCAGGGAGTCCCACCAGCCCTCGGGGCGACAGGTGGTCTAACGAGGGTCTCTCTCTTCTTCCACACCCCCTCTTCTTGCCGGGGAGGGGGGCCCTCCGCCTCCCCTCCCTGAGGTTTTTTTGTTTCCTGGGTTTCCGCGATGTGTCGGAGGCTTCATTCTTGGCCATTGGGAGGGTCATTTCTTGCCACCCCTCACGAAGATCGTGGCCCCCGAGGGGGTAGCCTAAATCGAGTACCCTCCCTCTTTTGACCGACCGCCTCCAAGATGACCCCAAGAGGCCCTCCAGGGCTCCACAGGAGCCCCCAAGAGGGTTCCACGAGCGCCCCAAGAGGCCCCAAGAGGGTTCCAAGAGGCCCCCGAAAGGCCCCCAAGAGGCCCCCAAGCTGCCTCAGAGAATCCAAGATGACCTCCAAGATGGCTCAAGACACCCCAAGATGCCTCAAGATGGCTCCCGAGATGTTCCAAGAGGCCTCAAGACCGCTCCAAGACGGCTCCATATGGCCAAAGAGCTCCCCCAGGAGGCCCCGAAGATAGCAAAATCCTTCCCAAGAGGTCCCAAGAGGCGCCCAAGAGGCCTCCAAGAGGCTGCCAAGAGACCCCCAAGAGGCCCCAAGAGGCTCCCCGAGACGCTCCAAGAGGCCCCCGGGACCTTCAAGGGGCCCCCAAGACGCAAGAGAGGCCCAACAGAGCCCCAAGACGGCACCAAGAGCGCCCAAGAGTGTCCCAAGAGCGCTCCAAGAGGGACCCTTCATCTGCGTGATGCCAAGTTCCCTGGTCGAGGCAAATCCTCTGGGCATCGTCTCTGGATAGGCTGGTGGGGTTACTGTTTTGGTACGCAGGCGCGCGAAGCAAGTCGAACGCCGAGCACGCTAGGGCGGGCCGCGCCGTAGCGAAGGAAAAAACAGCGAAGTAAGCTGGTGGGGTTACTTTTTTTATGTTTTTATTATTTCCCCATATCCTAAGATGGGGTTCTTGTTATTACTTGGACGCCTCCTACTCCTCCTTCTCCTCCCTCCTCCTCTTTTTCCCCATATCCTAAGATGGGGTTCTTGTTCCCCATATCCTAAGATGGGGTTCTTGTTATTACTTGGACGCCTCCTACTCCTCCTTCTCCCTCCTCCTCTTTTCTCCTCCCCTCCTGTCGGACTTACTCATACTCCCACTTGCTCATACACAGACTTACTCATACTACTCACACCCGGACGTACTCATACACAGACTCACTCATACTCAGACTTACTCATACACAGTATTAGTCATACTCAGACTTACTCATACCCAGACGTACACATACACAGACTTTCTCATACACATACCTACTCATACCCAGACTTACTCATACACAGATACACTCAGACTTACTCATACACAGACTTACTCATACTCAGCACCCCTAAGGGGAGCCGCCAGGGGTGGTTGCACGGGCTCGTTCGCGGCCATTTTGTGGGGATGTCTCAGGCGGTTTGCCTGTTTCTGTGCCCAACATCCTTCGCTTTCGGAGCAGATTTGGAGGATGTCTCGAGCGAGGCGCTCATTTCAGCACCCCTAAGGGGAGCCGCCAGGGGTGGTTGCACGGGCTCGTTCGCGGCCATTTTGTGGGGATGTCTCAGGCGGTTTGCCTGTTTCTGGCCCAACATCCTTCGCTTGGAGAGCAGATTGTGAGGATGTCTCAGGCGGGGCGCTGGTTTCAGCACCCCTAAGGGGAGCCGCCAGGGGTGGTTGCACGGGCTCGTTCGCGGCCATTTTGTGGGGATGTCTCAGGCGGTTTGCCTGTTTCTGGGCCAACATCCTTCGCTTTCGGAGCAGATTTGGAGGATGTCTCGAGCGAGGCGCTCATTTCAGCACCCCTGAGGGGAGCCGCCAGGGGTGGTTGCACGGGCTCGTTCGCGGCCATTTTGTGGGGATGTCTCAGGCGGTTTGCCTGTTTCTGGCCCAACATCCTTCGCTTTCGGAGCAGATTTGGAGGATGTCTCGAGCGAGGCGCTCATTTCAGCACCCCTAAGGGGAGCCGCCAGGGGTGGTTGCACGGGCTCGTTCGCGGCCATTTTGTGGGGATGTCTCAGGCGGTTTGCTTGTTTCTGTGCCCAACATCCTTCGCTTTCGGAGCAGATTTGGAGGATGTCTCGAGCGAGGCGCTCATTTTCACCCCCAGGTGGGCCAGATTTTGAGGATGTCTCGATCGGTTTGCTTGTTTTGGTGGCCAGGCTCGTGGGCGCAGATTCTTCTCAGGATGCCACAGGAGGCTCCAACAGGCTCCAGGAGGCCCCAGGAGACCACATGAGGTCCCAGGAGGCATCAGGAGGCCACAGAAAGACTCAAGAGGCCACAGGATGTCCCAAGAGGCTCCAGGAGGCCCCAGGAAGCTCCAGAAGGCCTCAGGAAACCACAGGAGGCCCCAGGAGGCAACAGGAAGCGCCAGGAGGCCTCGGAAGGCAACAGGAGGCCCCGAGAGGCCCCAGGAGCAGGAGGCCTCAGAAGGCAACAGGAGTGGCTCCAATCCCATGTGTTTTACGTATGCTCCTATCGATTGGGCCTCACCTGGAGCACGATTCTTTGATGTTCTACGTATGTTTCTATAGATGGTCCTTCTCCTGTGTACACAATCCTAAATGTTTTACTCATGTTCCTATGTATTGGGCCTCTCCTGGGGCACGAGTCCTTGGTGTTTTACGCGTGTTCCTATAGATTGCCCTTCTCCTGTGGCTCTAATCCGCAATGTTTTATGTACGTCTGTTGCTATAGATTGCGCCTCTCCTGGGGCACGAAACCTTCCTAGGAGGTCCCAGGAGGTCCCAAGAGGCTCCTGGAGACCCCAGGAAGCCCCAGTAGGTTTCAGGAGGCCCCAGGAGGCCCCAGGCTCATGCACAGAGACGCGCTCGTACTACTGAGGCTCATTCACACTCCAATTCATTCGCAGTTAGATTGATGTCCAGACCGTCACAACTGAAGCCCGTTAATATTCGAAAACTCTTGCGCCTAGACATTCACGGCGGACAGGTCCATGCGAGTAGATGCACATATGGGGAGCTCCACGCAGTGAATAATTTGTTTACAGCCGCAGGCGGAAGCGCCGGCGGCGAGGGGTCACGGTCAGGCTGCGGCCGTGACGAATTACCCGGGCGCGCGCGGGGGCCGCGGATCAGGCGGCGGTGCAAGCAGCAACCCAGGGCGTCTGAGAGGCCAGGCGGTCGTGCAAGCTGCAACCCAGGGAGTCTGAAGGGTCAGTCACCCAGGAAGCAAAGCGGACGCGGCCAAAATGGCGCGCCGTACATTCCCAGTCATGGGTCGTGACAATCGACAATTGCATGGTGGTGGGAACCAGACTCCGTGCAAGAAATGTCAGCCCAGGGTGTCTGTCGGGTATGAGCAGACCGATAGCGTAGCTGACGTCGTCCAGCAAGGAGGGGAATTCTGACAGCGCCAGCGAACCGTCGCAGCTTCAGAAAACGCATCCGGCGGCTGAGGGGGTGCCCAGGGCGCCCGCAAGGCGCGCGCTAGGGAGTGCCTCCACGGCGCCCATAAAAGGGTCTGCGGGGGACACAGTGAACTCCTGGTGCGCTCTAGGAAGCGCGCCCAGGGCACGCGGAGAGCGATCGCAAGGCTGCCCCAATGCGCTCCGCACAGCGCCCCCAAGGCGCTGCCCAGCGCGCTCCCAGGGCGCCTGAAGTGGGGCCCCAGGGCGCCACAGGGAGCGTGCTCGCAAGCAGAGTTCACAAGGCGCCCCCAGAGAATCCCCAGGAAACGTGGGCGCAGCTCTAGTAGGATTTTATTAGAGCTGGACGCAGCTCTCGTAAGTTTTAATTAGAGCTGGACGCGGCTCTAGTAGGACTTCATTAGAGCTGTACGCAGCCCGAGGAGGATTCTAGTAGAGCTGGTCGCAGCTCTCGTAGGATTTGATTAGAGCTGGACGCAGCTCTAGTAGGATCCTATAAGAGCTGGACGCAGCCTTTGTAGGTTTTTATTAGAACTGGACGCGCAACCCTAGAAGGATTCTATTAGAGTTGGGCGCAGCTCTCGTAGGATTTGATTAGAGCTGGACGCAGCTCTAGTAGATTTCTATAAGAGATGGGCGCGTCTCTAGTATGATTCTACGCGAGCTGGACGCAGGTCTAGTAGGATTCTGTTGAGGCTGGACACATCTCTAGCGGAATTGCGTGGAAGCTGGACGCAGTTCTCGTATGCTTCTGTTCGAGCCGGGCGCAGCTCTAAAAGGATTATGTTAGAGCTGGGCGCAGGCCGAGCAGTCTTCTATTGGAACTGGACGCACACCGAGTAGCATTTTATTAGAGCTGGGCGCAGGTCTAGTAGGGTTCTATGAGAGCCGGACACAGGTCTAGTAGGATTCGGATGGGTTTGCGTCAGGAGTTCGCTTCGCCGGCGCGCACATCCATGCTCTGCTGAGAATTGAATTAAAAACTCGAATCGGACATTTTGATGAATTGGTTTCCATTAGCTCGTGGTGGTGCTGGTTGCGCGGTTGCGGTTGCTACCCCCCTGTCGCAATTGGGGGCCAGGGTGCCAGTAACCCGTCCTCGCCAGCAGGGGAGGCCGGGGATCTGGTGCCTTGCCCCCCAGGGTACCAGAAGCCCGTCCTCGCCTTGTTGTTGAACATTATTTCTTCTTAAGAATAATTATTGTTGGGACCCCTGGTGCGCGACCCCCCCGCCGCGCCTAGGCCGCAGCCACATTTTCATCATTTTCGTGAGGAAGTCTCAGGCAAAACGATTGGTACCGGATCCGGTTTTTTGTTGACGCTCGTTTTCCCTTGCAAAAAACAATAGAAAATGAAAATTCTTGTTCTTAGTTGATCAAATTGCAAGAATCCCTTGCAAAAAATAAGGTAAAGTGGACATTCGTGCGCGCAAGACGAAATCCTTCCAAAACCTTAGGTTTCGTAACGATTTTAACATAAAAACATCAAAAACCCAATGGTTTTTTAAGAAAAAATTGTCAAAATGTCCTTCCGCGCGCGCTGTCCGAATCCCACAAAACCAATGGTTTTTCAACATTTATGTTACATGAGCTCGCGCGAGCTACTTTTTCTTGTTCTAACATAATCAAATTTCAATAATCCCTTGCAAAAAATAAGGTAAAGTGGACATTCGCGCGCGCAAGACGAAATCCTTCCAGAACCTTAGGTTTCGTAACGATTTCAACATAAAAACATCAAAAAGCCAATGGTTTTTCAAAAAAAAATGTCCAAATTTCATCCCGCGCGCGCTGTCCGACTCCCACAAAACCAATGGTTTTTCAACATTTATGTTACATAAGCTCGCGCGAGCTACTTTTTCTTGTTCTTACATAATCAAATTTCAACATCCCTTGCAAAAAAAAAGTAAAGTGGACATTCGCGCGCGCAAGACCAACAAAAAACACGACGATCTCAGGAACTTGCCCCAAAAATGTGACCAACTCCGCTCTCTCTGTCTCTCTCTCTGTCTGCTCTCTGTCTCTCTCTCTGTCTGTCTGTGTCATGTATTGTATGTCACAATTGCAGGATGCTGGGCACACGCGCGCCCCGAATAAGTGACCAAGTTCTGTGGGTGTGTACCCCACGCCAGTGTAGTAGCCACGGTCGTCCGCACGCCACGAAGTGAAGTGTCCCAACGTCATAGGGCGGGAAGCTGGGTTTGGGTGGTCGCGAAGAGTCGTTTGGATATTTGGTAGAGCTTGAACTGCCCCCCCACGAAGTGGGGGTATTGTCTCGCGTCGCATGAAAACCCTGGCACTGGTGAGAACACTGAGCGTTCGGGTAAAATGATTGTTGTTGTTGTTGTTGTTGTTGTTGTTGTTGGTGGTGGTGGTGGTGGTGGTGGTGTTGTTGTTGGTGCTGTTGGTTTTGTTGTCATTGGTGTTTCTTCCCCCCGCGCGCCAGTGCACCGCTAACGCTGCCCCTGGGGAGGGGGCAGGCCATCGAGAAGATGATGGCCGAGCTGCAGATGCTCATGGTGTCCAAGGTGGAAGAGGCGGGGGCCGGGTGCGGGTCGTCCGCTTGACGCACAGTTGCTTTTCTTCCTCTGCGCGTGGCCGGGTTTCGGAGTGCGGAGGCCACCGTGGAAGATGCGGGCTCGGACTGGTGGGCAGCGCGCTCGTGTCAGTACGATCGGAACGGGTCAGAGGAGGAGAAGGCACTTCGGGTTTCTTAATAAGCGTGGGGGGGTCCCCTCCCCGACGGGGGTCAACCTCGCCTCGTGGTCGCGCCGCGACGGGGGTCGGAGCGCCTCTGGCGCGCGCTGGCTGCCCGCGACGGTGGTCGATGTGGGGCTGTCGACGGGGGTGACTCCCTCCCGACCATTATTCAGAAACTCGGAGTACTGTCGAACTGGGGTATAAGATCGAGGTCGCTTCGGGGAGGGTACCCTCATGTCTTTCGTGTTCGTCGGATGTTCTTCTTCATCCCGGTGGAGGGCACCCTCGAATGTTCTTCAGTTTGGCCGGCGGAGGGCCTCATGCGTGCTCTTGAAGGATCTTCTTCAATCCTAGGTCCTGCCGTACCCTTACCTCTGCCCTTCCTTCGTTTTCGCCTTGCTGGGCCTCCCGGGAGGCCCTCGTCGCCACGGTTGAATCCGCCTCAAGATGCTCGTCAAAGCGCACCAACGGAGAGGTCCAGCTGGGTAGCAGCGGTATCGTTACCTATTGGTTGACCAAGGGGGGAAGGAGGTGGATGATGATGATGATGATGATGATGATGATGATGATGATGATGATGATGATGATGATGATGATGATGATGATGATGATGATGATGATGATGATGATGATGGTGATGATGATGATGATGATGATGATGATGATGATGATGATGATGATGATGATGATGATGATGATGATGATGATGAGGAGGAGGAGGAGGGAGGAGGAGGAGGAGGAGGAGGAGGAGGAGGAGGAGGAGGAGGAGAGGGAGGAGGAGGAGGAGGAGGAGGAGGAGGAGGAGGAGGAGGAGGAGGAGGAGGAAGAAGAGGGGGAGGAGGACCCCCTCCCCCTCCTTACTTGGTGGTGGTGGTGGTGGTGGCGGTGGAAAACAAGCCCACCGATGGGGACGCAGACCGACCGCAGTTCTTGTCCACTGTGAAAAGGCCTTATGCCGAGGAATACGGCACTTCGGGGCGCGCTCGCGGAGCTGGCTCAGAGGGCGCGCCTCGTGGGGGGGTCCCCCTTGCCTCTCCTCGCGGTCGTGCTCTGTCGGGGCCGCCTGCCTCACAGCGGCCCTCTGCCGATTCTTGGGCAGCGTGTGCTGTTGGGCTGCGGGCCCATTTTCTCCGCACCCACTCGGGGCGCCCAACTTGGGAGGGACGCACGCGGCCCGCGTGTCCACCCCCTCGGGAGGAGGAGGAGGAGGAGGAGGAGGAGGAGGAGGAGGAGGCGGAGGAGGCGGAGGAGGAGGAGGAGGAGGAGGAGGAGGAGGAGGAGGAGGAGGAGGAGGAGGAGGAGGAGGAGGGAGGAGGAGGAGGAGGAGGGAGGAGGAGGAGGAGACCAGAGAGCAAACAAGCGCAGAGTCACAGTCGCGCGGATTCCTGCGCGGATTCCTCGCGTCGGCGTTGGGTCCCCCTGGCGGCGCCTCCAGCTCTGCGCCTTTCGCGCTCCGCATGCGAGGAGAGGGGTTCCAGCGCTCATCCAAGGAATCCGCGTGGGCCTCAGAGAATTTATGTGTTTCATTTGTTTGTTCCCCTGTAGGATGCAACTCCTGTGAGGTTTCATTCAGTATCGGCTCTGGTAACTCCGTGCTTGCGAGCGGCCTGATCGGGCGTACTCCCGTTTTATCGGGTTTATTCTCGTTTTATGTTGCTCAGTCTTTTTCAATTTGGGCCGACTGTGGGCTAATCCAGCTCAATGGCCCCATCATCGGGTTCAATAGCCGCCGAATCGTTCGCTCGGTGGCCTCCCAGGATTTGCCTCTTGAGGGTAACCCAGGAACGGGAACCTCGGCAGCGTGCAGGAAGGCGGCAGGAGAGTGCCGCTTCACGGCGGCGCAATCCGAACCCTACCCTCGCCGATCAACGATTTGTGGGCATCTCGATGAGCGGCGGGGGTAGGGCTTGGAATTCGTCGAACCCGTGGCGAAATCCGAACCCGACCCCCAGCTCCCATCGATTCAGGAGAATCGATGGTCGGGGGGGAAAGGTTCGAATGTCGCCCCCTTCAAGGTGCGGGAGAGTGGAGAGCGCGCCACACGGTGCAGCATCGGCCAGGCAGTCCCCTGCCTGCTGAGGGCCCATCAGGGTAGCACAGATTTGCCTCGCTTGCCGGACCTCTCAACATCTAGGAAGCGCAAACTTTAATGAAGCTTCGGTAGCAAGTCCGTCTTTAGAATGCACTCGCGTTGATCAGCGCCACAATCGAGGAGAGCGCCGATGTAGCGTCGATGTAGCGTTGATTCGCGTCGGCTTAGCGTCGTTTCGCGAGTTCTTACAAGATGGTATTGGAGGCTCCCATGAGTTGCTGCAGAAGATGAATGCGCGTGGATTAGCGACGGGTCCTGTTTCCGTGCAGGGTCGACGCACTGAGTGGTCAAATCGGGCGGCGGCGGTCTCATGTTGCTGGGGGGCCCTCCCCTATGCATGGATCTGGCGACTCCGCGCCAGACCTACGGATCCGTAATCCATGTTAGCGTGCGCCTGAGAGCTCTGGAAGGGCCCGTGCAGCGGGGGATGGGGAGCTCTGAGCGACCTGAGACTTCCTATTTGTTTGCCCGCCAGCGGCGGGAGGAAGGCTGTCAAGGCCATAACCCGTGGCAGGAAGCCTTCATGCAAGCCCGCTGGCCTGGTCCGCGCGGCCGCGGCTGCGTATGTGTTTTGAGGGGCCGGCCAAGAGGGGGGTGGTGACTAGGGAGGTTGGATACCATGGCCGGGGCCATGATATCTCCCTGGATCTCATGGTCCCCTCTCTCCATGCGTTTTGTGATTTCCCCTTCGTCCGCACACATTCTACAGGGAGTTCAAAACAACTAGGTCGGCATGCCGGGGCTCAGCCTCGCGGATCTACTCTAAAACCATATTTTTCAAATTCCTTGTTTTGTTTCATGCCGTGTTGTCATCGCGCCAATGATACTCGAAAACCTAGATTTAAAAATGGCCACGGTGATCTTCCCCCAGATTCCTAGTTTTGTTATCTACCCCGCTTCGGGGCTGCGATCTCTACGTGATAACCTAGACTTTTACATTCCTTGTTTTTAAAAACCCTTGCTTTTTTCAAACTCCCTGTAGGCCTCCTAGATGGGGTCGGAGTAGATGGGGTCGGAGGATCGCGCCGCATCGCCGATGCATCGCCGGTGTGGCTCGATGTGGGGCTGGATCTGATTCACGTCGACGTCGCCGATGCATCGCCCACGTCGACGATGTATCGCCAGTGCATCACCGATGCATCGCCGATGCACTGCCGACGCATCGGCGATGCGGTGCGACCCTGCGACCCCATCTACTCCGACCCGATCCAGGAGGCCCCTACACACGCTTCGGGCCATGATCTGCGCCGCCCGACGGCGAGGGCGGCTGCGGGGGCGAGGGGGGGCGCGGGGGGGCGAGGGGGGGGGGGGGCGAGGGCGGCGAGGGGCGAGGGGCGGCGGGGGGCGAGGGGCGACGGGGGGAGCGAGGGGCGACGGGGGGCGAGGGGCGACGGGGGGAGCGAGGGGCGGCGGGGGGCGAGGGGCGAGGGCGACGGGGGGCCCCGTCGGGCGGCGGCCCGCCCTGGTGCCGACGTGGGCTCGACGCTCCTCGGGTGCCTCCGTGCGTGCCCCCCGGGGGCGCGCCCTCGGCGCCCAGGCGCGGCGGAGGCCCGGCAGGGGCCCGACGCCCCGCAGCCAGAGATGCCTCCTGGCAGCACGCTGATGGGGCTGTCCTGAAGTCGGGCCTGTCCCCCTGCAGGGGGGATTTTCGACGAAGAATTGAAAGTACCCCAGAATAGTCAAAACAAGTACAGCACTAGTCTGGGGATTATTCTTTGTAGTATTCGTTTGACTTTTTTGGGGCACTTTTTCTTCACTTAGCATTTTTCGTCGAACATCCCCCTGTAGGGGGGACAGGCCTGACTTAAGGCTATCCTCGTGGAGGGCGATCAGTGGAGAGGAAGCGTGTTGCCAAATCATTTCCAGATGTCTAGAACCTGTGTGAAAGCTGGTCAACACATGTAATAAACATGTTTTAAACATTAGTCATGACATTTTCCCACATGTTAAGCACTTCTTTAATTAGATGATAGGACTGTCAGGATGTCCATTGTCGTGGCATCCACAAGGCTATCCGCCATGTAGGATTTCGTATGCAATGGGGGCGCGCATCAAGAAGCCACATGCTTTCCGTCGGGGTGTCCTGGGTTTCTTCGCTCCTCGCGCTGCGCGGTGACTCCAAGCAGCCGTTGAAGGAGCTGCTGCGCTCAGGGTGCTCTGGGTCTCCCCTCGGGTGCACCTCGCGCACGTGTTCTCAGGGTTGGGTTTCTTGCGAGGGTTCCTTGCGGCCGCGCCCGCATTGTACAGTCAAAAACCCTAATAAGGACGCGCGGTAAGGACGCAAGACCCTTGGAAACCAAAGTTGGAAGTAATTTTTGGGGCTTCGGACGACGAAAACCTCAAGGACGCAAGTGCAAGGAAGAGCAAGGACGCAAGGGTACCCTGAGCAAGTCGCGCGTCCTTCTTAGGGTTTTTGATTGGATTTTCGACGAAAAATTAAACATACCCCAAAAAGGCGAAAAATATGCAAAAAATAGTCCCCAGACTATTTTTTGATTACTTTTGGACTATGTTTGGGGTATTTTTTTTATTTTTCGTCGACAATCCCTCTGTAGGGGGACAGGCCCGACCTAAGCCAAAGCCTTCCTTACCCTTTCCTGCGAAGACTTTCCGGGGCCTGCTGCCCACGGTGCTGCTCGCCGGGCCTCGGGCCCTCGAGCCTCCCCGGCCCCCGCCGCCTCCCCCTGCGCTCCCCCGTGCGCAGCAGGGCCCCGCCCACTGCGAGGCGGGCTGGGTTGTCGTTGCCCACCCCCCCCTGCGCGTGAGGGCCGCGCGGCGCACAGAGCCCTTTGGAGGTCAAGTTCAGCATCCGCGTTGGTACACCGGTGGTCGACGACGGGCCTTCCCGGCATAGCCCCGTCCGGTTCTGGTGAATTCTTGACGCCGCGCGTGTCCTCATCGTGGGGACTACAGACGAAGCAGGCCAGACAGCTGAGATCCACGCAGTGATCTAGCGGCGGGCGTGTGGTAATCATCGGCGTCCCACACCAAATTCTTCCTACGGTTACATCCAAGTGGGCCGCCGCCTTGGGAATGGGGATTCCCATTTTCGAAAAGGTTCAGGTGTCCCTGGGGGAGGACAGCGACGCCGCGGTGACCTGACGCAATGCTACCGGATGCGCCCTGATGTATTTGCCTTGCCCTCGTCCACGTACTACGGCGGAAGGGTCATCTCAGCACTGACGTCCCCGTTTGTGTCGTTGTTTGCCTACCATGGGTGCCACATCGCCCAATCAACCTCAAACGGGTGGAGAGGTTCGCGGCACACCTTGGGAGACGCCGATGCATTGCTAGAGGAGGTCGACGCGCTACACACAAAAGGCATGGGCCCTGGGGAATTCCACAGGGTCTTCATGATCGACAACCCATCAAAGGACCTATCTCCTACCACACAGAGCGGCTACGCCAACATACGCGAGGCAACGCTCTGCGTGGACGTGGTTCGTGCGCTTGCTTCCGCCATCAGGACGTCGGGCATCTCCGTCAGGGCTCTCAGCGGATATGCGGCGCAGAGGGGTGTGCTCCATGATGGGTGGCCATAGACGAAAGTCGCGTTCGCAGCCAGCGTGGGCACCCTCGCTTCCAAGTCCAAGACAGCACCGTCCAGATGCGCGCAGAGACCGGGCGTGCAATCAGACACCACTGCAGACTGACGAGCCAAAGAACCGTTCACCCGCAGGCTAGCAGAAGGCGACAGCACCTTCACCGCGGGCCATCGGGGCACGACTTGGGGCACAGTCCAAGCGACGACGTGATTGACAAGACTCGAGCAGATGTGTCTTCGCGGAACCGACTACAGACGTCAGCGCCTTGGGGTTCAGTTTGACGGCCTGGCGCAACGTTTCTCCGATCTGTCAGCTCCGGTCAGCCGTTAATTACCACCGTCGTCTCCAGCCAGGGCGGCGGGGCCGACATCGTAGTTTACTTCGCCACCCAGTCCAACAACCAATACGACTGGTCGTTCAGCGACAACCGCAACCGCACCAACGTCGCCATCACCAGGGCCAAACGCTTCGTTGTCCTCATCGGCGACGCCAGGATGTCCAGCACTGCCGGAGAGTCCATGCTCAGGACGTGGGCAGAGCGCGGCAGGGTGGCCAACTTCTGGGTGCGGTTTCGTGGCGACAATCCTCTGGAGAACAAGTTCACGCTGGATTTCGATCAAGGATGGAACTGAGTCGATGGGGGTGCAACATGGGGTCCCGCCTGAGCGCGAGACTAGCACAGACTCTGACGTGGCCGGGGTCGACCGTGCAACGGCGAAGGCCAGGGAAACTCAGGCAGGGGCGTTCGCCTACTACGCAGACTCCCCGCTGGATCTGGACTTCCCCTGGAAAGTGCTTGCCGAGCAGTTGATTTGCACGCTGCGCGCCCTGTTGAACGCGCCTGCTCCTGGCCCGGCCCTGCACTTGGCGAGCGGGCACCATCCGCGCGAGTCCGGGGCCGCCAGCCGACCAACAGACCCAAGCAGGTGCGAATGTAAAATGTGTAGTCGCAAAAGCTTCCTCTACGACGCGACCCTGGGGGTCGACGCGGGCAACCTGGTCTACGTCGCGCGATGGGCGGCAATGATGTGGGGATGCGGACTGGGGCCCAAGTGGGGCGACGGCAACTCTGCGGCCCCGGCGGATCAGCTTCCCAGCCGCCCGCGACTTGGCCCGCGATGGCGCGGCAGGTCGCGCCTGGGGAAGTGCGCGCCGCCATCCATGCCGAGGCATCTCCCGGGCGCCTGGGAGCTCTCAACAGTGCCCAGCACACTGTAGCAGGCATCGACAACGCCCCGGGATGAGCGGACTGGACGCCATCCTTCGAGGGCACGTTGGCCCCGGGCCGCAGCTGGATCTATGCGCCAAGGACGGGGCCAACCCGATTCCCCTGGGGCAAATTCGCGTCGCGCTCATCATGATGATGTTCGCCGCGCGGGAACTCATAATTTGCATGCTTCCGTGCTCCGATCAGAAGGGGTTTGGCGACGTGAGTGAGATCGTCCTGGGCCTCTGCAAACCTGGCAGTACAACAGGTCCCACCTCGGCGTCCACGAAGGCAACTTCCGCGAGCTCTTCGGGAAGGCCAGGGTTTGATCAAGGACCGCTTCTTGCACCTGCATGGCCGTTTCGAGGACGCCCTGCGGCGCATTGCCTGCCTGGTGCGAGTGAGTCATCATCGCCCACTCGCCAAGGGCGCCGGCTGCCCGCGGACCTGGGCCGAGACTCTGAGCAGCATCTTCCACTCGCGCTCCGCGCTCGTGGTCTTGGAAGCGCTGTCGTCCCAGCTGAGCTCACTGGGTCAGCCTCTGCCAAGTGCGCGGCCTGCTCACTTCGCGCCATCCTGGCGGGCGACGACGCGCGCCCGAGGAATGCCAGGGGCGGCGGCCTCCGGCGCATCGGCGGAGGCGCCGCCACAAGCAACCCCAACCTCAATGCCGCTTCGCCCCTCGGTTCAGCACCTGGCGCCCACCTCGTTCCCCCGACGCTCGCGCCCGAAGACGTGCGGTTCGCGTCGAAGAGCAGGAGGGCGCGCGTGTATTATGTGACCAATGTAAGAGGGGGCCACGCGCAATCAGCGACGGCGCATGGGGGGGGGCGATGAGATCCGCGCCCACTTGGCGCGTGACCAGGGGCTCGCCTACAACGGCGGCCTCGAATGTCGTCGGCCCTGCTTTTGGTGCAGGGTGCGCCACCTGGAGAACGGCGGCGCCGGGCCCCCCGCTAGGCGCAACATGTGAAGGGCCAGCTTGTCGCGCATCAGAAGGGCCGTGACGTCGTGCAAGGGGCGCCGGTCAGCAGCGCCCTCTCGAAGCCTCCGCGCGCGCCGATTGGACGGGCCCAGGTGCTCAACCCAACCAGGGGGCACCTGCTGGCCCGGCTGCTCCTGGAGCCTTCAGACATGGGCGATCCAGCGCACGTGCGCAGTGCCACTCCGAAGTGCCAGCCCTCAACGATCGGTTCAGTGCCGACGCCGCGGGCGCCGGGCTGTACTCCGCCATCTGCGACAGTTGCGTCGGCGAGCCTGTGAGGTTGGCGCGGGGGCCTGGCCGCCCAGCTCCTGGCCCCTTCGTCTGGGGGTCGCGGCCTTCCAGAGTAGGGCCGCTGGATTGAATGCGGGCCATCGGGGCAGTGGATTGCGTCCCGGCACTGCCGCGACTAACTGCCTGGTTCAGATCTGGGACATCTCGTCTAGTGTCCTCGAGGGTGTCCTTGACGGGGACTCAATCTGCATGTGCCCCAGGTTGGCTAGGCCCAAACCCAAGGCCGACGACGGCTTGCGGGGGGGGCTCGGCCGGGCCCGAAGGCAGCGACATCGCCCGCTTCGCGCGCGCCCTCGACATCCTGCCCTGTTTCGCCCCTCCTCCCTGTCCGGATCTGGAGCGCGGACAGGTCGAGGCCCTCGTGCAAGCGGCTAGTGACGACTGCGGAGATGGGGCGACGACGTCTCCTTGGACCTGGCCATGCGCGTCCGTCGCCTCGACCCAACCGCCGACGGCGCCCGGGTCGGCCTGGCGCAGCGGAAGGGCTCCAGACCAGGAGGCCAGAGCGAGGACGCCTGAGGACACGACTTCGCCTGCGCCTACCTCCGCAAGTTCTTCGACGGCACCGTCGCCGACGACGGGGCCCCGCCCGACGCCGCCTGGAGCGGCGAGCGCCGGGCCGCTGCCTGCCTGGCGCGTCGCTTCGCCGCGGGGCAGTTGCTGAGGCGCTCCTGGTGGCAATGCGCCAAATCGGGCGCGCCTCGCAAGGGCGCCGACCCTGCGCGCCATCGCGTCGACGCGTCGGCTGGCTTGCAAACCTCTACCCGTCTGTGCCCTCCAACGACGCGGCGGCGCAGGTGGGGCCGGTCGCCGCGGAGGCCGTGCCCGAGCCGAGCAGGGCGACGGAGCGGCGGCAGGTGCGCGGCCAGGGGGTCGCGCGGAGCACCCGCGACCACAGCAGACGCCAGAAGAAGGAAACGCGACGGCTCAGGCGCTGAGGCCACAGGCCGGAATGGCAGCGGCAATTGGCGAAGACACGAAGCCGGCGAACAAGGGCACCTCGGTCGACCTTGGCCGGGGGTCAGACGCTGAGGTGCCGACAATGAGTCCCGAGCTGCCAACAGACATTGACCCGCCCGCACCCACTGACTTCGCCAGGGAGGGATCCGGCGGGAAGGCTCCAGCTCGCACGCTCGTAACCAGCGATTCCGACAAAGCAAGCAGCAGCCGCGATTCTGCTGACAATCGGAGACCGCTGGATGCCCCGTGTTCCTGGAGACCACAACAGGCAGTGGGGCCCCGACACAGGCCAGCCTGGGCCCAGGCAGTGGGCTACGGCAAGTGGCGCGCCCGCCCGCCGCAGAGCCCTTGCGAGGGGGCCCGAGGGGGCGGGCCGCGCGCGCATGGCCCCGCGGTCGTCGGGCGGGCTGACCACGGCCACGACTGGAACGCGCGTGGCGACGCGCCGGCGCGCGGGTCCACCCGGTCAAACCACTCGCAACTCAGTGGCGCCAGCGGAAAGTGACATCGCAGTGAACGGCGCGAAAAAGCCGCCAACCCATTCGCGACAAGTGACCGTCGCGCCCCAGACGGTGGCCAGATGCACAAGACGCCCGCGCACTTGGTGGAAGCGCAAGGCAAACGCGAGGACGACCGCCATTTCATCAAGAGGATGCAGTCTGAGCTCGGTGTCACTTCGAACGTGGTCTGGTACCGTTGGGCGGAGCGCTTCGGAACTTCGCCTGTGGTCGCTCCTAAGAACACTGGGGCAGAGCTGGCGCACCTGCGAAGTTTTCCTGGACGCGTGGAACCTTTGCAGGCACGGCGCCTATGAGCTCAGTCAGCACCTGGGGCTCAACGCACATTTCGCGCAGGCGCGACGAGAGCGCATGACAAGGGATCGAGGCGATGCCACGCGACAGCGCAAGGGCCATGACCGCGATGGCACCTCTGACGCGAGTAACGGCAAACAGGGCAGGCGCAGCTCCGATTGGGGTGGCCACTTGCCAGAAAAGAGGCACCGCCCGTAGGTCCCGCCTACTGGCCACCCTTACGACGCAACCCAGCATGCGAAAGGGCGGGCTTGCAGCTGTTTTCCTCCTTACCTCCCACATTGCGCGCACATTTCCAACCGTCCGCTGCTCCACTTCCTCTCCTGGCTTTGCGTCCCGGGGTCATCCGTGTCCGTCGTTTACGCAGTCGAAGCCTGTGGCTGTGGTCAGGTGCCACCTCGTTCCTCTTTTATTGTTTTTGCGGCGATCAGCTGCCGCGCCTTCTCGTTCGGGCTGTGGTCCTCTTCATCTCCTGGCCCTGTGTCCTGGTGGTTTCCGCGTTCGCCATTTCGCCTGTCCATGTTTTTGCTGCGACCAGCTGCTCCTAGGGCTCGCCGCTTCTTTTCCTGTTTGCATTTGCAGCGACCAGCTGCCGCACCTTCTGTCATCGCCCCTTGTTTCCCGCGCTGTCGTCGCTCCGGTCCCGCCCCCCCGCTCTCGCTCGCTTCCTGGGGCCACTGGCTGGCAGGCGCCTGTCGAGGTCCCGCCTCGCGCCGGCATGCCGGCTGTCGCCTGACACCGCGGGCCCCGGCGGCCGGTGCCGCTGGCGACCGCCCCGCCGCCGCTCAGGGTGCCTGCTTCGCGCGGGCGGCGACCGCCAGCGGGCCTCAGCTCTCAGCGAGGCGATGGCGTTCGGAAGGGGCGCGCTGCTGGCGAGTTAGGGCCCCCCCCGCTCGCTGACGGCGATGTTCGGCAAGGCCTCCATGGTGAAGCTCGGGTTCGGCGGTGGTCTCGGCTTCGGACCTCGGAACGGGCTTGTCATCGCGGGCTGCTGGCTGCTGGGCTGCCGGCCGTCCGCCGCCCCCCCGCGCGGCTTGCCCGCTGCGGCGGCGCTGCGCCCGTCTCCCTGGCGCCGAAGGGGTCGGCGTCACCTTGGGCCGCCTCGTTGCGCGGCGTCGCCGTGCCAGCCTTTGCAGCTGCCTTCGGGCCTCGGCGCGCGGGGCGCCCTGATGGCTGGTCGCGCCGCTCGCGGCCTGGCCCCCCAGCTCTGCGCCCCCTGGCCCAGGGGGCCGCTGACCTGCGCGCTGGAGGGCGCGGAGCGGTCGCAGCCCGACCGACTGCCGCTTCCTCTCGGCATGGCGGTCTTCCCCGCGCCGTCGCTGCCCGACGACGTGGTTTACCACCTGGGGACCTGGAGGCCGTCTGTCTCCTTGGCGTTCGCTTGGCGCGTCTTCCGCGTTGATCGCGCCCGTCTCTCGGGGTCGTTCACGCTGCCCCCTCGGGCGCGCCTGCTCGCTTCTCCATGTGCGTGAAGGCCATCTGGTTCCAAGGACTTCGAGTTCGACGAGCCTGCCTGGGGAGACGTCGTTCCTCCTCCCGCTTTGGCTGCCGCATGTCTGTCGTTTCTGCGTGGCTGCTCCCTGGGCACCGTCTTCGGCAGTTTGCGTCCTGGGGCGGCCGTGCCGCTGACCATCGCGTGGGCGGTCGCTCTCCCGCCCTACGCCGGAGCATTCTCGGCGCCGGCTTCTGACGCCTCTCGCGCCGCGTTGGCTGCGTCGTGCCCAGTTCCGCTCTGAGACGGGCGATGTTCGCTTCGCTGCTCTTCCTTCCCCTGCCACAGCGCGGCCCGCCCTAGCTTGCTCAGCCTTCGACGTGTCTTCGCGCGCCCGCGCGCCAAAAAGTACCCTCGCCAGCTTATCCAGAAACGGATTGCCAGGCGAGTTGCTTGGATCAGAGAAGTGCAGAAGCACGCAGTGTAAGAGCCGCTTTGGCAGTTTTTGCTCGGAGGTCTCTTGGGGCCATATTGGTTCTCTCTTGGGGTCCTCTCGGAACCGCTAGGGGCACTCTTGGGACCCTCTGGGGGCTCTTTTGGGTGGTCTAGGGGCCCTCTTGTGGCTCTCTGGGGGTCTGGGAGGCTTTTCGAGGCAATGTTGGGCGCGCTGTTCAAAAAGAGAAGGGGTCGTCAATTCAGGCCACCCCGTCGGACTTCAATGATGGCGCATTGGGGCCGTCTTGGGGCGCTTTTCTGCGGCTTTTAGGGGCTTCGGGGGCCCTCTGAGGGCCCTTGTGGGCCCTTTTCGGGGCTCTCTCGGGCCGTCGCGGGGCCTTCGCAAGCTCTCGAGAGCCCATTGGAGGCGAAAAGGCGAGAAGGCAAACCGCATTGAATTTCCAGTCATTTGGGCCATTTTGGCTTCTGGGGGGTCCGGGGAGGGCTCGGAGGGAGGGCGCTTGAAACCGTCTTGGGGACTTTTTGGGGCCTCTTGGATGTTTGTCGGGGATTACCTTGAGAGCCATCTTGAGGTATTTTGAGCTAGCTCGCAGGCCATTGTGGGCTCTCTGAGACCCTCTCAGAACCATCTCGGGCCATCGACGCTTCGCCCTTCCGTCCACCCACACTCCCAGGCCCGCGGGAGGGGGTGGGGGGAGGGGTCAAGACACCCACCCGCCCGCAAGCCGTCTAGCTCACTCCCACCTGCCCTCCCTACACATAAGTGACATCCGAGCCTGAACATGTTCAGCGGTCGTCTTTGGATGGGCAGCTACTGGTAACCAGAGCTGACCCCAGGTGTGCGACGCTTGGGCGAGGCGCGCCACGCGTGCCAGGGGCGCCAGGCGCGCCAGGCACCCCTGGGGCTCGAGCGTGCCGGGCACGCCTGGTGCGCCAGATGTGCCGCGTGCTCCGAGTGCGTCAGGTGTGCCGCATACTCCAGACGCGCCAGGTGCGCCGCGTTCGGGGCACGTGCAGAGTGTGTCAGGTGCGCCTGCGCACGTGACGGCGCCGAACATGATTCAAGATTTTGCCCCGCTGTGTATTTCGCATTGTTTTTTGTAAGGGATGGTGTGGGGGGCCACATCGGGTTGGCCGCGCATATTCCAAATGTGGAGGCAAAGTGCGGCTTATATTTTTTTTGCCAGGGGTGGTGGGGGGCGGGCGGTCATGGTGTCGGCTTGGTGCCTGGTTGGCCCCCGGTCGCCTGGTTGGGGGTATATTACGATAAGAAGCAGTGATCAAGACACCCTCCCAGATATCAAACCGTCTAGCTCATTCCCTCCCGCCTTTCCAACGCATAAGCAACACCCGATCCTGAGCATTTTCAGCGGTCGCCTTTGGATGGGCAGCTACTGATACGCAAACCGACCCCATGTGCTCGACGTTGGGGAGAGGTGCGCCAAGCGTGCCAGGGGCGCCAGGCGCGCCAGGCACCCCTGGGGCCCGAGCGTGCCAGGCATGCCTTGTGCGCCAGATGCGCCGCGTGCTCCGAGTGCGCCAGGTGTACCGCACACTCCAGCCGCGCCAGGTGCGCCGCGTTCGGGGCACGTGCAGCGCACGTGACAGCACACATCGGGAAACATGCCGGCCCCCGCCATCCTTGTCGAACACCGATGCCCATCATTGTATTTGCTGGGCCCCCGCACAGCAGGCCATACGCTACCACCCCCGCCGTCCCTGTCAAAAACCATTTGGCAGTGATCGAGGGATGGCCGCTCATGATGCAGATTTAGCCGCGAGGTGCATGTTGTAGTGTTTTTGTTTGTCAGGGATGGTAGCCCTGCGCGCTGCAGGGAATATGCTGACGCCCCCGCCGTTCTTGTCACAAACAATACGAAGTGCTCGCGCGCCGCACGAACATGATTCAAGACTATGCCCCACTGTGTATTTTGCATTGTTTTTTGAAAGGGATGGTGTGGGGGGCCGCATCGGGTTGGCCGCGCATATTCCACATATGGAGGCAAAGTGCGGTTTGCATTTTTTCTGACAGGGGTGGTGGGGGGCGGGCGGTCATGGTGTCGGCTTGGTGCCTGGTTGGCCCCCGGTCGCCTGGTTGGAGGTATATTGCGACAAGAAGCAGTGATCAAGACACCCTCCCAGATATCAAACCGTTTAGCTCATTCCCTCCCGCCTTCCCAACGCATAAGTAACACCCGAGCCTGAGCATGTTCAGCGGTCGCCTTTGGATAGGCAGAGTAGTGTCAGAGGGCCACTCACGAGGTCGAGGAAAGATGCAGGCGATTCGGCGTTCGTGACTGGATTGAAAGCCACGAGTCTGCAGCAACACAATGGTACAGAAAGATGCGAGAGGCGGTAGACAGCTGGGCTCACCGTGCATTCGTATGGGAACCCCTTGGGTTGACGAGACGGTCACACAGACCGAGAAAGAGGTGGATCGACGCCGTGCTAACGTACATCTGAGGGCCGGAGCCGAGGCTCCGCCGCGCCTCCCGCGTAGGGACGGCTTCCGGGCCGGTGGGCGCGCGTGTGTGTGTGTGTGTGTGTGTGTGTGTGTGTGTTTGTGCGTGAGCTACTACTACGCAAACCAACCCCATGTGCTCGACGTTGGGGAGAGGTGCGCCAAGCGTGCCAGGGGCGCCAGGCGCGCCAGGCACCCCTGGGGCCCGAGCGTGCCAGGCATGCCTCGTGCGCCAGATGCGCCGCGTGCTCCGAGTGCGCCAGGTGTGCCGCACACTCCAGCCGCGCCAGGTGCGCCGCGTTCGGGGCACGTGCAGAGTGCGTCAGGTGCGCCTGCGCACGTGACAGCACACATCGGAAAACATGTCGGCCCCCGCCATCCTTGTCGAAAACTAATGCGCATCGTTGTGTCTGGTGGGCCTGCGCACAGCAGGCCATGCGCCACCACCCCCGCCGTCCCTGCCAAAAACCACCTTACAGTGATCGCGGGGTGGCCGCGCATGATCCAGATTGGGCAGCGAGGTGTATGTTTTTGTTTGTTATGCAGTGTCGCCCTGCGCACAATAGGCAACATGCTCACAGTAGGCAGTATGCTGACGGCAGCCGATCAATAGATGCCGTTGCTATGATTCTTCCCGAAGATCTTGTTACGGTGACAATCCAAAGGTATCGTCGCCGTGCGTGCTTGTCCGCGTGCTCTGTGTCAGGACCGGCCCTGGGCCGATCGGGCGTTGCGCTGCGCTGCCCCACCGCTCTTGTCAAACAACACACACGAAGTGCTTGTGGGCGTCGCAAAGAAAAAATACAGGGATGGCGGGGGGGGGGTCGCATCGGGTTGGCCGCGCATGTTCCACATGGCGAGGCGAAGTGCGTTTTGTATTGTTATTTGGCACGGGTGGTGCGGGGGTGATCATGGTGTCCTCATTATTCCTGGTTGGTTGCTGGTCGCATGGGGAAAAGGGGGTGTATATTAATAGGGAACAGTGATCGAGGCCCTCCCGTCGCCCGCAGGCTGTTTCGGTTACTCCCACCCGCCCCCTGCCAACACACAAGTAACACCCGAGGGAGTCTCAGTATATTGTTTTGGAACGCCACGCATGCCATGTTGGGCAACGAGTTCCAGGTGCACCAGGCACCTGCAGAGGTCCAATTGGGCCAGGCGCGTCAGGTGCGGCACGTGCTTCACGTTTCAGCAATATGCCCGTCCTCCAGCCGTCCCTGTCAAAAACCAAGGCGAAATGGTCGCAGGGCGCCCGCGCATGTTTCAGATATGGAAGCAATGTGAATTTTCTATTGTTGTTGTTGTTGTTGCTGTTGTTGTCAGGGATGGTTGGCCTGCGTGCATGGAGCAACATGACGGCCCCCCCTTCCGTCCCTGTTCAAAACCAATGCAAAGTGGTCGCGGGGCGCCCGCGCACGCTCCTGACGTGGGGGCAAACATAATTTTGCGTCGTCTTTGTTGACAGGGCTGGTTGGCTTGCGCGCAGCTGGCAAAATGACGGCACCCCCGCCAGCCGTTCCAAAAACCAGTGCATAATGGTCGCAGGGCGCCCGCGCATGCTCGACACGGAAGGGCAAACTGCATTCTGTAAATTTTGTTGACAGGGATGGTTGGCTTGCGCGCAGCGAGCAATATGGCGGCCCACATGCCGTCCTTGTCAAAAACCATTGCAAAATGGCCGCAGGGCG
>CAUYUJ010001603.1:260069-357569 GCA_963575745.1 Prorocentrum cordatum | reverse complement strand
GTCTTCGTCGTCGTCGTAGGAGTGGACGTTGGCGTTGACGTCGGTGTCGGCGTCTGCGTCGGCGTCGTCGTCGTCCACCCCATCCCATTTTTTTGGGGGGCCTGTGGAGCCCTGGGACCCATCCCATCTTTGGGGGTGGCCTGTGAACCCTCCACCTGGGATCATCTCTCTCTCTCTCTCTATATATATATATATTATTTGTAGACGTGTATTTATTTACATTTACATATATCTAGGTATATGTATATATGTATATATGTGTATATCTGTTATGTTTACATAGCGAAGCATGTGCAGCAGCGCAAAAGGGCCGTATTTGTGTCGGCTCAAGCTCTCATTTCACCAGATGTAACACAACATCTGGTGGGAAGGTCTGAAGGATTCTTTCGTAGTAGGCATCCACTACTACATGGCCTCGCTGGCAGCGGTCTGCCCCGCCTGCCCCGAGGCTCACTTTCCCAGCCTCCCATCCTGCCCGTCTCTGAGCTGCGGGGGCTGCCGCTGCCCTGAGGGCACGTCGATCCCGCACGTGGCCGCCAATGGGGCCTTCATCGCCGTGGGCTTCTTGACCTTCGGGCTGGTGGTGGGCAGTCTCATCGGTTTCCTCGCTGGCCGGCTGCTGCCGGCACTGGCCTGCCCGCGGCGCTCCGAAGGCGCAGGCGTGGCGGGGCCGGCGTCGCCCGCCCACGTGCCAGCAGGCGAGGCGGCCGCCCTGCCGGACGTTCCGCCCCAGCCGACCTCTGTGGTGGGGGAGGACTTCGCCGTTGAGGCGCGGGCTCAGGCAGCTGCAGTGCGCGAGAGGCGCGCCGCCGCTGCCCACCGCGGCTAGGCATGGCGGCGCCTGGCGTTGGCCCGCTCCTGCCGGCGGGCGGGGCGGGGCCAGTGGCTCCCCCGGAGACGGCTCACGCGCTCACTGCGGCTGGCGTCGCAGAGGGCGACTTCATCGCTGTGAAGTACAACGTTGCGGGTGCTGCGGTATGGCACGAGAGGTGCGTGCTGCTGATCTCGACCCTCCCGCCCCGCACGTTCACGGGGTACACTCCCGATGGCGACTGCTACGAGGAGAACCTGCTGCCCGGGGGGGACATCGCGGCCTGGACCCCGCTCGTGGGCCTTGCGGCGGGCGGCGGCCTGCCGCCGCACCTGGCTGGTCAACGAGTTATATGGATTTCGTGCCCTTCCGCTCCTGCACACCTTCGTGGCGGCGAGGACGGCGGCCGCTGCCCGCCTGAATGTAGTCCCTGCCGCTCACTTCGCTGTGAATTTGGGCCGCGCCGTGGCCAGAGGCCCGGCGGCGGCGGCCGCCGCACTTGCTCCAGCAGGTCCCGCGGCTGCTGGACCGCCAGGTGGCTTGGCGCCGGGGGCGGCCCCCGGAGTGCCGGGAGGGGCGCTTGTGCCTCTCGCTCCGGCCCCGGGAGGCGGTGGCCTGGCTCCTGGCGGCCTGGTTGGTCTGGCGGCCGCTTTGGCCCCGGGTGGGCCTGGCCCGGCGCCCCCCGGCGTGTTGGCCCCCGGGGCCGTTGCGGCTCCGGGGGCGGGGGCCCCTGTGGGGCTTGCGGCCGGGGGGGGGGGGGTCCTGGGGTCCCTGGCTTCCTGGTGGCGGGAGCTCCGCCGGTGCTCCCACCGGCGGCCCTGCTGCAGGACGCTCGTGTCCTGCCGATCACTCGGGATCAGCTGGGGCAGCGGCACTCTGTCTTCAGAGAGGCAGTGCTTCAGATGCGGGAGGACCCTTGGCCTGACTGGCCTTTGTCAGGGCCTCGCACCGCACTCTGGTGCTGCCGGTTCATCTCGGATAGTAGTATGACTCCCATGGGACATCATGTCCGCTGGCGTCAGGAAGCTGGTCTCACAGACAAGGACCTCGGAGCCGAGGAGCACGAGAAATGTTGCAGGGCCCTGGAGCTCGCCGCAGTTTATGACCAGGTCAATGTTCCCAATCATGCGAGCCTGGAGATAGTTTGCCGAGATCTCCAGATTCAGGAGGAACGGTATCGTGAGAGAGTTGCCAACCCTGATCAGGCAGGCATCGATCGCCACCTCTTCATGGGCACAGGTAGGGTTCGCGGGAACCTGTGCATTTGCCCTGACCTTCAGACTTGGGTCACTGCTGAGCTGGCCCGTGAGTGCGCAATTGCTAAGGAACGTCGCAAAGCCCGTGCAGAAAGGGTCCTGGCTAGCGGGACCTCCAGCACGGAGGCGAGTGGCAAGCCGGGGCCCAAGAAGAAATGAGTGCTTCGGGGGAGGTGAGCTTCAGGCCCCTCACCTCTCCCAGCGTCCAGGGCCCGTCTTCGCCGTCCCGCGGGGGGCCTAGCTCTTCCAGGCGGGTGCAGCAAGACCTTTTTCCCTTGCCTCTCCCCCAGTCCCAGCAAAGTGTCGTCGGGGTCGCCAGGCCGAGCCGGAGGGCGTGGAGGCGCCGCCGGTTTCTGGAGCACGCCGATGCCTGGGCCGCCGACGGAGTCGCGGTTTTGAACGATCTCTATGGTGCTCGAGCCCAGCCTACCTCACCCAATGCGAGTCAGGAGCGGGTGCTGCACCACATGCAGGAGTCTTACCGGGGACTTGATCGCCCCCCCGGGGGACTCCGATTTTGCACAGGGAGCCCTAGGCGAGCTCCTGTCAGGGACCGCGATTTATGCTTCCGATTCGGGTCCCGTGGTGCCTTGCTCTTTTGAGCGCGTTTCTTGGCCTTCTCGGGACTGTAAGCCGGTGCCTGTCCTGGAGCTGCTTTCCCTGGCCGACGCGTCAGTGTTTAAGGATTGGCGAGGGAACCTGCTTAGGCCCCCGGCTGAGGCAGAGGCCCTGCGCCGCGAGGCTTGCCCGCGTGGGGCATGCATCGATCCTCTCCTCTCCTCCAACCCGCTCGAGTACGGGCAATTTTTAAGGGGGGCCCACTTTCGGTGCGTGCTGCACTTTCACCGTGCCCTGGGCCGAAAAGGGGCCACGGGGGTATTTTTCGTCCGCAAGAAAGGGGGCCAGCAAAGATTGATCTTCGACACGCGGGTGGTCAGTTGCTCCTTCAGGTCCCCACCTAGTGCCCGTCTGCCAACTCCCAGTGCGTTTGCTAGTTTAGAAGTGCCAGGAGGTCAGTGCCATATCGCCCCGGGGGACCTCGAAACCGCGTTCTATCACATGGAGGTCCCCGCCGATATGTCGGACCAGTTCTCGCTGCCCGTGGTCGACGCTGGGGCCCTCGTCTCGCTCGGAGTGCCGGGCGTCCCGGGAGGCCCAGGGGATGTCATGCTGCCGTGTCTGCGGGTCATGCCCATGGGGTTCAACTGGGCCATGCACGTCTGCCAAGCCTGTCTTCGAAACGTTGTTCGTGACGCCGCGTTCGAGGATTCCGATCTGGTAGAGGACGGGAGGCCTGGTCTCTGTCTCAGGTGCCCTTCGTCGATCGGCGCCGCTGCCTATGTCGACAACTTCTTTGCCCTCGGTAAGTCAGCGAGGTGTGTGAACGAGCGTCTTCAGTATATCTCTCGGCGTCTGCAGTCTCTCGGCCTGGCGGTCCACGAGCTCCAGTCGGCTGCCGAGGGCGCGGAGTTTTTGGGACTGAGTCTTCGACGTGGCCGTGAGCTATCGGTGCGCCACAAAAACATCTGGCGTCTTCGTTATGCGTTGGAAGAGATTCTGAGGAGAGGCCGGTGCAGTGGGGCCCTCATGCGTGTGTTAGTGGGCCATAGCACTTGGGCTACCCTCATGCGCCGCGAGGGGCTCCGCATCTTGCAGTCCGTGTATGCCTTTGTGGAGTTCGCGGGAACCACTCCTTCCACTCTGTGGCAGTCGGTTCGAAGAGAACTATGGCAGGTTCGTTGCCTCCTCCCACTACTTCGCCTCGACGTGTCGGCCGAGTGGCATCATCGAGTTTGCTGTAGTGATGCAAGTGATTTCGGTCTCGGGGTGGTTCATCGACATCTTGGGGCAGATCGCGTCGCGGTTATCGGTCGGACTTGCGAGCGTCGGCGTTATCGTGTCGATGGGGGCTGAACGAGCCAGGGAACGTGCCCTCCATCAGGATCACGAAGAGCACCCCCCTCCCGGCAAGGTCACGGCGGTCTTCTCGGGTAGCCTGGAGCCCAGCTACCTGGAGGTCTCAGAGGCCGAGTTCAACGAGGTCCCGGCGGGGCTTCTACATCCTGGGAGCTGGGGGAACGTCGTGGCGGTGAAGGTGCCGCCTGGGTCCAACATTCTGGAGCTGGAGGGCGAGGCCCTCTTGCTGGTCCTGAGGCACTTGTTCAGGGACTCGTCGGCGGTCGGCAAGCGCATCCTCGTGCTCGTCGACAACCTCCCCCTGGCCCTTGGGGCCGCAAAAGGCAGGGCCCGCTCTGTCCATCTTCGGGGACCTCTTCGGAAACTGGCTGCTTTGGGCCTGGCCGCGGGGGGCCGCGTCCACGTCCGTTGGATCCCGTCCGAGCTCAACCCCTCCCCGAGGTCTGACCGGATTGTTTTTTAGTCCTGCTGTGCTAACTAAACGTCGGGGCTAAAAATAATACCCAGGACCATGCATAGTCCCGATGCGTTCTGCGTGCAGAACAAGTGTTGTTTTACATATAAATTGCAGACATGTTCTTAATAGCCCGTGCGCGTCAAGCGTTGGGCCGTCTTGTCCACAGCGTTACGCGTTCCTTTCCCTTGTCCGCAGTGTTTCTTCAAACAAAAACACAAAAAAAGAGGCGGGGGAAGAGGGGGGCGGAGAGAGGGTGGATCAGGAGGATTAGAAAAGAAATGCTTGTGCTGAGGAAGGGGGGGAGAACGGCGCGCAGCCGTTTTGGCTGAGATCTCAAACATGACTAAGAGTGGTCTGTAAGGATGCCCCCAGAAGGATCGAAGGCGCCCCCGCGGCCAGCCAGTAATGCAGACGCTGAGAAACTAGCTGCAGCGTGGGCGGAGCACATCGCAGTGCCAGACAAGCCGCGTCCTTATACCCTGCGGCGGTCGGTGGTGATGAGGAAGATGAGGATGAGGATGAGGATGAGGATGACGATGTGAGAGAGGAGCTGAGGGCAGACCCTTCGTGCACATACTCGCTCCTGGCATCCTACCCTTGGCCCCCCGCCTTGACATTATCAGCGTTGTACGCCCTGCATGTATCATTGCCCGTATCTGTCGGGCTTCCCCTCGCTATGATTAAGCCTGCTGTGCGGGATTGCCCGTGTCCCCCCCTTCAATGACGCTGATCGTCCGTTGGGTGACTCGTTCTCCCTTCATACGTAGATGGTCGCTGATCATGCTGTGCCTATCCATCTCATGGCGCCCCCCCCCCCCCCCGCATATGGTTGAACTACGCGACGCATCTCGAGGATGAGCATAATGTAGAGGAGCTGGTGAAACAACTGGACTTGCTGAGGGCTACCAGAGCAGCGTGCCGCGTCGGAGGTGTATGTCAGAAGGTGGCCGAGGCCATAGCCCTGGGGTGTGGTGGGTAGGAACGGTTATTAACACATTGGTAACCGTTCCTATTGCACATCCATTCCGTCACGAACCTAAACATCTCTTCTCCCGAGTCGCGCGATCGGCCGATGTTGAGCTCGCCGACGCTCACCGATTTCGGTGATATGCGGTGAGCGTCGATGACGTCCAGGTCGGCCGATCGTCGCGGCTCGCGTTCATTCGTTCGTTCGCGCAGGCTGCGTTGCTGCAGGTGGCCTTGGGAATGAGAGCAGGTGGAAGCTGAGCAAGTCCACTCGAGCGTGGGCGACGGACAATGCTAATATGATGAGGGCGGTGTTGCGCCACGTGAATAAGGCCATCAACAGGATATCGGGCTTGAGCGAAACGGGGGAATGCACGGGGCTGAGGGCGCATGCATCCCGCCTCCACGTTGGTTCTTAATGCTGCGTCCCTCAGCCCTTGCCCAGTTCCTCCTCCCCCCTCCCTTCACTCTACGTATCCTCTGCCGCGCCATGCATCCTCAGCCCCAGTTGTCTCGCCATTGCTGCCTGTGCCCATCTCCGCAGATGGCACAAGTGGAACAATGAGAGACGACGGGCGGACAATGGGGGGTAGGCGGGGGCGGGCGCCCGCCAGGAAGCCCAAGTCGCCCGAGCGGGTCAAGCAGTTTGCCCTGGACGACGAACAGACAACCGACAAGGACCCGCGTATGTTTGGATGGGGTTCGGAGACACGGAGGAGGACGAGGCTGATGAGGACGAGTTAGATGAGGGGGGGGGGGGGATGATACGGAGGAGGATGCTGAGGAATAAGAAGATGATGTGGGCGAGGAGGAGGATGCGGATGAGGAGGATGTTGAGCTTGGTGACACTGATGAGTATGATGATGATGCGGAGGATGACGATGAGGATCATGAGGATGATGATACTGAAGAAGACGAAGAGAAGGATGAGGAGGCGGACGCGGACGAGGATGAGGAGAAGGATGGGGGAGGACGGATAGGAGGATGATACGGAGGAGGAGGACGAGGAGGGTGCCGATGAGGGCGGGGGGGGGTGATGGGGGGAGAGATTGTAGGAGGGGGATGGGGAGCAGGACGCGGACGACGAGGAGGAGGATGAGGAGAGGACGGAGGATGAGGAGGCCGACGAGCAGAGGACATCGCTGAGTTCGCGCTGAGCGCCATGAGGGAAGCGAGTGACGATGCGTGGGCGTGGGTTGAGGCCGTGGAGGGTCTGTGGGACGCGATGATGGAGTCCCAAGTGCACGTGCTGAGGGGCGCAATTGATGCCGACGTCCCAGATGCTGAAATCCAGATGCTTATCGATGTGATGAACAATGCGCTGCTCGTGAAGGTACGTGTTGGAACAACGAAGAGGGGTCAGGGGTTAGGATGCGGAACAATGACTGTGGTATATGAATGGGGGGTGGTGAAACGTGTGAGCACGGGCGGCGGGTATTCTGGTGAGACTAAACCGTATGATCATGATGATTGGGGAGGGTGGCGGGTGCGATGATAATCATGGTGGCAGTGCCGATGACGGCGGTGACGCTGCGTGTGGTAATGGCTATGACGATGAGGGTGGTATAGATGATGGTGATGATAGTGGTAATGTTGCCGATGGTGCGGCGATGATATGATTGTACAAGCGACGATGATGATGGTGGTATTGATGCTGAGGGTGACGACGACGTTGACGGTGGTGATGATGATGATGCTGATGATGCTGATGGTGATGGTGGTGCTGCTGCTGATGATGATGCTGACGGTGATGGTGATGCTGATGATGCTGATGATGGTGATGATGATTCGGGGTATGCTGATTATGATGGTGGTGCTGAATTTGCTGTCTGAGAGTTGACGCTAGCCGTGCAACTCTTCAGGTAGAGATGGCGTGATGCCACCGAGGGGCGGACATCCGCCACTAGGGGGCATCACGCTGCCCCGAAGGAGCGGCCCGACAGCCGCACGGTGACGAAGCATGCGAAGAGCCAGATGATCGACTTCATTGACGAGAAGAACGGCTACAAGCTGGGCTACAATAAGGAGCTACAGGCCAGATGCAACATAACCATGCTCCACACCCCACACCTACACCATCGCAATGCACCGTCCCATTCCCCGTCGGTTGCCCCAATATTCGATCGGGTCCCGCAGTCGCATCGAAGTCAGTCGCAACCTCATCATCATCATCATCATCATCATCAGCATCATCAGCATCATCATCATCATCATCATCATCATCATCAGTGTCAGCATCACCCTCATCCACATCGGTTGACTCGAACACGTGCGACAACCCAGACACGATCGACTAGATGATATCGTCGCTCGTGACCGTTTCGCCATGCGTGCGATATCACACAAGGTTTTGCTCGTCTCGTCGTGCTCATCATCACCATCAGCCTAGAGTTCGCATGTGTTATTCGAAGCGTCTCGCGCTGTCCTTGCCCAAATCGCTTGAGATGTCAACGGGTAGTGAGCACGCGCGATCGGTTCGAACGATGAGGGTAGGCTTGCGTCCGTATCGACTCGCTCGGTCACGCCACGTTCAAACTGAACGAATGGGTGCCAATCATGGTGCGATGATCGACTGGTCGGGGGATTATGGGGGCCATGTGCTCGCATCGGCATTCGCTAGCTTCGGTCAGGGTCGGGGGTACCCCATCGGTCGATCGCAGCAGCCATGATATGGATACATCCGTGTACGGTGCGCTGGTTGGAGGGGGCGGGGGTAGCATATCCTGGCTCTCCCAGGCGGCGTGGCGAGTACCAGTGGACAATCCCAGTGCGCAGCCGGACTACGCGACAGCATGTGTATACAGTGACAGCAAACGGCTCGTGGCTACGTGGCCAGGTTCCGACGAGTCCGACCCCATGACGTGGAAGGCGCACGAGCTCACAATACACACCACGTCCCCCAATCGCGACGATCGGCCGACCCGACGCCTCACCGACATTCACCGATACCAGTGAGATATCGATGAATGCTATTGACGCTTTTTTTTCTTTTTTTTTTATTTTATTCTTTTCTTTTTTTTTATTTTTTTTTTGTTTTTTTCTTTTGTTTTTTGTTTTTTTTTTTTTTTTTTTTTTTTTTTTTTCCTCATGATTTTTTTTTTTTTTTTTTTTTTCTTTTTTTTTTCTTTTTTTTTTCTTTTTCTTTTTTCTTTTTTTTTAATTTATTTTTTTTTTTATTTTTCTTTATTTTTTTTTTTTTTCTTGTCTTTATTGTTTTTTTTTTTTTTTTTTTATTTTTTTTTTTTTATTTGTTTTTTTGTTTGTTGTCCTGGCTGAACGTCGTATCAGGTGCCTGGTGCGTCGGCAGCTGATGCACTGGCGGCTGCAACTGGTGTGTCAGATGCAGTGTTGTGGCAGATGCCGTGCGAGGATTCCGCCCTGCAGGTCAAGCTGGTCAAGAAGCACGACAAGGAGTGGCTGCAGTTGGCCGTCAGGGGGAACAATGCACAGGTTATGCAGCTCGTCGGTTATGCTGACAAGTCGAACGCGACGCAGTTCCTGACGAGCCTGGGTGCCAGGTGCGCAAAGGGGGGCCGAAGGCGAACCTCGAGAACGCCAAGAGGCAGTGGCTCATGGAGAACGCGGCTCATGACGCACGCGGCGCCAGGAAGCGGCCAGCGGCAGCATGCCCGAAAAAGCCTGCGGCTGCAGAGGAGGCCGCGGCCGCCGAGGGCGGGCAGCCTGTCAAGGACGACACAGCTGCAGATGAAGCAGAGGATGAGGAGCATGAGGCTGGGGAGGATGAGGATGCAGAGGAGGAGGAGGAGGGGGCGGGTGGCCGCCGAGGTCGGCGCAGTTCAAAGAGCAGGCGGGGGCAGCCATGCAGGTGCGGCCACCAATGACATGGGCGAGTCGCCCATATCGGACGTAGAAGTCGAAGAGAAGTCGGTCATCGCAGCCTTCCTGACCAAGGATGTGACGGTGGAGACATGCCCGCCCGAGGTCGAGGATGAGGCCGAGGAGGCGACGCGGAGGAGGCCAGCGGCGGCAGGAGGTGCGGCCAGGAAGCGGCCGTCGTCGGATGCATCGGATGCGGCCCACGAGCATGCATCCAAGGCTCCCAGATCGGGCGAGGCGATGGAGACGCCGAAGGAGCCGACGTCGGCGGACCAGATCCAGTCCCCCACGTCAGATGCGGCCCAGCAGCCCGTCGCGTCGCAGACGGCGCCGACGCCAGTCGGTCCAGCTCCGTTGTCCGATAGTCAGCCTGTGCAGCCGCAGCGTCCCAGGGCCCCCAGATGCACTGAGATTCCAGACTTTTGATAGAGCCACATAAGGCTCGAGCTTGCTCTCTAAAGGGGCGTATAGGCGATGTGTGCGCGTGTACTGGCATGTGTTGCGGGTTTGCGTTGGACAGGGCGATGGGGTGTCTTGGGTCTTGGTTGAGGGGCACTTGCCAATGCGCGAAGGGTGTTCACGTCGGCGGTTACGAAGTTCAACGTACTAGAGAGCGGGCCAACACGGCAGGCACGCAAGTACAGCTGCACCATCGCGCTGTTACAGTTCTCCCGCCCTTGCTCCTGCTCCTCACCATCACCTTATATGTTATTATGCGGAGACATCCTCCGCATACTTCTCCTCATCACCATCATCCGCCTCATCGGCATCCTCCTCCTCATGGTTGCCCTGTCCCCACCCCAACCCTCTCTATTCTCAGTTCATGAGTTCCGTCACTCGTGGTGTAGGCGTGCATCTTGCGCACCTTGCACGGGGCGCCTGATTGTTTATCGCTGAGCGCTGTGCGACATCAGCAAAACGTGGTCCCTCTGGGCATAGACCAGATGCCGCGTGAGTTCGGTACGAATGGCATAGAAGCATGGACAGCACGTATGTCCCACCACCATCCCCACAATACATACCACGTGACACCATTACTGTACCAACACATCTCACACGGTCGTTCCACACGGTTGTTCGGGTGTGGATGTAGACCCACCATTGTACTACCACATCGGCTACCACCCATACGCACCACCAACATTACCACCACTAGGTAGGGTCATGCCACGGTGTGAGGTACATCGTCACCACCATGTGTCGGCATATCGATATCGAACCGGTTCGATCGACCTTCGCTGCCGTTTAAGTTTCCCGAGGCGTGACGCACCGTGTTGAGTGGGGCATTGTGCCGCGGAGCCCGCTCCGCACTACACCGATCGGCCGCGCATTCGCCAGCAGCGTCGGCGGGGTCATGTCGGGGGCGGCCTGTGATTCCAGGGGGGGCTCCGAGCCCGAACCATCCACCCAGGTGGCCGATGGCACTGCCGCGCTCGCCGCCGCGCAGCAGGCGCCGACGCTGGCCGTGAACGCAGCCGCGCAGCTCGATGGCGACGACGACGCTCCGTTGGCGCAGTTGAGGCACACGTCCGATGTCGATGCCGTCCCATTGCCAGCTGACCGCGGGGGTGAGGAGAGCGCCCGCGACGTGCGGGCGGAGGCGGATGCGAGGTGGAGGGCAGTGCGCGATGCAGAGGATCGCGCAGACAGTCAATCCAGGCAGCTGGGGGAGGCGCGGCAGCTGAACGAGTCCATGCAGAAACTGATCCAGGCGCAGTCGCAGCAGATGAACGATCTCATGATGCAGGTGAGTGAGCTGTCCAAGAAGCGCGACGCACCAGCTGAATCGGCGTCGGCATCGAAGAAGCAGCCGGCCGACGGCATCGAGGAGGGCAACGATGCGGCCACTGACAACCCCACGCCCATCATCATCGACGACAGCCCCGAGGAGGCAGGCGGTGCATCCGACGACCCCAACATGAAGGCAGCGCTGGTTGCGTCGCAGGCGGCCGCGGCTGAGGATGAGGAGCAGGCGAGGCAGGAGGAGAAGGGCATGGAGCGCACCCTGACGAAGTTGCGGGCTGAGACGAGGGGCGCTCCGTGCACCCCCCCCCGCGCCCAGAGGCGAGCCGCAGCTGGGGCGCCCGACTCAGCGGCGCAGGTGGCAGTCAATATCCTGATCGTCAGCCGAACCCATCGGATCACCCCGAGCTCTTTCGGCGCTGCTTCAAATATGACATCGCGGACGGGGGCAGCATGTCCGCGCCTGCAGGCGGCGAGGCGGCGCCGCGCGGCCACGAGGCTGGAGGTGTGTCTGGCGAGGATGGCGCTGAGGCGGCTGCAGGAGTGGCGACTGGGAGTGCACCCCTGGCATGTGGCGGAGATAGTGGCGCACTCCCCTCGCGTGTGGAGGTGCTCGCCCGAGTCGTTCCTCCCTCCCATCTCCGCAGCCATCGCGCTTCCAATCTTCCTGAGCACTGTCGATACTCCAGTGTGCATTCGCCGCCCTTTTCCCGCTAAACTGGCTAGCATCGGTGACCACCGCTGGCGGTGAACATCGGTGGCTGCCATGCTGGCGAGGAGAGGTCAAGGAGGTGAATGACGATGATCGATGGTGATTCGGAATATTGGATGCCACTGCGGCCACAGACGCCGTTCGAGACGCCGCCCAAGAGAGTCCTGCGCCACAAGCACTCGATCGAGGCGCAGCTCTTGAGGTTCGAGGGCGGGCTACGACTGGCGGCGACTGTGGACGAGATCGGGATCAACGACATGTTGCTCGAGTTCTTCCACTCATCGGACATGCGCGCGATCTTCAGAGCCAGGGGCGTGTGTAGGGACGATTTGACTCCGATGGCTGCGGGGCTTGCTGATGCGGAGCAGTGCGTGAAGATGCCGGGGGCGACCGACGAGGTGGGGCGCGGCAGCGTGGAGCCCATTGCAGAGTCATCGCGGCTCGACTCGATCGACACGGCAGGCTTCGACGCGAAGGCGCTCGGTGAGCTTGCTATGTGGCGCGCGGCGGAGTCGACCAACTTTCGATTTCCAGCGAGGGCTGCTGCTGGGAGACCCCTCGCATCGAGGTTCGAGCGGCGCAAGGCGGCCAACCCGCAGATGAAGAAGGACTATGGTGCCCTGAAGGACAACCAGGATGCGCAGATGCAGTTCAGGCAGGGCTGGGCCAAGGAGACGTTCGAGAACTACGTCGTCGTGAAGAAGAAGGTCACTACCCTGGTCAAGTCGCAACGGCGCAAGGGGCAGTGCATGCCGTTAGGCCGCATCGTCCACAAAGAGGGCGGGGGCAAGTTGGGCTGGATGCAGGCGCAGTGGGTCGAATCCGTACAACTGTAGTTATAATGCAAGTGTTCTCGGCCACCCTCCTCCCGCCCATGCAACCGTCCCCGCTTGCCGCTGGCGGCGAGCATCGATGACCACCTCAGCCTCTGTCAAGAACCACCTCTCACTTCGCTTCCTCGCAACCACAACCAACACCGAGACCTGTTCTACCACTAGTGCGCAGCAATATGCAACCACATCCATAACCATGTACAACGTTACATAACCACGTGCAAAGTTACATCGGCAACTACATGCCACCACTTCCAGCTGTACGGATGCCCCACAGGCAGTGAGGTACATTACACAGGCAATGCAGTTAGGTCCGCCATGGGTGGTGTTCGACAGCGCCACCAGGCCGTTACGGGCACTGTACGTGACGGAGGGGGTGAACACTGAGTTCACTGAGGCGTGGTCTAAGTACGAGCAGTGGACGTCGGACAGCATCGAGAGCGACGTCATGCGGGATCGCCGCCTGGAGGGTCAACAGGCGTTGAGGGGTGTGTACATAGACCCACTCGTCTCATCAACCCCCTCTTAACCCTCCACCTCCTCCAACTCCTCTTTCAACTCCAACTCATACTACCCCCTCTCACCTTGCCATCCCCTCCCCCACCCCCCTCGTCAATTCCCCATCGTCGCCCACCGCGTGCCCCGACCCCGCATGCGTCTCACGACTTCGCCCAGGATCGTAAATCGGTCGGAAGAGCCCTTGGAGATGCATTGTGGACCCCCCCCGTTATACAGTCATGCAATTCCAGGCATCCACTGGCTGCGCGGGAGGCGCGCCGACGGCCGCGATCGCGAATGGCGGGCAGGACACGTGGACACCCCTCCTAAATCGTTCATGCCTGCTCCGAATTATGAACCCTCATCATCCCCATCTCTGTCCTCCTCTGGCGTCGCCGTATCCTCTGCCTCATGCAACGTTGTTCCCCGCCCCCCTGCCTGAGCCTGATCTGAGACGATTGGCGGGGGGTTAGGGTCGGGCCAGGCGGCCCCCGTATGTCATCCCAGCCAGGACCCAGTGACGGCGGGTGCGAGGCCGAGCTCGCTCACGGTGACCGCTGGCGAGGCAGCGCAGCAGGAGGGCGCGGCCGTGGCAGCGACGACGGCTGCGGCCGAGGAGGCGGCGAGGAAGGCTGCGCCCGCGGCGGCGGCGCAGCCTGCAGGTGAAGGGGCGGCAGGCGGCAAGGAGAAACCCAAGAAGGCGAAGACGCCGAGGGAGAAGGGCCCCATCAAGGAACTGGCAGCAGATGCAAAGAAGCGCATCAGCATGTACTCGACGACGATGTCGGATGTGATGACGATCGTCTCTGGCACGGAGTCGGACAAATCGTGGCAGTGGGCGCTGAAGGGCGATGACGGCGTGGCCCTCAAGAAGCAGCGCAGGCTGCTTCAGGAGCACGTGCGCACCAATCAGAACTTGTCGCGCATCCTGACGAACGACCTTGGGAAGCTCAGGAAGGAGCTCGGGGATGGACCCTTCTCGGCGGCCTTGCAGGGCGCCATCGACCTCGAGCCCAAGCTCCACAAAATCGCGGGCCTGGTGACGTGCCTGCTGCAGGTGCACAAGTGCAAGCTGGACGCCAAGGCTCAGAAGAGCCAGAAGTCGGGGAGGGCAGCGTAGGTGCTCGCGAGGCTGCATCAGCCTTGACATTTTCAGTGGTTCGGACCGAATGTGCCATCCAGCGGGGAAATCTTGGTGGTCGATAGGATTTTCGCAGTTTGTTTGAAAAATTTGATGGCTTGTCCGAAATCTCCATGGGATATCTGGTTTGTAGGGCTCATCGAGGCTCACCGGTGCTCATCGGGCGCTCATCGGCGCTCGCCGGTGCTCATCGGTGCTCGCCGGCGCTCGTCGGGGGCTCACCGGTGCTCACCGGTGCTCACCGGCACCGATGAGATTTCGATGAGCACCGATGAGCTCATCGATACCGATGATGTCATACCTGTTAAATTACAGGGTCGGAGCCGGTGAGCTCACCGCACCGATGAGCCCCTCGCCGATGAGCACCGATGAGCGCCATGGGGTGTCTCTCGGCGAGCCTCAGATGGCTGTCTGTGTAGGTTTCTAGGGTTCTCGAAAGCGTGCGTTGCGTATTTGCAGGTGAGTTGCAGGGCGCGAGCGGCGTCAGTGGGCGGCGCAAGAGTGCGAAGATAACGAAGGTAGCGAAGATGACCGCATCAGAACGAACGAGACGGATGAGGGCGAGTAATTTGTGGAGGCGAGGATAATCATGAGGAGCATGGTGATGCCGATGATGGGGGGATGGATGTACAACGGCATGCAGAGATATGGGGAGATGGAGGGAGATAGATGTGCAGTCTGTGGCCGCCGAGTTTCCTACGCAGACGTGCCCCGCTGCAAATGAGTACCTTCGGTCGAAGGCCCACCGATCAGGTAAAGGGGCGAGGCGAGGGGCAACCGCCCGCCCGTGCTGCCGACGGGAACGCATTGCGTTGCGAATGCGCATGCACGTGCTGGATCACACCAATCATGTGCAACGTGCCCCACCCGCGTGGTGCACGTCGGTTGCGCGCTGTGCGCGTTCTGATACTGCGATCGTGTGTGTCGAGACGCTCTGTAGAATGTGGTATCCGATGTGGATGCCTTCATGTGTGATGCCGCTGCTCCCCCACTCTCGCTCCCCCCTGTCCCTCCGCCCTCCCTCGTCCGCCCTCATACCTTTCCCCTTCCCACCACCGCCCCTCCCCCCGATGTTTTCTGTGCGCCGCAGCAATGCTGCGCCCACACTGTAAATGATACCGCGGCCCAACGCAGTTTGCAACCGTGAGCAAGCGCGTCCATTGCCGAATCACCGACGCGGTATGCAGGAAGCCCAGACTATACGCACAGAGTGACCAATGCGAACGCGATGCAGGGTCGGAGCTGCTCCATACCCTTAGGATTTGCTTGCTGCGCTATACGCGTCATGGAAAACTTTGTTTTTTTTTTTTTTTTTTTTTTTTTTTTTTTTTTTTTTTTTTTTTTTTTGTTTTTTTTTTTTTTTTTTTTTTTTTTTTTTGTTTTTTTTTTTTTGTTTTTTTCTTTTTTGTTATTTTTTTTTTTTTACTTTTTGTTTTTTTTTTGTTTTTTTTTTTTTTTTTTTTTTTTTTTTTTTTTTTTTTTTTATTTTTTTTTTTTTTTTTTGTTCTTATTTCTTTTTTTGCTTTTTTTTTTTTTTGGATTTTTTTTTCAGCAAACAGTAAATGACAGCTCTGTTATTATGCAGACAAGGCGAACACGCCAGGCGCAAACTTTGCACAGTACGCCATGGCGCCAGGCAAACAGAGTGGCAAATACCAAGACTTACTGTCCAGGGTATTGCCATCACCGTCGGATCTCATATGCGTCCCTACGCCTGTAAATCTGAACAGGCGGCCTGCGCGCACGATCAGAGCCGTGCCTGTGAAGTGTGTGTGTGTGCGAATCGCTCGACACCGAGATTCGGACCGAGCCTGCTACGTTCGATTTGATAAACTCCGACCCTGACGTCCGCGAGCCGTGCGTGCTGGATCTCCCTTGCTACACCGCTCATCCTGTGGTGGTGGACGCTGTGGCCAACGGGCGCGACCTCCCCGTTCCACTCGCAATATATCTAGACGGGGTGCGCTGCATTTCCGCGGCTTCTGGCCGCGCCGACAGCGCCCTTGGTATATGGGCGATCAACTTATTGTCGGGGAAGAGACACCTGATGTCGGTGACCCGCTCGTCGGACATGTGCGCGTGCGGGTGCAAAGGCTGGCGCGCCATATTCCCGCACTTGGTGGTGGCGAGGTGGCAGATGGAGGCGATCGCAGGAGGACGCAGACCGCCGCGGCGGCACGACGGATCAGACTGGCCACCGAACGACCCACTGGGCTCGCATATGGAACTCTCGTTCAAGGGGGTCCTGGTGTGGATGAAAGGCGATTGGTCCGAGCATTCGAAAACACTGGGCATGTCGAGCTGGGCGTCGTTGTACAATCCCTGCTCCTTTTGCCGCATGTGCTTGGACGAGGTGCACGGCGTCTACGATGACCTAGTTGATGGGATGCCTTGGCCACTTCGCACGCATGACGAGTTCTTTACAGCGTGCGAGACGTGCGAGGTGTACGTGCGATTGCGCCACGACAGAGATCGGGGGGATTTGCTGGCGCAGCTGAAGTTTAGGAAAACCAAGAAGTCCCATGGCGGGCGAGTTCTGGGCACTGACCTTATCGTGAACGGCATCGCCCTCAAAGCAGAAAACAGGTTAGAGCCATCTGTGTCTCTGATGGACACACATTGGTTGGAACGTGTGCGGCTTCCACTGACGATCACGTTCTGGAGGGAAACAGTTGGCGTCGGTGGCAAAGTTTTGGACCAGATGAGCCACGGGTGCCTTTTATACTGGAGGCACTTGGGAACCAGTCCAGTTCGGTCTCTCGCCATAGATTCGCTGCACTGCCTATACTACGAACCACTACAACGGTTTGTGAGCGCTGCATTGTGGAGAATTGTGTTGCGAAGTCCGTTCAAGTACGGCGGCCCGCTGGACAACGTTCTCGAGCGTGGTTCCCGCCGCGTAAACGCTGGCCTTCAGTTGTGGCAAGAACAACACTGCATACCACATTCCATCAGGGTCGGCACGTTGACGCTCAAGATGCTTGGGGGCCGCAAGGGTCGGTCGCTGCAGGACCCCGCTCTGGTTTCCAATGTGGCGTGCGTGTGGGGGCTGCCCAGCGCGTGCGCGCGCGAGTGCAGCGCATGTCGGGGGTAGGCGCCACATGTTTTTAGTGGGGTGGTTATGGCGGTGCGGGGGTGCGTATGTCGGAGTGGAATTGGTAGATACACGCGCGAGAGAGAGAGAGAGAGAGAGAGAGAGAGAGCGCGATATATATATATATAGAGAGAGAGAGAGAGAGAGAGAGAGAGAGAGAGAGAGAGAGAGATAACCCACCCATGGTATGAGTATATGCACGCAGACACACGCACACGGTGGACACGTGCGTGCGCATAACAAGTCAAGCCCGCCGCTACGCATACTATGCATGCAGGTTTACGTAGCACACATGCACCTACATGTTCTGTGTAAAACTACGCAGGCCGGCGGTCGAGTCTGAAACTACGACGTGGCCGCGCCTGCTATATATCTATAGATATATACATACATGTATATGGATGCGCACGCGTATGCATATGCACACGGTGGGACACGGAATATAAAGAGCGATGGGGGTCGACAGGCACGAGTGGGACGCAACGTCTGCAAGTGTTCGAGCGAGTCCCCCCCCGACCGCAGGACTGGATGCATCCTGGGTGCTCTGTGTCAATCAAGGCCGCCGAGATAGGATACCTGGTGCCATTTGCCAACGAGCTGCTCAGTAAACACGGTGGTCGGACTGCGTATGGCGACGCCCTGATTGATGCTGGGCTGTCGTTGGGGACGTTTCTGGAAGAGATGCGCACCCATACGTGCGTCGTGCCGCCTGAGAGTATGCGCAAGATGCTGATGGCAATGTGGGTGCACCTAAAGAGCTGCCGCCTGGCTCACATCGCGTACACGCCTAAGCACCACCTGGTGTGCCACCTGATCTACAGGCGTTTTTTTTCGTTGTTTTTTTTTTTTTTGTTTTTTTTTTTTTTTTTTTTTTTTTTTTTTTTTTTTTTTTTTTTTTTTTTTTTTTTGTTTTTTTTTTTTTTTTTTTTTTTTTTTTTAAAAAAAAAAAAAATATATGTATATATATATACATATAGTATATATATAAATATAAAAACATAAGTTTTTATTGATTTTTTTCATATATAAAATATATATAAAAAATTAGCGTTTGCTGATAGGTTTTTAGTAGGGTCAAAAGAGAGCATCATGACTCCTCAAGGGGGTCTGGGCGGGTGCCGGGGAAGAGGGCCGGGAATTGTTTTTCGCCAGCAGTCACACACTTCGTGCTCTTCGACCTCCCAGAACTCCATTCCCGGGACACATTCTGGAGAACCGGGAACAGAGCCGGGCTCGCTTCGTCAACAGTCACACATTTCGTGCTCTTCGACCTCCCAGAATTCCATTCCCGGGACACATTTTGAGTGCCCGGAGCCAACTGTAGGCCACTTCGTGCTCTTCGATTTCCCAGAACTCCATTCCCGGGCCACATTTTGGATGCTTGGAGCCAACTGTAGGCCACTTCGTATTCTTCAAGTTCCAGAACTCCATTCCTGGGGATGATTTTGAATGCCCGGAGCCAACTGTAGGCCACTTCGTGTTCTTCTAGTTCCCAAAACTCCATTCCTGGGCCACATTTTGAATGCTGAGGCAGGCTGATGCTGCGGCCGAGGCAGGCTGAGGTTGAGGCAGGCTGAGGTCGAGGCCGAGGCTGAAGGCAGACTGAGGCTGAGGCTGAAGCAGACTGAGGCTGAGGCTGAGGCAGGCTGAGGCTGAGGCTGAAGCACGCTGATGCTGAGGCATGCTGAGGCTGAGGCTGAGGCTGATGCAGGCTGAACCTGAGGCAGGCTGAGGCTGAGGCCGAGGCTGAAGGCAGACTGAGGCTGAGGCTGAAGCAGGCTGAGGCTGAGGCTGAGGCAGGCTGAGGTTGAGACAGGCTGAGGCTGAGGCTGAGGCAGGCTGAGGCTGAGGTTGTGACTGCGACTGCCGTTGCCGCTGCGACTGTCATCGCGAATGCGACTACGCCTGCGAGAACAGCAGAATTCTACAACTGAATTTTCATCTGAATCTTAAGGGGAATGCTTTCAGATATGCTTCTACACATCGATCTATATATATATATATATATATATATATATATATAACGTAACAGCTTTTGCTGATAGGTTTCTAATGGTATCAAAAGAAAGCATCTGGACTCCTCAGGGGGGTCTGGGCGGGTGCCGGGGAGGAGAACCGGGAATCGTTTTTCGCCAACAGTCACGTGCTCTTCGACCTCCCAGAACTCCATTCCCGGGACACATTCTGGTGAACCGGGAACAGAGCCGGGCTCGCTTTTCGTCAACAGTCACACACTTCGTGCTCTTCGACCTCCCAGAACCCCATTTCCGGGCCACTTTCTGGAGAACTGGGAACAAAGCCGGGTTTGTTTTACATTAACAGTCAGACACTTCGTGCTCTTCGACCTCCCAGAACTCCATTCCCGGGCTACATTTTGAATGCCCGGAGCCAACTGTAGGCCACCTCGTGTTCTTCGAGTTCCCAGAACTCCATTCCCGGGCCACATTTTGGATGCCCGGAGCCAATTGTAGGCCACTTCGTGCTCTTCGATTTCCCAGAACTTCACTCCCGGGCCACATTTTGGATGCCCGGAGCCAACTGTAGGCCACTTCGTGCTCTTCAAGTTCCCGGAACTCCATTCCTTGGCATGATTTTGGATCCCCGGAGCCAACTGTAGGCCACTTCGTGTTCTTCTAGTTCCTAGAACTCCATTCCTGGATCACATTTAAAATGTTGAGGCAGGCTGATGCTGCGGCCGAGGCAGGCTGAGGCTGAGGCAGGCTGAGGCTGAGGCCGAGGCTGCAGGCAGACTGAGGCTGAGGCTGAAGCAGACTGAGGCTGAGGCTGAGGCAGGCTGAGGCTGAGGCTGAAGCAGGCTGATGCTGAGGCAGGCTGAGGCTGAGGCTGAGGCTGATGCAGGCCGAGGCTGAGGCAGGCTGAGGCTGAGGCTGAGGCTGAGGCTGAAGGCGAGGCTGAGGCTGAGGCAGGCTGATGCTGAGGCAGGCTGAGGCTGAGGCTGTGAGTGCGACTGCCGTTGCCGCTGCGACTGTCATCGCGAATGCGACTACGACTGCGAGAACAGCAGAATTCTACAACTGGATTTTCATCTGAATCTTAAGGGGAATGCTTTCAGATATGCTTCTACATATCGCTGTTCGGTTGCTTTGCCGGGATATTTTTTTTAAACCTAACAGCTTTGCTGATAGGTTTCTAGTAGGGTCAAAAGAGAGTATCATGACTCCTCAGGGGGGTCTGGGCGGGTGCCGGGGAGGAAAACCGGGAGTCGTTTTTCGCCAACAGTCACACACTTCGTGCTCTTCGACCTCCCAGAACTCCATTCCCGGGACACATTTTGGACAACCGGGAACAGAGCCGGGCTCGCTTTTCGCCAACAGTCACACACTTCGTGCTCTTCGACTTCCCAGAACTTCATTTCCGGGCCACTTTCTGGAGAACCGGGAACAAAGCCGGGTTCGTTTTTCGTCAACAGTCACACACTTTCTTCGACCTCCCAGAACTTCATTCCCGGGCCACATTTTGGATGCCCGGAGCCAACTGTAGGCCATTTCGTGCTTTCGAGTTCCCAGAACTCCATTCCCGGGCCACATTTTGGATGCCCGGAGCCAACTGTAGGCCACTTCGTGCTCTTCGAGTTCCCAGAACTCCATTCCCGGGCCACATTTTGGATGCCCGGAGCCAACTGTAGGCCACTTCGTGCTCTTCAAGTTCCCAGAACTCCATTCCTGGGCATGATTTTGAATGCCCGGAGCCAACTGTAGGCCACTTCGTGTTCTTCTAGTTCCCAAACTCCATTCCTGGGCCACATTTTGAATGCTGAGGGCAGGCTGATGCTGCGCGAGGCAGGCTGAGGCTGCAGGCTGAGGCTGAGGCCGAGGCTGAAGGCAGACTGAGGCTGAGGCTGAAGCAGACTGAGGCTGAGGCTGAGGCAGGCTGAGGCTGAGGCCGAGGCTGAAGGCAGACTGAGGCTGAGGCTGAAGCAGGCTGAGGCTGAGGCTGAGGCAGGCTGAGGTTGAGACAGGCTGAGGCTGAGGCTGAGGCAGGCTGAGGCTGAGGTTGTGACTGCGACTGCCGTTGCCGCTGCGACTGTCATCGCGAATGCGACTACGACTGCGAGAACAGCAGATTTTACAACTGGATTTTCATCTGAATCTTAAGGGGAATGCTTTCAGATATGCTTCTACATATCGCTGTTAGGTTGCTTTGCCGGGATATTTTTTTGTTAGCGGATAGTTCAAATCAAACCCGCCCTCCCTACCTCCCTCCCTCCCTCCCCAGCCTCCTTCCTCCCCTCCTTCCCTCCCACATCCCTCCTCTCCTCGCCTCGCCTAGGTCCTCTGTCGATCGTGCTGGGCGCATTCGCTCACTGCGTCGCCCCATCCATGTTCCGCCTAACGCCCACACTCCTCCCCCCCCCAACATGCGCGCTGTGCCCATGGCTGCGGGCGCGGCTGTGCGGGGGGCGGGGCAGTCGGACAGGGCGCGTGGGCGTTGGGCGCGGGGCGGGGATTGGGCGACGATGGTGTGTAGAACGATGTAGGTGCACAGCAACGTAGAAGGCTACCACGAGGAAAATTGACGATGACCGAGTATTGGACCACTACTGGGTGTTGCGAATAGCAGGCGCATCGGCGACATGCATCGCACACGCAATGTTCCGCTAGACGCGGTCGCCCCAAGCAGGTCGCTGTCCTGCAGCTTGGTCTCCCCCAAGCAAAACAACGACACCGGAAATGCCTGGACGATGCACCAGCCGTGTCTGCCAGGGGGGTGGGGTCAGGTTTGGACGTGGGCTAGTCTGGGCGTGAAGGTTTCCGAGTTTACCTCGGCGTGTAAAAACTGCTCCAGGATCAGCGACCATGGGTCGCCGAAGATGTATACGTGTTTCCTGGACGAGTCACTCAATTCACTACTGAGAGACGTGGCAGTGTATGCACACAGAATGCGGTTCGAGACCAGGGTGTTTTCGTTGTTTCACTTGCAAGCTCAGTTACAGATCTGCGAACACTTCGTGGGCCAGGAATGCCTCGTGCTTATATCTGGCCCTATCTGATCATCACTGTGTTCCTGCAGCGTTGCGGTCTGGGGCGCGCTGGCCTTCCGCGCATCACGGTGCAGGTATGGCGTGGGCTGTCGATGGAGCTGCTCGCCTTCGGACTGAAGGGGTGGTAGAGGACACAACTCTGGAGCATGGTGGGCGAATGCTGCTGTCATCAGTTCGCCTTCTACTTGACCACGCACCATCGATCCCACGCACCACCGCGTGGTGAAGCGTCCCGTTGTGTTTCGATACTGGGGTACAGGGCGCGGACGTACGACAAGTGCGACGGGCCACATCCGGATATCTACACGTTGGTTGCACCTGGGATAGTAAACTAAGGGTAGACAATCATCACACCATCCATCATACCATCATACTACTCGCCCGCGTATCGTCATCCATATTCCCCGCCATCCTCGTCAACATGTGCGTCTCTCATCTCGCCATCGCCCGTGGCAAGAATCTCCCCCCCCACCCGTGTTAACTACTCCTTTCATCCTCATGGTATATGGTGGGAGATGGTTGCGTATGGCCACAGGTGGGTCTCCTCTGCTGCTTGTACATTGTGTGCGCTGTGGTACCTAACGGCGTCTGCCACATGGCGCCGCAGTGCAGCGCGTGGATAGGGGCAGCAGCTGGACACACCAAACGTACGCGCAAGAACACTGATGGGGACACTTCGAAACGTGACGTGCGCCAAGCTAACTCTACGGCGTACATCACGTCTGCGGGCGGACTTGAACACGTCTCGGGGGGCACGCACACTACGTATATAGCGATGTATGTGGTAAATAAATGTGCACAGTGTGGGGTCTTGTTTTAATCTACACGTACAGAAGGGGGGCGGGGGGCAGGGCTCACCGAAGCTCACCGATGACCACCGAACACGGTGAACGTCGATGAGCTCGTGCAGTTCCGAGTCTAGGGACTGTGGCGGTCGCGCGTTGTGGTGTCACCCCCTGCAGGTCGTACATCGTTTGCCTGGCGACGAGTAGGGGCGTCTACGTCGCGATCGAGCAGCCGCTCGGCTCCATGTACTTTCACGACGCAGCCGTTGCCAAGGCAATGGTCCGAATCCAGGCTAAACGATACTTCTTCTGGATGGGAGGCTGGGGAGCACCTAGTCTGAAACCAACAGTACTGTGGGCTACGGGTGACGATGCAGCTCTACGCCAGCTTGTCAAATCTAAGAAGGGTGCGCAATCGAGATTGGGTGGCCGCGCTCGCCCACTAGCTCCAGTGGGCCGTAGGTTCAAGAGTACTGGTGCGACTGGGTGGAGCAAGAAGGGGTGGTACAACGGCCGCAGGTCTGCCATGAGTTCGTCTGCGCCCTACCCGAGCGACTTCTGCGCCATGTTGGCGCACATCGTGGTTCGTGTTCTGTTGTCTGACAGCGGGCGCTCCACGAGCGCGTGCTGAGGTTTGGGGGTGTCTTGGGCGGGCGAACGTTGTCGGGGGCTGCATGGATGTGGGTCGTTAGACACAGACGCACCAGTGACCCGCGTCGCATCACTAGTATACCGACACTATATATCACACGTGAACTACACAATCGCAGATGACAGGTCGGCCAACATCACCGACAGCGTTCGCTCGCATGCACATGTTGACGTAGATGCTAGCGCGCACCGGCAAGTCTGGCGCACATAAGACGCATGTCACCCCCCTTGTCCACCCTCCAGCCACCATCGCCCCAATCAGGCCCAACCCTATTGATGGGGCTCCTGCTCTTCCCTGTCACCACCATCTTTTATATGTTGCTCCTCCCGTGCAGCAGTAACCGTCGCGCGACCCTGCGGGTGGAATTATTTCTATTGGCCAGACCTCATCGGGCTCCTGATCAACCCATCATCCCCGCATCGTCATCATCATGGCCACTACCGTCGGTATCACACTCACCACCATCATCATATCATCACCATCATCATCAACATCAACATCCTCGTGTGTACATTCAGCAGCTTCATCAGCAAAGCAGCCACAATCACGATCGTCATCGGCATCATCAACACCAGCATCGTACCCATCACACTCAACATTCGCATTTGTATTATCGTTGCCATCGCCATCATCATCAACAACATCAGCAACATGCGCGTCACCAACACCACCATCATCACTACCGCCATCAACAACCTCATCGCCATCGTAACCCGTCACAGGCCAGCCGTGTTTCCGCAGACTCCCTGGGTCCGGTTCGGTTGCAACGGGGGGGCGTGCGCGTGGGGTCGCAACCGACATATGTCCAGCGCGTGGCGGCCTGGAGGAGGTGGGGATGCGGATGACGGGGAATGAAGGAGGCATGTGGGGAGATGAGCGCGAGGGGGGATGATGGCACGGATGCCGATGAGGACGCCGACGACGAGGAGGGAAGAGGAGGGGGCTGTCGATCGCGTCGAGAGGGGCGGTCGAGGGATCCCACCCGTTGCCCCCGCAGCCACTTGGTCTTCGAGCGCCTCGGGCGCATCCCCCCGCCACGTGTGGAGACGGGGGGCGCCGCGGCAGATGCCATCTGGCCACGGCGGGCGGGGGCTCATCCTGGTCAGCGCCAGCGTGGTTGGCTCTCGGCCAGAAGGTGGGCATCCTCTCACTCGCCATCCCAATGCCGCTCTTCCCCGCCCCCGTTATATACCCACCCAGCCCCGTTCATCCACGGGCAGGCTGCTAGGCGGCGGAGCGAGAGTCGAGGCCGCCGCCGAGAACGTGACGATGGTGAGAGCGCTGATCGGAGGAGGATGAGGGGGAGGGGGAGGAGCGCGACGCCGCGGAGGATGGCGCGGGCGACATGGCGATCAGACATCGTGGACGTGGACGGCGGCGCCAACGCCGTCGACGCAGATCGCCTCGAGGCTGCAATGCAGCTGCCGCGGGCGCGGAAGAGGGGGCGGGGGCAGGGGGGGCGCGACGCCAGGCGGGCAGAGCGCATGGAGCGTATCTACATGGCAAAGGCTGAGGAGGACACGCGGCGATCTGCCAAGGCGATGGCGGCCGCGGCCAATCAGCATCGCGAGGCAGCACTACGAGAACGTCTTCTGAGAGGCGAGCTGATCGGCGTGCAGAAGGATAGGCAGAGGAGACAGTTAGTCGCTGTGGACACGGCAACTGAAGATCTAGTGGCAGAGACCGATGAGATGCTCGATCGGCAATACTTGTTAGACGTGCAGATGACATAGGCGGCGGCCGTCGACGACGACGTTGAGGTCATCTCCGTCGCTCTACACCGTCTCGTCCTCTTCCTCCTCGCATTGTCATATGCTAGTAATGTTCCGATTAGTCCTGATGATCTTCGTTATCCCTCATTCTCGTCGGTGTAATCGGCCTCCTCAGGTTCATCCTTGTCGTCCGCATCCTCACCCGCTTCCTTCTCCTTCTCTATGCGCCCCCTGTTGTCGACAGAGGTGAAATCGGAGGGGTGCCGCGCCGAGCCCGCGTCGAGACTGCCGCCGTCCAGTCCGACTCAGGTACCCACTCCGACTGAGCTGCCAAGTCCGACAGAGATACCTGCTAGCAGCTCCAGGTGTTCGGTGCGCACGGTGGTGCCTGTGTCGGACGATGATGGACAGCGTGGTCGGAGCCCTGCGCCAAGGAGCACGCCCGTGCAGACGGCGGAGGCGGCGCGCAGCAGCCAGTGCAGCGATGGCGCCCATGGAGGAGGCACTGCGCTGAGCGAGGTGGAGGGCTCCAGCCGCAGCTCCGACTACACCTACCCCGACTACGCGGTTGGCGTCATCAATTCCCCCTCGTGTGTTCCCTATGTGTTGCCCTCCTCTCGCCTCTCTCCTCTTGGGCTGAGCAGGCCGCCGAGCTGCTCCTGGAGAGGGGCGCGGGCGGCGAGTGGGTGCGGAGGCGCGGGGAGGTGCCGCCAGACTGCTGGAAGCTGCCGAGGGGGGCAGCGGATGCGCAGGGCCCTCGCTCGCGCTGCATCCCCGTCCATCGCGCAACGGCGGTGGTCACCGACACCCATCGATGTTCACCGTTCGCGGTGACAATCGATGATCGGTACCAACCGCATCCTCATCCTGACCCTCCTCGCCCCCCCCCGTCATCCTCCTCCGTCCATCCGCCCCCCCCCCCCCCCCCCCACCCCCCCCCCCCCCCCCCCCTTCCATCTCATCATCCTGCTCCTCTTCATCCCCCCTCCTCCTCCTCCTCCGCCTCCCCCTCCCCCTCCACCTCCTCCCATCGTCCCCATTCATCGTCTTCCGTCCTCCTCCTCCTCCTCATCATCCCCCCCCCCCGTCGCCCACGCCCACCTTGCCCCCCGTCTCTGTTTGTCGCGGCCGTGCATCTGTTCCCGCGAGGGCGGCCTCGTGCACAGATTCGGGCGCCGCGTCTGCGTCGGCGACGACGTCGCCTTCAAAGGCAAGACGGGCAATATCAGTACCATCGCGGAGGATGGTGTCGCAGTCAGATGGCACAACGGATCACTATCGCTAGTGAATGGAGGTACGCCGAGGACCGACTCATCCAGGGGCGCTCCAACGAGCGAGCAAGGACTGCGCCGAGGAGCGCGGGTCGTGGCCAAGGGCCCAGGAGGAGAAGGCAGGCGGCGGAGGAGGCGCAGGAGGACTCGCGGCCAGAGGGGCCGATGAGGCCAGCCAGACGCGGCGGCGGCCGCCGCCGCCGCCGCGCGTCAATCACGGGCGCAGGTGCAGTACAGACGACCTGCGGCCCGTCGCCGCGTGGAAATTGTGATGTCTCTCCTCTCCTGCGTGTCGTCATCTTTCTCTTCTTCCTTCTCCTCCTCTTCGTGCGTTTCCTGCTCCTTCTCCTACTCCACCTCCTCCTCCTCCTGTCTCCCCCCCTCCTTCTTTTCCTCGTCTTCCTCCTCCCCCGTCCAACTCCCCCTCCCCATTCTCCTCGTCTTCGTCGCAGTGCGATTCTTACGTTTCGTGTTATTCATGGTCATTTCTTTATTATTATTATTATCATTATTATTCGTAATCGTCTTATCCCTCCTCATGTCCCCCCCTCATCTTTCTCATCCTCTTCCTCCTCCTCCTCCTACTACTACCACTACTATTAGTATTGCTACTGCTACTACTGCTACTACGACTACTCATCCTTCCCCTCCCCCCTTTTGTTCCTCCTCCTCCTCCCTGTCCTCTTTCTCCTTTATCGCCTTCCCCCTCCCCCCTTTCATATTTATCTCGTTCTCGTTCTTATCATCTTCCCCCCCCTTCGCCCCCCCTCCCCCCCCGATAATCCTCTTCTACAGCCGTGTGCAAGATGCGCGCGTGGAGTTGCCCCCGTAATGCGCAACGCTTGGTTGTTGATGACCAGTGCGTCGCGCCCTTCCCGCGGGCAGATATTTTCGCTCCTGGGCAGCCCTGGGGCCTGGGAAGGTTTTCGAAAGCCGAGCGCTGCATGCGTGTCGCGGTCCACGCGCACTCGTGCCCCCTTTTTCCACTGCCTCGTTCCATCTCCCCCTTCTCTCGCCCCCTCGACCTCGTCCTCGCCCCCCATCGACCTCTTCCTCCATCCTCCTCGAGCCGTGCTTTCTTGTCATGGCTCGAGAAGGTGCGTGCGCGATCGTGTATCCACTGGCCATCTTGGTTCAAACCGTCAATCATTCTCGCGCAGAACAAACAATTATCCTGCGACGTACCCAACCCGATGGCATCACGTGGCAAGAGGAGTAGGGAAACATTCGCAGGAACCGTGACAGTGCAGGCGCGGCGATTTGTAGTGCGACCTACATGGGATGCGCAACGTTGCACGACTCACAGAACAGCAGTCGATAAGACGAGGAGTAGGTCTCAAGGCTCGTTAAACAATAGCGGGGGCGGGAACGAGGGACAGGAGAAGGACGAGCCCAGTAGGCAGGGGCGAGGAGCCATCGCAGCAGCAGCAGCATGAATGCGAAAGGTGACAGGAGGACTAGGGCGGCGATGATGAAAGAGGAGGGAGGAAGCAAGAGACTGTTTCGTTTTTGCAGGAGCTCGGTCAACGCATGCCTGCTGCCTGTCCACAGGATCATACCTGTTTATATCTAGTGCAGGAAGCGATCGAGACCTAGCTCGCGCGCCAGCTTCTCTGCCTCCTTCCTGCATGTTGCAGTGCGGGAACTGAACCTCCGCAGTTTCTCTGCATGGTCTGCCGGTGGGCCGCGGGAAAGAAACTCAAGGCCGGGGTCGCGCACCATCAGTAGGTTTTCTATCGTCGTCGCCCTGGACAGCATCACGTAGAGGTGCAGCCATAGAGCGTCCAGGTCTTTCGCATCCTTGCACCCTGCGTCAACAATGACTCCGCGGTGCATGGTGCGGCCCTGGCAGGCAGTGGACGTCAGGGCCCCGGCGTGGGAGATGACGAAGCCAGTGCGCGTGACCTTGTACTTGCGGAAGTCGAACTGGCTCGAGCTCTGTTGCTCGTTGAAGACGAGGGCCCGCCGCGTTCTCAGCGTCGATGCTGTCATCGAGCTCCTTGAACTTCTTTCCGCAGGGGCCACCCTGGTACTTGTCCATGCGCACCCACAAGCCGTACGGCAGGTACCGCAGGTGCGCCCGACCTCCCTCGGCCTTCGCTCTCTCCACCACGCCCTCATCATTGGGGTTGATGGCCGCGTGCACGACCTCGCCCTCGAACGTGGCGACCCTTTCGCAGATCGCAGCCCCCCAGGGATGGCGAGATCTAATCTGAATCCCCGTATGACGTCACTCCGCTGGCCACCCCAGCAGCCCTCGAAAGTGGCGACAGTTTCACAGATCGCAGCCCCCCAGGGATGGCGAGGTCGAATCTGAATTCCCGTAGGGCGTCACTCCGCTGGCCCCCCCCAGCAGCCTTCGAACGTGGCGACACTTTCGCAGATCGCAGCCCCCCAGGGATGGCGAGATCTAATCTGAATCGCCGTATGGCGTCACTCCGCTGGCCACCCCGGCAGCCCTCGAAAGTGGCGACAGTTTCACAGATCGCAGCCCCCCAGGGATGGCGAGGTCGAATCTGAATTCCCGAAGGGCGTCACTCCGCTGGGCCCCCCAGCAGCCCTCGAAAGTGGCGACAGTTTCGCAGATCGCAGCCCCCCAGGGATGGCGAGGTCTAATCTGAGTCCCCGTAGGGCGTCACTCCGCTGGGCCCCCCAGCAGCCCTCGAAAGTGGCGACAGTTTCACAGATCGCAGCCCCCCAGGGATGGCGAGGTCTAATCTGAGTCCCCGTAGGGCGTCACTCCGCTGGGCCCCCCAGCAGCCCTCGAAAGTGGCGACAGTTTCGCAGATCGCAGCCCCCCAGGGATGGCGAGGTCTAATCTGAATCCCCGTGGGCGTCACTCCGCTGGGCCCCCCAGCAGCCCTCGAAAGTGGCGACAGTTTCACAGATCGCAGCCCCCCAGGGATGGCGAGGTTTAATCTGAGTCCCCGTAGGGCGTCACTCCGCTGGGCCCCCCAGCAGCCCTCGAAAGTGGCGACAGTTTCACAGATCGCAGCCCCCCAGAGATGGCGAGGTCTAATCTGAGTCCCCGTAGGGCGCCACTCCGCTAGGCACCCCAGCAGCCCTCGAAAGTGGCGACAGTTTCACAGATCGCAGCCCCCCAGGGATGGCGAGGTCTAATCTGAGTCCCCGTAGGGCGTCACTCCGCTGGGCCCCCCCAGCAGCCCTCGAAAGTGGTGACAGTTTCACAGATCGCAGCCCCACCAGGGATGGCGAGGTCTAATCTGAGTCCCCGTAGGGCGTCACTCCGCTGGGCACCCCAGCAGCCCTCGAAAGTGGCGACAGTTCCGCAGATCGCAGCCCCCCAGAGATGGCGAGGTCTAATCTGAGTCCCCGTAGGGCGTCACTCCGCTGGGCCCCCCCAGCAGCCTTCGAAAGTGGTGACAGTTTCACAGATCGCAGCCCCACCAGGAATGGCGAGGTCTACTATGAGTCCCCGTAGGCCGTCACTCCGCTGGGCACCCCAGCAGCCCCCGAAAGTGGCGACAGTTCCACAGATCGCAGCCCCCCCAGAGATGGCGAGGTCTAATCTGAGTCCCCGTAGGGCGTCGCTCCCCTGGGCCCCCCAGCAGCCCTCGAAAGTGGCGACAGTTTCACATATCGCAGCCCCACCAGGGATGGCGAGGTCTAATCTGAGTCCCCGTGGGGCGTCGCTCCGCTCGGCACCCCAGCAACCCCCGAAAGTGGCGACAGTTTCACAGATCGCAGCCCCGCAAAGAGATGACGTAAAAGGCAAGAGAGAAGAAGAGGAGCGAAGAGAGGAGAGAAGGGAAGCAAGAGAGGAGACGAGGAGAGATGAGAGGAGAAGGGTAGCACAGATATGAGAGGAGAAGGGGAAGCAAGAGAGGAGAGAGGAGGATCGAAGAGAGGAGGCGGGAGGCGGGAGGAAGGGAGGAGAAGAGGAGGGGTAAGAGCAAGAGAAGAGAGGAGGAGGCGGGAGGAGGCGGGAGGAGGAGGAGGAAGGTGGAGACCACAGTGCTCTATTCAAAACGAGTACCCAACGCAGGAGGGTTGGGGACGAGAACTGTATATAACTAACGAACTACCATGTAACGCGAATATGTATGGGGACTATAAAGAATGACCAACATACATAACATAATCACCGGACTAAAAATCAGTCCTTCCAGACCTCTGGGCTCGGACTCCCTCTCTCGAGGCCGTCTGGGCTGGTTCTCAGGGGGGCGGGCTCCGCGTGCCCAGGGCGCCTCGGCGGCACCTCCGCCGTCGGCCTCGGATGGCGCCCAAGCGGCGGCCAGCCGCAGCCCCGCGGCGGCGGAGGGCGGCTGCCGACGCCCTGGCCCAGCAGCGGGCGTTGCTGGCGGCGTCGCTGGTGGCGAGCAGCCGCCCTGTCCTCGGCCTGTCCGCCCTGGAGCGGGTGGCGGCCCGGCCCGTAACCGAGGCGCAGTGCCGCCGGCTGGCTCTCAGGTTCCACGCGTACTGCATCGACGCGAAGAGGGACTGGGCCACCTGGACCCAGCTGGACGTTCACCTCTGCGACTTCATGAGCTCGCTGTTTGTGGCGGGCGAGGCGTCGGACACCGGCTCCCAGCTCCTGGCGGCCATGGCGTACTTCATGCCGGAGTTGCAGGGCGATGCCAGGGGCTCCCTGCCACGGAGCTGCCGCTGCGCCGTGGCATGGAAGCGGCGGGTCCCTCCTCGGACCCGCTGCCCGCTGCCCAAGGCGGCTGCCCTGGCCATCGCGGGCCACCTGGCCTGTGCCGGGAGGCCCAGTATGTCGCTGTGGGTGGCCCTGACGTTCAGCTGCTACCTCAGGCCGTGCGAGTGCTTCCGCCTGAAGGGCCGGGGCCTGATCCGCCCCTCGCCGGCCGCGGGGCCGCAGCGCGCGAGGTGGGGGCTCCTCCTCCACGACCTCCAGTCCCAGCAGCCGGGGAAGACGAACCTGTTCGAAGAGTCAGTGGTCGTCGACTTCGATCGGTGGCTGGAGGCCCCGTTGGAGGCGCTGAAGTCCGCGGTGGCCAACGACCGGCTGCTCTGGTCCTTCAGCCCGGCGGAGCTCCGGCTCCACTTCAGCCGCGCGGTGGCGGCCCTGGGCCTGCAGGCGCTGTCGCCGCGCCTCTACAGCCTCCGGCGCGGGGGGGCGTCAGAGGACATCCTCGCGCGCCGGCGGACTCCCGCGGAGACGCAGAGGCGGGGGCGGTGGCAGGCCCCCAGCTCCATGAAGCGGTATGCGAAGGAGACGAAGCTGCTGGCGGAGATGGCCCATGTGCACGGGGACGTGTACAAGCTGGGGGGGCTGGTGGAGTCGCGCTTCGCCGCCGTCCTGCAGGGCGGGCTCTTGGTCCAGCCGCTGGCCAGCGCCGTGCCTGTCTGCCTCCAGGCGTGCCTGCGCGGGGCGCCGGCCGCGAGGCAGACTGCGGCCCGCGGCCGATCGGCCCGGCGGTGATTGGCTCGCCCAGCGTCGTAGAGCAGCATCTCACTCAGAAGTTCGAGCGTGCCCTGAGAGGCGCACGCCGGCGCAGGCGGTGTCTGTTTTTAGAGCTCTTTGCTGGGTGTGGCCGTATCGGCCATCAGCTTCGGCGGGCTGGCTTCGCCTGTCTCTCGCTTGACATTCTGAACGGGCCGGCAGAGAACCATCTGTCCCTCACTTTCCAGCGGGGGATCTCGGGCTGGGTGAAGTCTCGGGCGGTGATCGGGGTGTGGCTGGGCGCCCCGTGCACGTCCTGGACTCGCGCCTTGCGCAAGCCTCTCAGGTCTCCCGAGTCCCCCATGGGTCTAGATGGCCTCTCCTCGGCTGAAGCGTCACGGCTGAAAGTCGGGAACGCTTCTTTCCATTTCACGTGCAGGGTGATCAAGCTGTGTGCCTCTCTCGGGATACCAGTCTTTTTGGAGAACCTTTTAACTTCTCTCATGTGGCAGGCTCCAAGGTTTTTGGCCCTTTCCCGCCTCTCCTCGTTCTCCTCCTCCACCTGTCACATGTGCCCGTATGGCACGTCTTGGAAAAAGCCTACCCGTATGTGCGCGTGGCATGGAAGCTCAGGATATCACATCAGTCAAAAATGCTGCCCGTGTGGGCGTGTATGCTCCAGGTCTCTGCGCCCCCACCTCGTGCTCAGCGGCAGAGCCCCGGGGGGCGTCCACTATGCTGCTCTGGCCGCCTCATCTCCACCCGCCTTTGCACGCGCGGCAGCTGCACAAATGATCGAGAGTGCCCGCGTTGTCCAGTCCAGGCGTCTGGCGCACCTGTGGGGAGTGTCCTAAGGTGTTGCGAATTCGGTTGTTGGTCTTTAGTCTATTTTATCTGCGGCCTTCGGCCATTTCCGCCCTTCGTGAGCGGGTGCTCTGTCGAAGCCTCGAGCAGCCGGCGTCCACGTGTTGCTGTCGCGCGTCTGCCTCCTTCGGTCTTCTCAAAACTGCATCATCTGGCCCTGGGGAGCTGCCTAACATGCTCTTGTATTTTACATAGTGAAGCATGTGCAGCAGCGCAGAAGGGCCGTACTTGTGTCGGCTCAAGCTCTCCCTCCCTCCCTCCCTCTTTTTCTCTCCTGTTTTCGATTGCATCTTTGCTCCGCCCGACTTGCCTCGGGTGCTCTGTCGAAGCCTCGAGCAGCCGGCGTCCACGTGTTGCTGTCGCACGTCTGCCTCCTTCGGTCTTCTCAAAACTGCATCATCTGGCCCTGGGGAGCTGCCTAACATGCTATATATATAAATATATATTATAGGTATCCTTCTCTCTTTCTCTCTCTCCTTCTCTCTCTCTCTCTCTCTCTCTCTCTCTCCCTGGGCACGAGGCGGAGGGTCTGGGACGGGCCCCTCCAGAGCGCATGGGAGGCCCGGGGATTCGGAGGCCCTGCCGGGGTGCCAGGGGCTCTTTTAAGTCGTCCGAAGACGGCCCCGGATCGCCAGAAATGGCGATTCCAGGCTGCAGCAACGACCAGTGACGGCCCGATATCACTCCAAAATTAGCCCCTGAGTGTCCAAGACGCCCCAAGAGGCCTCCAAGATGCCTCCCCAGGAGCTCCAAGGAACCCTCGCCTTTTCAACTTCCCGACGCTCCACGATGGCCCAAAAGGCCCCAATGTTCGTTTCAAAGCAGCCCCAGAGGTTTTCCGTAACCATTTTGGTTCAAGCGCGCTGTTGACGAGAATTCCGTACACATTCGTTTCAACCGTGCAACTTGCTACGGCTATTGCAAAGCATGTATACATGTGGATCGATCTTCCACTTAACGCATATTCGGGCCATGGCAATACATCAAGGCGTTCTCACAGACTATGCTGATGAGTGGCTGGCTTTCGAGGACCAGATGTGTGCGGGCGAAGTTTATGTCGCTCGTACTTCTGGGGCTGCTGCGGCCAGCCCTGATCTATGTTACCAGCTGATGCTCACTACAGTCGGAGACGCTTCCGTGAACCCTGACATCGTGGTGCTGACGCGCGACCGCCCCACTGCTTGCTACGCCGTGATGGCCGGAAACGACTGCACGCCGAGGCTCGCAGCTTCCGGCTTCGCCGTGTACTTGAAGAGGGCGTCCCGGACGCTCCCTGGGCCTCCCGCGCCCTTGACGAGGTCGCTTGTGGTCGCCAACTCATCGCGAGCCCTTGGGGCAAGAGGGCAGGGGGAAGGCCAGCTGCGAGCGTGTCCGGCAAACGGGGTCTGCAACAAGGGCGTTGCAGGGGCCTTGCCGGACGTGCGTTCACACAATCGACAGCTATTGCGCTTCCAATAGCTGGGACACTTACTGCTACTCCGCGTGCTGCTCCTCCACGTCATTCACCCTCGGTGCGAGTTGCGCTTCGTCTTGTTCTACACCGTATACGCCGAACCCGACGCCGAACCCGACGCCGTACCCGACGCCGAACCCGACGCCGAACCCCACGGCGAACCCGACGCCGAACCCCACGGCGAACCCGACGGCGTACCCAACGCCGAACCCGACGCCGAATCCGACGCCGAACCCAACGCCGAACCCAACGCCGAACCCCACGGCGAACCCGACGGCGTTCCCCACGCCGAACCCGACGCCGAATCCGACGCCGAACCCAACGCCGAACCCAACGCCGAACCCAACGCCGAACCCAACGGCGTTCCCGACGCCGTACCCAACGCCGTATCCGACGCCGCACCCGACGCCGTGCCCGACGCCGTACCCGACGCCGTACCCGACGCCCAACCCGACGCCGAGCCCCACGCCGAACCCGACGCCGAGCCCCACGCCGAACCCGACGCCCAACCCGACGCCGTACCCAACGCCGTACCCGACGCCCTACCCGACGCCAAGCCCTACGCCGTACCCGACGGCCTTCCCGACGCCCTTCCCCACGGCCTTCCCGACTTCCCGACGCCCTACCCGACGGCTTTCCCGACGGCTTTCCCGACGCCCTACCCGACGCCCTACCCGACGGCGTTCCCGACGGCCTTCCCGACGGCGTTCCCGACGGCCTTCCCGACGGCGTTCCCGACGGCCTTCCCCACAGCTTTCCCGACGGCCTTCCTTACAGCTTTCCCGACGCCCTACCCGACGGCTTTCCCGACGCCCTTCCCGACGCCCAGCCCGACGCCCAGCCCAACGTATCCTTTGGGTTGGCCGACGCCACATCCAACGTTTCCTCCCGCAGCTCCTATGGCGGGTGGAGCCGCTGGAGGCGTGGCTGCCACTGGCGATCCCCACCTTCAAAATATCCACGGCGAGCGGTTCGATTTAATGAAGGCAGGTGCACATGTTCTGATAAACATCACTCGTGGAGTGAGCGCTGCAGACGCATTGCTTCGTGTGCAGGCCGATGCGCGCCGACTGGGTGGAACTTGCTCGGATATGTACTTCGACGAAGTGAACATTACAGGTTCTTGGGCGGAGGCTAAGCAAGTTGGAGGGTATCACTACAGCGTACGGCAAATCGTCGCAAAGATTCCAATGGGTTGTTATTGGCAAGGTTGAGTTGAAAGTCGTCCATGGACGCACGGAGAGAGGCATCCAGCACTTGAATGTGTATGTGAAGCATCTGGGGCGATCAGGGTTTGCTGTCGGAGGCTTGCTGGGGGAAGACGACCATCAAGACGCGATGACTCCCCAAGCGTCGTATACCAGACACACGGCCCTGGCGGACGTGGTGGCGAGTGGCCAGGCTCCTCCCTCCGAGTTGTCAGTTGCAACGGCAACCTTCGCGTGACCATGGGGGATACTTTCGAACGTGAGTGTGTGACAAGTGTGCCCCTTCGGGCGACGCGTGATTCAGTTTGCGCCTTTCTTGTGGAGTTTTTGTTTCACGGTGATCCGTAGCAGAAAAAGAGCGCCAGAAGCTTCGAAGACGACCGCAAGACAGCCCAAGAGGGCCCCACGATGGTGCCAGATGCGCCCAAGACGACCCGAGAGGGCACCAATTCGGCCCCAAGAGGGAGCCAAGAGGGGTAATGCGAGCCGCACATCCGAGCCTTCCACCCCGAGACGCTCGCAGTCGGCCCCGAGAAGCCCCCAACAGGCACCAAGAGGCCCCAAAAAGCTCCCGAGTGGGCCGAAGAGTTTCCAAGAGGCCTCCCACGAAGGCCACAGGAGGCACAACTCATTTTGGTTTTGGCGTGGTTTGGTTTTCGAGGTTTCAGCCTTTGGGCATCCCGACGCTCCGAGACGGCCCCAGAGGCCTCCAAGACCGCTCCAAGATAGCCCAAGAGGCTTTCAACAGGGCCCTAAGACGGCCCACGAATGCCCCAGGTGGGTGCCTGAGGCGCCCAAGACGGCCCGAGAGGGCACCAAGACGGCCCGAAGATGGGCCCAAGAGGGGTAAGACGAACCGGAAGTCCGAGCCTTCCACCCAGAGAGGCTCGCAGATCCAAGAGGCCCTCAGGAAGCTCTAGAGGGCCGAAGAGTGTCCAAGAGGCCTGCCAAGCATGCCCGAAGAGACGCAATTCATTGTTTTCCTACTTGTTTTTTCACGGATTTTAGAGTTTTCAGCCTTTTGGCATCCCGACGCTCCAAGACGGCCCAAGAGGCCCCCAAGACCGCTCCGTAGCCATTTTGGCTCAAGCGAAGGCAGCGGCCGCCCCTTGGGGCTGCAGCCCGGCTGGCGCTGCGGCAGCGACCCCAACGATCAACGCTTAGGATCAAGATGAAGGAAGCGCATCCTTTACAACATCAAGTAAACAATGCTCTCATAATGCCTATCATCTCTTTGTGCCTACTCCTTGGAGTACGTGTAAGTGGTCAGGACATCTTCTTGGAGTATCTTGGTTTCTCGGCGGATTCGTGGCTTCGTGTAGATGAAACAGCCGACGTATTGGTGTATGGTGCGACAGGCGCAGGATGTATTGCTGCAATTGCGGCATCGCGAAGTGGTGCTAGGCATGTGGTGTTGCTTTCGCAGGGTGCTCACATTGGTGGCATGCTGACGGGCGGGTTGCAGCACACAGATTCTGCTAACGACACTGTAATTCAAGGCATCACGCGCGAGTTTTTTATACGTACGGAATTGCAATATCCTGGCCGTCCAACAGGTGCATGGTACCCCGAAGGTCACTCCCCACCTGGATGGCTTTTTGAGAGCCATGTCGGGGAGCGCATCCTCAATGAGATGCTGGATGAAGCCAGTATAACTGTCGTGCGCAACGTCGTTTCTGTCAGCGCAGTGGAAATGGCTGGTAAAGTCCTTCGGCGCATCGCCCTGGAAGGCTACGAGGGGACTTGGTTTTCTGCTAGCACTTGGATCGATGCTTCTTATGAAGGTGATATGCTGGATCGTGTGGCGACGATGACTTGGGGTCGTGAGTCGGTCACGCAGTATGGTGAAACCCACGCAGGCCGTCAGAACCCGCAGTCCATTGGAGCTGTGGTCAATCCATATTGGGATGCTAGTGCTGTTGAACCACAGGTGATACCACATGTGCTAGCCGACGTTCCGGTGGATGTCGGCCAGGCGGACCGCTGGATTCAACCATATGACTTCCGGCTGTGCATGACCGATTCGCCAGGGAATCGCATTCCCATTACAAAGCCACCAGGCTACAATTCATCTGAATGGGAGTTGTGGCGACGCATTTATGCAGCAAATCCTCCGAAGTCTTTGGCCCAAGCAGGCTTGGACTGCCTTGGCCCAATACCAAATAATTATTCTGACTGTGGTTCCAAGCCCTGTCGAAAGTGCGATATGCTCGGCATGAATCACGGGACTGATATGACAAATGGAGCATGGGGTTACCCCAATGGAAGCACCCACGAACGCAGATCCATATGGAGGGCCCATGTTGAGTTCACGCGCGGTCTGCTATGGTTTTGGTCAAACGATTCGGCGGTTCCAGCCTCTGTAAGAGATGAAATAGCTCAGCTCGGACATTGTTCTGATGAGTATGATAGTGATTCGGATCCGCCACACTGGCCTCATCAGCTGTATGTGCGTGAAGCAAAGCGCCTCGTTGGGGACTTTGTATGGACCGAGCATCGAGCACCCCAGTCGTTGATCGAACGCTCCATCGGACTCGGATCCTACAGCTTTGATTGCCACGTAGTCTCACGCATCATTCAACGCAGTGGGAATATAAAGCAGCACCATGTAGTGCAAGAGGGCCGAGTTGATGTGCATGCGGAGCAACCAGCGCCTTCGCATTCACGTTTACCAGGCCCTGAGTCAAGGAATGTCATCATGCCACCATTTGAAATACCTTATGATGTATTGCTGCCGAAGACAACAGAAGTGACAAACGTGCTTGCTGCGGTTGCAATCTCATCATCGCACGTCCGCTACAACGCCATCAGAATGGAGCCAACATGGATGATCATCGGTCATGCTGCAGGCTGTGCTGCCGCAATCGCCGCCAGAACCCACATGAATGTCCATGACTTGAATGTCTCGGCGCTCCAGCACTTGCTGCTCTCTCAAGGACAGAAGCTCGTGCCATGAAGCAGCTTTGTATGTGATCATTCTGTAGGCACTTCAGCGGCGATCCATATTGTAGCTTGCGGCATCGCCAATCACTTCTTATTCTTGTGTTCGCCCTCTAATCGTGGTTTTGTCTCGAGGAGCTTCCATTCCAGTCGGCACATGTGCTAGAAAAAAAGAAAAAAAAGAGGCCCCCAAGACCGCTCCACGGTAGCCGAAGAGGCCTCCAACAGGGCCCCAAGACGGCCCACGACGGCCCCAAGACGGTGCCTGAGGCACCCAAGACGGCCCGAGAGGGCTCCAAGACGGCCCCAAGAGAGGCCCAAGAAGGGGATCGCGATCCCAACAGCAGAGCCTTCCGCCCCAAGAGGCTCTCAGGAGGCCCCAAGAGTCCCCAAGTGGTCTGACGAGGCTCCCAAAAGCCTCCCAAGAGGCCCAAAAAGGCTCCCAGGAGACGCACAAAGGGCCCAAAGATAGCCCAAGAGCGCCCTCGATACATCAAAACTGTCCCCAGGAGTGCCTCAATGTGGCCCCAGGTGGCCTCAAGTCGGGCCTCCACGCAGCCAACGCGGCCAATGACGGCTTCAGATTGCAGAACATCGCCTTTCGACTGGCCGGAGAACCCCGACGATGCCCCCAAGGGACCCCAAGAAGCCCCAAGACGCCCCCCCAGGAAGCACCCAAGAGGTGCCTCCAACAGCCAATTGAGGAAGCACGGAGAACCCCCTAGAAGCCCTCCAGATGCTCCCCAAGAGGCCCTCAGGAGACACGAACTATGTTACGCGCCTGTGCTTGATAGCGCTGTCCAAGATCTTCCAGCCCCCCCCCGGCCTGGGCTAGAACCTGAGCGCGCGCGAAGTGCGCGCGATGGTTCTAGGACGTATGTGTAAACAATATGTAGCATCCCGCAATTGTGGATAAGAGTGAGGGGGCGGGCGCGGGGTGGGTCGCAGGTGGGTCGCGGGAGAGTCGCAGGTGGGTCGCGGGTGGGTCTCTGGTGGGTTGTGGATGGGTCGCGGGTGGGTCGCGGGCGGATCGCGCGTGGGTCGCGGGTGTTTTTCGGGTGGGTCGCGGGCGGGTCGCGGGCGGGTCGCGAGCGGGTCGCGGGGGACTCGCGGGGTGGGTCGCGGGCGGGGTCGCTGGCGGGACGACGGCAACAAACAACAACAACAACATCAACAGCAACAACGACAACAACATCAACAACAGCACAACAACAACAACAACAACAAGCACACACACATCAACATCAACAACACCAACAATAACACCAACACCACCACCAACAACAACACCAGCAGCCACACCAATAACAACAGCAGCAGCACCAATAACAACAACCACAACCACAACCACAACCACAACCACAACCACAACCACAACCACAACCACAACCACAACCACAACCACAACCACAACCACAACCACAACCACAACCACAACCACAACCACAACCACAACATCAATAACAACACCAACATCAACGAATCAACAACAGCAGCAACAGCAGCAGCAGCAGCAGTGATTCCGTGCAAGAGCCGCAGTCGAGAGAAGGCCCTGTCGGGGTGCCTTCGAGCTGGGTGACACCTCTCAGCTCTCGGGTTGACCCAAAAGGGGGTCCAGCGACAAGGGAAGGGAGTGGTGCAATAGATTAGGTGCAATGGATTTGTGGGGTTGCAATGCATTTGGGGTGTGCAGTACATTCCGGGGCGCAAATGTATTGCTGGATTTTCGCGTGCAATTCGTTAGTTGCAATACAATGCAATCCAATTCTCTGGCGCAAGACATTTGCAATACAATTGCCCCAAACCTATTGCACCACCCCATTTCAGCTGGACCCCCTTTTGGGTCAACCAGAAGCTCGGAGTGGGCGTTGTGAAGTACATCAGGCGATCGCAAACATGGATCAAGGGGGGCGTGGATTAGCGACGGGTCCCGTTTCCATGAGAAACCGCGTGTTTCCGCCGCCGAGCAAGCCAGCACCGGCCGCATTTTGGGGAGGGCACCTCCCCCGATCCATGGATTTGGCGGCCGCCCGCCAAATCCATGGATCGCGAATCCGTGTTGGCGCGCCCCTGAGTACAGTGCAATCCCATGCCAAGAAACACCCTGCTTGCCTCCAGGGTGCCCTGGGTTTCTTGGGTTTCGATGGTTTTGCGATGGAAAGCGCGACGTTCCCGCACCAAAAATTCTGTGGACGTCCTGGGGTCTCAGGGTTGGGTTTCTTGTGGAAGGTCTCTTGTGAACCTGGCCTCCACTGTAATTCACCGAGTGAGCAAACGGGTGGCACATTTTGCCGTGTTGTTTCGCTTCGCCTCGCTGCATCGGAGCAGCGCTCGGGAGTGGTAGGCTCAGGGGGGGACGCATCGACCCCCAGTCCCCCAGGTATCGCCGCCCAGGAGCGTGACGCTGATCTGTCGGCGTTGTATCGCCGATTTCTGGTTGATACTCGGGTGGGTGTGGGGTGGCTCGTCGTCGTCGTCGTCGTCGTCGTCGTCGTCGTCGGCGTCGTCCGTCGGTGTCCGTCGGCATCGGCGGCGTCGGCATCGGCGTCGGCATCTGCGTCGGCGTCGCCGTCGTCGTCGTCGTCGTCGTCGTCGTCGTCTTCGTCGTCGTCGTCGGAGTGGACGTTGGCGTTGACGTCGGTGTCGGCGTCTGCGTCGGCGTCGTCGTCGTCGTCGTCCACCCCATCCCATCTTGGGGGGGGGCCTGCGGAACCATGGGGCCCATCCCATCTTTGGGGGTGGCCTGTGAACCCTCCACCTGGGATCATATCTCTCTCTGTCTATCTGTGTATACGTGTATATGTGTGTATATATATGTATACATAGGTCTCCTTCTCTCTTTCTCTCTCTCTCTCCCTTTCTCTCTCTCTCTCTCCCTGGGCACGAGGCGGAGGGCCCGGGACGGGTCCCTCGACAGCGCATGGGAGGCCCGGGGACTTCGGAGGCCCTGCCGGGGTGCCAGGGGCTCTTCTTCAACTCGTCCGAAGACGGCCCCGGATCGCCAGAAATGGCGATTCCAGGCCGCGAAAACGACCAGTGACGGCCCGATATCACTCCAGAGTTAGCCCCTGACTGTCCAAGACGCCCCAAGAGGCCTCCAAGATGCCTCCCCAGGAGCCCCAAGGAGTCCTCGCCTTTTCAACTTCCCGACGCTCCACGATGGCCCAAAAGGCCCCAATGTTCGCTTCAAAGCAGCCCCAGAGGCTTCCCGTAACCATTTGGTTCAAGCGCGCTGTTGACGAGAACTCCGTACACATTCGCTTCAACTGTACAATTTGCTACGGCTATTGCAAAGCATGTATACACTTGGATTGATCTTCCACTTAACGCATACTTGGGCCATGGCAATACATCAAGGCGTTCTCACAGACTATGCTGATGAGTGGCTGGCTTTCGAGGACCAGATGTGTGCGGGCGAAGTTTATGTCGCTCGTACTTCTGGGGCTGCTGCGGCCAGCCCTGATCTATGTTACCAGCTGATGCTCACTACAGTCGGAGACGCTTCCGTGAACCCTGACATCGTGGTGCTGACGCGCGACCGCCCCACTGCTTGCTACGCCGTGATGGCCGGAAACGACTGCACATCGAGGCTCGCAGCTTCCGGCTTCGCCGTGTACTTGAAGAGGGCGTCCCGGACGCTCCCTGGGCCTCCCGCGCCCTTGCCGAGGTCGCTTGTGGTCGCCAATTCATCGCGAGCCCTTGGGGCAGGAGGGCAGGGAGAAGACCAGCTGCGAGCGTGTCCGGCAAACGGGGTCTGCAACAAGGCCATTGCAGGGCCTTGCCGGACGTGCGTTCACACAATCGACAGCTACTGCGCTTCCAATAGCTGGGACACTTACTGCTACTCCGCGTGCTGCTCCTCCACGTCATTCACCCTCGGTGCGAGTTGCGCTTCGTCTTGCTCTACACCGTATACGCCGAACCCGACGCCGAACCCGACGCCGTACCCGACGCCGAACCCGACGCCGAACCCCACGCCGAACCCGACGCCGAACCCCACGGCGAACCCGACGGCGTACCCGACGCCGAACCCGACGCCGAACCCGACGCCGAATCCGACGCCGAACCCAACGCCGAACCCCACGGCGAACCCGACGGCGTTCCCCACGCCGAAACCGACGCCGAATCCGACGCCGAACCCAACGCCGAACCCAACGCCGAACCCAACGCCGAACCCAACGGCGTTCCCGACGCCGTACCCAACGCCGTATCCGACGCCGCACCCGACGCCGTACCCGACGCCGTACCCGACGCCGTACCCGACGCCGAACCCGACGCCGAGCCCCACGCCGAACCCGACGCCGAGCCCCACGCCGAACCCGACGCCGAATCCAACGCCGTACCCAACGCCGTACCCGACGCCCTACCCGACGCCGTACCCGACGCCGTACCCGACGGCCTTCCCGACGCCCTTCCCCACGGCCTTCCCGACAGCTTACCCGACGCCTTACCCGACGCCTTACCCGACGCCCTACCCGACGCCCTACCCGACGGCGTTCCCGACGGCCTTCCCGACGGCGTTCCCGACGGCCTTCCCGACGGCGTTCCCGACGGCCTTCCCCACAGCTTTTCCGACGGCCTTCCCCACAGCTTTCCCGACGCCCTACCCGACGGCTTTCCCGACGCCCTTCCCGACGCCCAGCCCGACGCCCAGCCCAACGTATCCTTTGGGTTGGCCGACGCCACATCCAACGTTTCCTCCCGCAGCTCCTATGGCGGGTGGAGCCGCCGGAGGCGTGGCTGCCACTGGCGATCCCCACCTTCAAAATGTCCACGGCGAGCGGTTCGATTTAATGAAGGCAGGTGCACATGTTTTGATAAACATCCCTCGTGGAGTGAGCGCTGCAGACGCATTGCTTCGTGTGCAGGCCGATGCGCGCCGACTGGGTGGAACTTGCTCGGATATGTACTTCGACGAAGTGAACGTTACAGGCTCTTGGGCGGAGGCTAAGCAAGTTGGAGGGTATCACTACAGCGTCCGGCAAATCGTCGCAAATATTCCTCAATGGGTTATTATTGGCAATGTTGAGTTGAAAGTCGTCCATGGACGCACGGAGAGAGGCATCCAGTACTTGAATGTGTATGTGAAGCATCTGGGGCGATCAGGGTTTGCTGTCGGAGGCTTGCTGGGGGAAGACGACCATCAAGACGCGATGACTCCCCAAGCGTCGTGTACCAGACACACGGCCCTGGCGGACGTGGTGGCGAGTGGCCAGGCTCCTTCCTCCGAGTTGTCAGTTGCAACGGCAACCTTCGCGTGAACATGGGGGATATTTTCGAACGTGAGTGTGTGACAAGTGTGCCCCTTCGGGCGACGCGTGATTCAGTTTGCGCCTTTCTTGTGGAGTTCTTGTTTCACGGTGATCCGAAGCAAAAAAAGAGCCCCAGAAGCTTCGAAGACGACCGCAAGACAGCCCAAGAGGGCCCCACGATGGTGCCAGAGGCGCCCAAGACGGCCCGAGAGGGCACTAAGACGGCCCCAAGAGGAGCCAAGAGGGGCAATGCGAGCCGCACATCCGAGCCTTCCACCCCGAGACGCTCGCAGGCGGCCCCGAGAAGCCCCCAACAGGCCCCAAGAGGCCCCAAAAAGCTCCCCAGTGGGCCGAAGAGTTTCCAAGATGCCTCCCACGAAGGCCACAGGAGGCACAACTCATTTTGGTTTTGGCGTGTTTTGGTTTTCTTTTCGAGGTTTTGGGCATCCCGACGCTCCGAGACGGCCCAAGAGGCCTCCAAGACCGCTCCAAGATAGCCCAAGAGGCTTCCAACAGGGCCCTAAGACGGCCCACGAGTGCCCCAGGTGGGTGCCCGAGGCGCCCAAGACGGCCCGAGAGGGCACCAAGACGGCCCGAAGATGGGCCCAAGAGGGGTAAGACGAACCGAAAGTCCGAGCCTTCCACCCCGAGAGGCTCGCAGATCCAAGATGCCCTCAGGAAGCTCTAGAGGGCCGAAGAGTGTCCAAGAGGCCTGCCAAGAATGCCCAGAGAGACAACTCTTTGTTTTCCTAGTTGTTTTTTTTACCGGAATTTTCGAGTTTTCAGCCTTTTGGCATCCCAACGCTCCAAGACGGCCCAAGAGGCCCCCAAGACCGCTCCACGATAGCCGAAGAGGCCTCCAACAGGGCCCCAAGACGGCCCACGACGGCCCCAAGACGGTGCCTGAGGCGCCCAAGACGGCCCGAGAGGGCTCCAAGACGGCCCCAAGAGAGGCCCAAGAAGGGGATCGCGATCCCAACAGCAGAGCCTTCCGCCCCAAGAGGCTCTCAGGAGGCCCCAAGAGTCCCCAAGTGGTCTGACGAGGCTCCCAAAAGCCTCCCAAGAGGCCCAAAAAGGTTCCCAGGAGACGCACAGGGGGCCCAAAGGTAGCCCAAGAGCGCCCTCGATACATCAAAACTGTCCCCAGGAGGCCCCCGGGAGGCTTCTGGATTGCCTCAATGTGGCCCCAGGTTGCCTCAAGTCGGGCCTCCACGCAGCCAACGCGGGCAATGACGGCTTCAGATTGCAGAACACCGCCTTCCGACTGCCCAGAGAACCCCGACGATGCCCCCAAGGGACCCCAAGAAGCCCCAAGACGCCCACCCAGGAAGCACCCAAGAGGTGCCTCCAACAGCCAATTGAGGAAGCACGGAGAACCCCCCAGAAGCCCACCAGATGCTTCCCAAGAGGCCCTCAGGAGGCACGAACTATGTTACGCGCCTGTGCTTGATAGCGCTGTCCAAGATCTTCCAGCCCCCCCCCGGCCTGGGCTATAACCTGAGCGCGCGCGAAGTGCGCGCGATGGTTCTAGGACGTATGTGTAAGCAATCTGTAGCATCCCGCAATTGTGGATAAGGGTGAGGGGGCGGGCGCGGGGTGGGTCGCAGGTGGGTCGCGGGAGAGTCGCAGGTGGGTCGCGGGTGGGTCTCTGATGGGTTGTGGATGGGTCGCGGGTGGGTCGCGGGCGGATCGCGCGTGGGTCGCGGGTGTTTTTCGGGTGGGTCGCGGGCGGGTCGCGGGCGGGTCGCGAGCGGGTCGCGGGGGACTCGCAGGGTGGGTCGCGGGCGGGGTCGCTGGCGGGACGACGGCAACAAACAACAACACCAACAACAACAACAACAGCAACAGCAACAGCAACAGCAACAACAACAGCAACAGCAACAGCAACATCAACAGCAACAACAACAACAACAGCAACAACAACAACAACACCAACAACAACAACAACACCACCACCAACAACAACAACATCAACAGCAACAACGACAACATCAACAACAGCACAACAACAAGCACACACACACGTATCAACATCGACAACACCAACAAGAACAACAACACCACCACCAACAACAACACCAGCAGCCACACCAATAACAACAACAGCAGCAGCACCAAAAACAACAACCACAACCACAACCACAACCACGACCACGACCACAACCACAACCACAACCACAACCACAACCACAACATCAATAACAACGCCAACATCAACGAATCAACAACAGCAGAAACAACAGCAGAAGCAGTGATTCCGTGCAAGAGCCGCAGTCGAGAGAAGGCCCAGTCGGGGTGCCTTCGAGCTCGGTGACACCTCTCAGTTCTCGGGTTGACCCAAAAGGGGGTCCAGCGACAAGGGAAGGGAGTGGTGCAATAGATTTGGTGCAATGGATTTGTGGGGTTGCAATGCATTTGGGGTGTGCAGTACATTCCGGGACGCAAATGTATTGCTGGATTTTCGCGTGCAATTCGTTAGTTGCAATACAATGCAATCCAATTCTCTGGCCCAAAACATTTGCAATACAATTGCCCCAAACTTATTGCACCATCCCATTTCAGCTGGACCCCCTTTTGGGTCAACCAGAGGCTCGGAGTGGCCGTTGTGAAGTACATCAGGCGATCGCAAACATGGATCAAGGGGGGCGTGGATTAGCGACGGGTCCCGTTTCCATGAGAAACCGCGGGTTTCCGCCGCCGAGCAAGCCAGCACCGGCCGTATTTTGGGGAGGGCACCTCCCCCGATCCATGGATTTGGCGGCCGCCAACCAAATCCATGGATCGCGAATCCGTGTTGGCGCGCCCCCGAGTACAGTGCAATCCCATGCCAAGAAACACCCTGCTTGCCTCCAGGGTGCCCTGGGTTTCTTGGGTTGTCTCGCTTCGCCTCGCTGCATCGGAGCAGCGCTCGGGAGTGGTAGGCTCAGGGGGGGACGCATCGACCCCCAGTCCGCCAGGTATCGCCGCCCAGGACCGTTCGGAGTCGCTGTCGGAGGCGTGGCGCTGATCTCTCGGCGCTGTATCGCCGATTTCAGGTTGATACTTCTCCCGCAAAGCCACTCACTGCTGTTGTCCGATGGGCTCCATCGCTGGGCGCCGTATGTAGCCATCTCGCCGTCCCTGAAGCCCGTCGGTACGCTGCCCCTTGTGCGATGACCCGCAGGGTGTCGCAGCGCACGTCCGATGTGGGGCGTGGCTGGGCGGAGCTGTCGCAGCGCACGTCCGATGTGGGACGTCTGAAGTGGGACGTCTGATGTGGAACGTGGTGGGACGCCTGATGTGGGCGGTGTCACAGCGGACGTCTGATGTGGGACGTGGGGCAGAGACAAGTCGCTGATGCGGGACGTCTGATGTTGGACGTCTGATGTGGAACGTGGTGGGATGCCTGACGTTGGCGCTGTTTCCGTGGACGTCCGATGTGGGACCTGGGGCAGGGACAACTCGCTCCAGCGCGTGCTGGAGCGCTCTCACAGAGCGCTCCTGAACGCTCAGAGAGCAGCCGCGGCGCCCGAGGGTCCTCCATACGCTTGGCATCGCTCGGACGTGTGCATTTTTCCTTCGGCGAGGATCATCGAGGAGCATCCTTGATCATTTGGCGAAAAAATCACTCACGAAACAGAAAAAACACAGGGAATGGACGTCCGAGCGATGGCCAGTACGTAACCAGTGGACATTGGAGATCCCGGATGTACCCTGTGCCGATCTCTGCGATTGTCATGGCCTCGTCTTGGACGCGGGCGTGTTTCGAGAACCAAGAACGGCACAAGCATATACAGGCGCTGAGAAAAGAACGCTGACCTCAAAACCAAATAAGCCCACACTTCGCAGTTCCGGGCGGATTGGACCCCCTACCTGACGCGAGCAGCGGCGCTGGAGACGCCGCCAGGGGGTCCAGCGCCGATTCAAGAGTATGTTTAAGCCGTGTGTCGGCGGCGAGCGAGGGGGGAAAGTGAGGAGGAGAAGGCCTTCTCAGAAGGTGGCAGGGCTTCTCAGAAGCCCTCTGGCCTTCTGATAAGCTTCTCTGTGTCTTCGCGGAAGGCTTAGAACATTTCGCAGAGGGCCGCGTGACTTTCGAGCTTTCTGAAAAGGCGCGCCCCTTCTCACTTATCCCCCGGGCTCGCCGCCGATCCTTGCCTATAATTGAAACTCGCAGCGGAGGCCACGTGGGCGTCGTCGGTGTTCGTTTCGAGTTTTAGTTATCGAGGAAAGGGACAGTCAGCGTAAGCACAGACGGCTTAAACATAAACTTTCGGAGCTCCTCGCAGATTTCTTTGATCAGCGCTGGGTCCCCCCGGCGGCGCCTACGGCGCCGCCCCTGTGGCGCTCCGCGCGCCAGGCGTTAGGGAAGGTGGTGTTTGGAGGCGGCCAAGGCCCAAGGGGTCTGAGCTGGATCAGTCCAAAGAAAATATATTTAGAGAAAGCTGACCAAGCTGGAGATTCAGCGAGGATCCAAGATATGCGCGCGAAGCTTCGAAATCTCATGTCTATGCTGTTTCTGTTCCTCTACGAGACGCGCTGACCATGACCACGATGTCGCGGGATCTTTTCTACGCTGACCCTGGTCATGGTCCATGCGGGCCGCCGCCGATTCGCGAGGAAGATCGACGAACCGACAGTGGCCAATATTGACGCTGACCAAGATTGGCGCCGACGTTTTCCGCGTTCGGTGTTTGTCATGGTCCGTTTTGCCGTCCAAGTTATCCAGGAACCGAGTCGTCGTTCACGTCGGTGCCACACGCACGTGTCGCCTTTGAGTCGGTGAGCAGGCTTCACCTCCAGCGCGGGGCCATCCGTCCGAGTTGCTCGCCTCCCGTTGGCCTGTTGGGAGCCGTGCGGCCTCAGGAGTCTTACTCCAATGCCTGCGACCAGCTTGAGATGACGCAGGTGGAGCTGCAGAGCCGCGTCAACACGGTCGACCGACCCGCCACGCAGCGGCCCACGGCCTGGCTTTGCCCTCCTGCCTTCTCCACGGCATCGATCGTTGTCGTCGTCTCGTGCGCCTCCGTTCTGTCGCCCAGTCTGTGTCTGTTACCGTGCTTCAGTTTGCTCCTCGCTCCGCCGATCTCGCGAAGGCCTTACGACTGCCCAGGTGGCAGTGTCGGCACGGCGGCCCGGCCCCGTTTCGGCACGCCCCTCCCCGGGAACTCTGCCGAGGGCCCCAGTCGCGGGGTCCGCATGTCGGCCCCGCTCCCAAGTCGGCGGCCCCCCCACCACGCGCATCGTAGCCCCAAAGGGAGCTCCGCCGACGGCTCCAGTGGCAGCGCCCGCGTGGTTCGAGCTCCCTCCCTTTGGGGCACGCTGCCTGTGAGGAGGGGACATGTCGTACATAACTCATAACCGCATGCCGATGATAATAAAGGGACCCCCCCTTCAGTGTTTAGAGTTGATTATCGTCGCCCTATACAAAATTCAAATGGGGCGGCGAGCGCTGAGGCCGAACTTCATTATCACCTCGAAACGCTATGTTGAGATAGCAACATCAAGCGATGTTGATATAGCAACATCAAGCGAAGCGATCACACTTTTTCAGGATGTGTCAAGCGAAACCAATAATTTTGGGAGGCAGACTCAAACGAAACGAGCAATGTTCTTATTATTCTTCTACTTTCCTCTTCTTCTTTTATATTTCTATCTGTCCTCACGCTCGCCTGAACTTTTTTATCCCTGGGGTTGATTATCCATGGAAAATGAAGCACATGAGCTACCCTACACGAGCACTTAAAACATCAATTTGCATAAAGCGTTTGTACATTAAAATTGATAGATTTGTAACTTTGGATTTTTCCTTTCTTCGTCCTCTTCTTATTCTCCTCTTCTTCTTCTTTCTTATTATTCTTCTACTGTATTCTTCTTCTTTTATATTTCTCTCTGTCCCCACGCTCGCCTGAATTTTTTTATCTCTGGGGTTGATTATCCATGGAAATTGAGGCTCATGAGCTACCCTACACGAGCACTTACAAATAACCATTTTCATGAGAGATAAGCCATTGTTGAGGATATTTCTATGACAACCAAACGCCAAGGATGTCTCAAAACGTGCTCGGCTTGGTCTCCTCTTGATCATCTCTTACTTCGAGATTATGCTGAGGTCTGCTGGGCTACTTTTATTATTTCTCCCTGAACCCCGAACTTTATTATCCCCTAGTGTTTATTCTCACGGGCATGAGGTTAGGCTGATCGCCCACCTCCTTCGCATCACCTGCCTTGCGGTACTCGCCGCCGCGTGTGTTGGGGTCCTTCGTCAGGCTGCTTATCCTGGCGGCGATGGTGTTGCCCCTGCTAGTTTCCAGGTCATCGTGTGCGGGATTTGAGCGCCCGCATCCTCTCCAAGCCGTCGCGTCCTCTGAACACGAGACGTGCCTTATTGGATCTGGCTGCTGCAGCTTTCGGGTGCCACGGCGGCAGGTGACCGCCGAGCTGACACAGGAGCGTGTCATGGCAGACGAACGCGCGATGACCGCAGCCGAGCGCTCCAAGGACGGCGCAGTTTGATTGCCATCACGTCCGCCTGCTAGTATCGATTTGGATGTACAGTTCCCTTTCCACCAGGGGCTCGCTGTTGTCTGCCGCCGTCGTCATCGTTAGTTTTGTTGCCTAGTGTTCACCAGAACGACCGATGTTGCCTTCGTCGATGATTGGCTCTGCCGACGTTCTTCGCTGCCTTCGTCGTGAGATCCGCCGAGGTTGTCTGCTCCTCCCTGCCAGGCTTGTTCCATCTTTATTTGCGCGGACCCTTCGATTGACACTTGGGTCAAGGCCCATCCACGCGAGGAAATCACCATCCGCCAGGGTCCATTTCGATACAATCGGTCTGACTCGACATCCGTTGCATCTGGCTCGATCCGATACGATTCCGATACTCCGACGATCCGAGGCTGGCCGACGTTTGCAAGACGCACGTGTGCGTTTCGGCGCAGCCGATCCGACACAATCTCGGCTCCGTGCCGATGCAGCCCGACCCGACGCACGTGCCGATCCGAGCCGATGTCCCGACGGGATGCCGACGGATCCTGCCCACGCGAGGAAATCGCCATCGGTTCACACTGCTTCGCTGCCGTGCTCTCTTCCTCGAAAGTGGGAACGCTTTGGGCAGCACGGCCTGTCTCCCGAGTCTTGGGATCATCTTGTTTGGTCAGGTTCGTTGCAGCTGTGCTAGTCATGATCATATGTTGCGCCCGTGGGCACATGCTGGGGCTCATGTTTTTTCCTGTTTGACAGTGGCGATGTGAAGAAGTCGAGGAGCTCGAAGAGCAGGTCCGGAAGATCGAAGAGGAGAGAAAGAGGCCCGCCCATGCCCTCGCTCTCCGCAGCTCATGCGTCCAGGGTGGGGTCTCGCTTCTGTGCGCCCCGCCGAGGGCTGGAAGCTCGGACATCCCGCGGTCCAATTTGTTCGATGCGTGGGCCCCTGGAGGTCTGGAGCACTTCCCCAGGGCCGGCTTTTCCTCCCGAGTCCCCCCGGGGGCTCTTGAGGGCCCCCCGAATCCGAGTAGATGGGGTCGGAGGATCGCGCCGCATCGCCGATGCATCGACGATGCGGCTCGACGTGGAGCCCGATCTTCTCCACGCGGACGTCACCGACGCATAGCCGACGTCGACACTTCATCGCCGCTGCATCGCCGCTGCATCGCCGACGCATCGCCGATGCATCGGCGATTCGGCGCGGTGCTTCGACTCCATCTACTCCGACCCCAGCTGGGAGGCCTGTAGGGGGAGGAGAGGGGCGGACGCACGCCGGCGGAGGGCGCACGGGGGCCGGGCGCACGCGAGCCGAGCCTGCTGCGTCTGTGCGGGGCGCCCTCCGGGAGGGCAGCGTGGCAGCGGGAGGCTCGAATCTGTGAAGCGGCGGCGAAGCGTCCCGGCTCGCCTTCAGGCCCACCAGGGCATGCTCTGAGGACATGCTGTGGTTTGCACGAAGAGTTCCTGGAACATGTCTGGCTGAAGCTGTCTTGTGTCAACTCATCGGGCTTGCTTTCTAAGAACATGGGTCTGCTCTTAGAATATGGTTGGGTTCTAACGTGGTAGGCCTATAGGAATGACGGGACGGTCGGTCCCTGCTCAATTTCAGGAAGGCAGCGAGGCGGGGGGAGAATCTGAGGATCGGGGGGGATGCCTCGAGCCCCAAAGCGCTTATTGATGGCCCAGGTCAGGACAATTCGGAGCAGCAGTTTGTGGACAGCTTTCGGCCTCCAGGGGCCCTGACGGGCCCCGGGACCGTCAGAGGCGGCTAGGGACCAAAAGCCGGCCCTAGCTAAGTGGTCCAGACCTCCAGGAGGGATCCACGCAACGACACGCTCGGAGCGCCGGATGTCTGGGCCCCCCTCGTTTCCCCTCGGTTCTTCAGGGGCAACGTTGGGGGGGGGGGATGGGGCAGGCATTGGGGGTGACGCATCGACCCCCAATCGCCCACTGATCGTCGATAGGGGCCCGACAGCCCCGACCTGCCCACGAACGTGCGGGTGCACTATCGGGGGACCCTTGCCGATCTACAGGCGGTGCATCGCCGATCCCAGGTCGATGCTGCCACCCCTCTGCCAGTCCCCCCCCCCTATCGTTGCCCCTCGATGCTCGACGCCACTGGAGTGGCGCCGTGGACGGGACGCTGCTCCCCTGCGCCCCCGTGTGCGGGTGCTGCTGGAGGTGGCCCCAGAGTGCACGAGAGCGCCGTTCCTGTTACTCCAGATTTCGTAAAAGGGAGGGGGTCTGGACCCTCCAAGACAAGCCATTTCAGACCTCCCCCGTGGGAGAACCCTCCAAAACATCCTCCCCAGACCCCCCCCAGGCACTCCAAGATAGCCTGGAAGAGTCCCCCCCCCCCGAAATGAGACCCCCCTCCCTTTATTACGGAATCTGGAGTACGCAGACAGGGCTACTTGCAGGTCAGAAGATGGAGTACGATCGGCGGCCTAAAGAGGTTGACACCAACGCCTATACCGGCTCTGTGCCTCCACCCAGGAAGCGGACTTCCTAGGTTGCCGTAGGACTACCACTTGTGTTGGCGTTTGTGTCCAGGCCTCCAATGCGAGCGCGTGGCTTCGGGCAAGATCAGTACGGTAGGTTCGTGTCGTGTCGACCGGCGGCGACCCCGCCAGAAGCGTTCAACGTTGAACGCCGCGGGCGACCCAGAATCGTTCGATGTGGAACGATTTGGACGTTTCGGAAACGGCCGATCGTTCAAGGCCGATCGATCCCCGCTGTGTCACAAACCAACGCCGAAGTCGGCACGGCACGAACCTGACGTAGGATGGTGTTGGCGTTGATGTCCAGGAGTCCATTGTGAGCGCATGGCTTCGGACAAGATCAGAATCCAGATGTTCTGCCGCGCACGCCTGCCACCGCGCCCAGGGAGCCTGCGCACCAGCGCTTCGCGGTGGTACGGTCGCGGCGCTGCGTCTTCTCAGGCGATGCCTCTTGGGGGTATCTTTTGGGCCTGCCGGGGATCCTGGTTGGCCTCTGCAGGGTACTCCAGATTTCGTAATGAAAGGGAGGGGGTCACAACCCTCCCAGACGAGAAGTTTTAGGCCCCCCCGACCATCACTGAAAGGGCGGCCCTTTGCCCAGACCCCCCCCCGAACCCTCCAAGACAGCTCAAACCAGACCCCCCCCCAAATGTGACCCCCCCACTTTGCTATGGACTCCGGAGTGCATGTTGACCCGACGGATCCGATCCGATATCAGCTCCAGCCGGCCCGATTCGATTCGATTCGATTCGATTCCGACTTTCGGGCGATTCGATGCGGCCCGATGTTTGCACGGCGTTGCTGTGCATCCTGGCGCAGCCGATCCGACTCGATTTCGATCCCGTGCTGATGCGGCATGGATTCGATGCACGTTGCGATCCGATCCGGTCTCCCGATCTGGTGTTGTTTTTTCTTGTTTGGGAGCCGTCTGGGAGCGTGCTCAATGACGGCGTGACTCTTCCCCGACAAGAGCCCCATTCAAAGCGGTGGAGCGAGCAGTATATGTTTGAGGCTCGTTAAGCGTCAAATGTGTAGCAACGCCTGAAGTGACCAGGAGAGTAGGTGAAGCCAAGGCCGCACTTATGAATCTGTCTAAGCGTTGGTCCCACGAATGCATAAGTCGCGCCATAAAAAAACCGAGATGCAAACATACATTGTTTTGCCGCAGTTGCTGCGTAACTTGGAAGCACTATGGCTGCTTCAGGCAGACAGAATTATGTTAGACAGCTTTTGCGCGCAATGTTTACGACAAGCTCTAAGCATGTCTAGCGTATATGTTTCACGAGTGTCCAATAGAGATGTTCTGGAGCGGACAGGACAACGCCCCCTAAGCTCTACACTTCGCGGGCGCCAGACAGCGCTATGCAGGAAAATCGCAGCGCTGCCTAGAGACGACCCCCTTAGTTTGTTGTTAACTTGCCAACTTGGCACCGACCTGCTCAGAACATGGGCGCACCGACGACGCAGGGGGAGGCCTGAACAGCAATGGGCACCTTGCGCTTATGCGCTTCTGCCAGACATCTGAATGTGGCTTCTCTGTTCCCCTCCTCCCCCTCCTTGTTCTCCTCCTCCTCCCGCCTTCTTTCCCCTCCCTCCGCAGCGTTGCGCCGTGAATTCGTAATTGCGTAACTTCTGACCTGCCAATGCGCCGTACGACCGCGGGGCTTGATCGTCTGGGAGACTCGGGGCCGTCCTTCAGGGGCTTTTGGGGGGGCGGACTTTTGGGGCCTTGGGGGCCGTTCCTTGCGGGGGCTCTGGGGGCCGTCTTTCTGGGGGCTTTTGGGGGCCGTCCTCTGGGGCTTTGGGGGGCCGTCCCTTCGAGCCCTCTGGGGCCTCCTGGTGTCCTCGTGGGTCGACGTCAGAGGAAGCCGGGGTCGGGGCAGCGTGTCGCTGGCTCGCCCGCGGGCTCTCGCTGGTACCGAGGCCGTGTCTGGTCTTCTGGCATGTGCCGACAGGGTTTGCGACGCCCCAGTCTCTCGGTATCGTTTTCTCCGATCCCCATCCCTATCTCCATCCCTTTCGAGACCCCACCAAATTACCCCCCAGTTGGGGATACACCCCTCGAAATTTGAAGTGAACGGCCTATATCCCCATCTAGGGGGGTGAATCGACCGGTGGGGCCCAGGCCACGCCGCTGGGGATGGAGATCGGTTCAACGATACTTAGATTCGCGATGCCCCCGTCTCAGGGTTCTTTCGTTTGCACATCAGGTGGGCCTTGGCGACGTCTGGAGGCCTTGACCTTCGAACCCTCGAACGCCCCCCCCTGTCGCTGCCCCTCGGTTGCTGAGGGGAGGGGGGTCCTGAGGTCTGCCGCCGCGCTCGGCCTCGCAGCGCCGGGCCCGGGGCCCTGGGGCTGTCAGAAGCAGCGGGTCGTTCGGTAGCAGATGATGTGATCCTCGTGTGCCCTCGCGGCCCCGTCTTTCAAGTTCGCTCGCGTCGACCAGCATCTGGCAATCGATGAGATGGCGTCGGTCGGCGTCGACCCGCGCCAATGAGCGTCGGCTTCGCCCCGAGGACGCGTCGATTATCGTCGATTCGCATGAGCCAAGAGGCCCCCGCGAGTTGCCACACAGCTCTGCGCGCGCGGCTCCGCCGCACGGCGCCTCGCCCCGATCCAGAAGCCTGCGCGCGCGCACGCCGTGGAGCGAGAGAGCCCCTGGCGCCCTGATTCAGAAGGTTGCCACGTCTGGATCTCAGGGTCGATTGATCGACTTCAGAGTGACCCGGCGCCAGAGTGACCTTCTGGTGCGGGCCCACTGGGGTCCCCCGATCGCCGGGCGCGGTGCGACAGTGGCGCCCTGCGCGCTTGGCTTTGTCCCCTTCCCCCCCGTGCCTCCCCCGGAAGCCGCGCAGCAAAGGTCACTCTCGCTCGGGGTCGCGCTTGCGTTTGGCGGAGGATCTTAGGAACTGTCGAACAGGACCCGATGGGGCGAGCATGACCCGTTGGTTCCGTGGTGATCTTCAGCACACACTCGATCAGTGTTAGGTGTGCCTGTAGCTCAGCATCTACTGGATTTGCTTTCATCTCAGGTTTGGTTGTGGCCCCGTTTGGCGGCTTCTGTCTCAGTATCTATTGCTCCACTCCGACGCTCATTTACATGAACGCATGCACTGACTTGGACGAGAAGCTCGCGCGAGACAAACGATCGATTTTGTGATCTCAGTGACTTCTTCTTGCTTCTGTCCAATCTTCGTGATCACTCAGGACGCACAGGCATTGGACGACAGTGACGGCGTCGCAGTGGGCCAGTGAAGTGTTGAACAGGGCGACGGCGACAGCTAGGAGTCTGAGTAATTAGGTACGTAATGCGGTGCTGCAGAGTATTGTGCCCATCGTGGATCCACCTAGGCTCTTCACTCAATCGGTTTATTCTTGGGTGGGCAATGACGTATGGAGCGCAGCCTAGTTCACCACCAAACGTTTGACGGGGGATGGGGCACGGGGGCCCCATGGCCTTGACCGCGACCACAAGTGTGAGGCCTGGGACGCCTTGGCCGTTCCTGGGAGGCCCCGCCTCGCCTTCAGAGGGATCCGAACAGCCTTCTCGGCGGCCCAAGAGAGCCCAGAGGTACCCCCAACACGGCCACTCCAGTGTTCGCAGACGGGTCAAGAGAGCCTCCCGACGCCTCAGGTGACGCACAAGACAGCCCCGCAGGGCTCTAAGAGACCCTCTAGGACATATCTCACACGCCAAAAGCCAACAAACACTTAGGGGCATCTATGAGTTTTGCCTTATCGCCTGTGTCCCGCCGTCAGCCCGAATCGCCGCAGCCTCCCCCTGCATCTCGCCGCCTCCTCGTGAATCTCCTCCTCCTCCTCCTCCTCCTCGGAATGCCTCCCCATCCCCATCCCCATCCAGAGTCACACCATCTCACCACCCAAGTTGGGGATGTACCCTTCGAACCCCGAAGCTGCCTACATGTCTATCTCTATCTAGGGTGGATTGGCCAGCGGGACCACGGCCAGGCCAATGGGGATAGGGGTAGGTTAAGCGATGGCTCGGCCACCTCCTCCTCGTCAAAATGCCACCCTGAGTATTTTCCTTCCTCCTCCTCCTCCTCCTACTGTTCCTCAGTCTGCCCGGCGTCCTCCAAACAAAATCTTCTTGTGGGATCCACTTCGCCGCTGATCAACACAGTGCCTCGCGGTCAGACCTCCTCCTCCTCCTCCTCCTCCTCCTCCTCCTCCTCCTCCCCCTCCTCCTCCTCTTGTCGGGGGCGGGCCAAGCGTCGGGAGCAACTGCTGGACGACGTCGTGGTCGTCGGCAAGGGCTTCATGGAGAGCGATGAGGGGCTTAGCTTGCAGCAGTGCTTCGGCCCCGTGATCAAGGCCAACGGGAAGGCCTACTTGCGGTTGGTGTCGGCGCGCGCTGCCAGCCAGGCCCACTGTCGGCCCGCGACCGATGTGTTGTTTGAGGAGTCGCTCGAGGGCCCTGTCGTGGCATTGGAGGCGCAGCGCGCACGTCGAGGGCTGGTCCGAAGTGCCGTTTGGCGGGGCTCCAGCGGTCCAGGAGTACGTGGAGGTGCCGTCGGCGCTGCTTGGGGGCCCCGACCAGGCGGTGAAGGGAATCCGGTTCGGTGGTCACCATTGGGACATGGTCTTCGGTGCAGTTCGTCGTGATGCTCCCGTCGATGCGGATAGCTTCGCGCTGTGCAAGGCCACGGCAGAGGCGCCCCATTCTGCAGCGTCAAGGGCGTCGTGATGCGGACGGACCTGGGCGGCGCCGCCGAGTACCAGTCCTCTTGTCCGTCATCCTTTTTCGTTTGCGGGTATGGCCTGCTCGTGCACTTTTTCCTGCGTCGAGCTAGGAGTAGTTTGGTGAGCCGCTGCGGCGGCAAGGCGGCGCAACCCCCCCTGGGCGCAGCACTCTTGGAGGCGATGGCGCCATCGCGCGGACGCCCCAGCCCGCGTGGGGTTGCCCGTCCGGCGGGGGCAGAACCAGAACTACGCGCGCCGCGTCCGCTGCGCCCGCGGCAAGGTCGCGCCCCAGTCGATCATGCGGCGCGCCAAGAAGGCGGCCGTGCAGGCGCAGCGAGCCGGCGGCGTCCCTCCTCGGCTCGCGCCGCAGTCCAAGCTGGAAGGGCAGTTCGCCGCCCTCACCAAGCAGGTCGAGCAGATCGACAGGTCCACGCAGGCAAGTGGCGGTGGCGGCGGGGGCCAGGGTGCAAATTGGAGGGGGGGGGGGGGGGGCGTGGTCCAGGCCCGCGACCGTCAGCTTGGGCCGACGGCGGCGACGAAGCCGAGGTTGGTCAGTCTACTTATGGCTACCAAGCCCCAGGCCCGCGCTGAAGCTTTGGAGGAGGCTTTGGTCGCCATCGAGAAGGCGCCTGGTTTCTCTTTCCAGCTCCCCCTCGAGGTCGAGCTCGAGCGGGTGCGCGAGACCATCGACGAGCGCATGCCTGCGCTCGCGCGACAGACTACGCTTTGCCACAAACTTGCCAAGGCGCAGCAGAACTTGGTGAGGCCTGACGGGGTCGAGGCTGCCAAGATCGCAAGATCGAGGGCGTGACCTTCGAGGTCGACGCGCAGGGCGCGGCGCGGCAGGCGGTCCCGCCCCGGGGGGCTGCGTCGAAGCTGCCTGCGCGCCGTTCCATGTGCGGCGGCTCGCGCTGTCCGAGGTCTTCGGCAATTGCATGGGGCTGCTGGCGAAGCGTGCTCCGAAGACCGTGCCGCGCTCAAACATGTCGGGTTTGCCGCGCTAGTTGAGGGCCCCCCCGAGCACCCAAGACGAGTCCGCGCCCGTTCCAGGGGCCGGCCGCAGCGACATTGGCCCCGATGGGCCCCGGCGAGGAAACCACGCAGCGCATAGGAGAGGTTCATCGGGCTACGTTCGCAGGGCCCAGGGGGACGGGGGCCCAGACCGCGGAGCCAATGTTTGGGTGACATCTTGTCTCGGCCACCTGGCTCTCGCGTCTCGGACGCCCCCTGTCTTCGTTGGATCTGTCAGCGGGTCTTCGCGGAGGACGCTGCGGCGCCGCCTTGCTGAGATTGATGCAGTGGTAGTGTCCCTTCAGGAAATTGGCGTCAGCTCCGAGGTTGTCGGGCAGGCCATCAGGGCAGCGCGCGGGCTTGGGTGGCGCGCTCTTTCTTGCCATCCCGATTCAATCCTGGCGCTGGTGAACTTTTGAGCGATGGCAATATTCGCCAGGTTGGCCGCGGGGCTCAAATGGCCTTCTGGCAGAAGAGGAGATGGGTGCATCTTTCCTCATCGCCATGAGAGAGTGCGACTTGATTTCCTGGCTGGCCGACGTTCGCGCTTCCTCGGTGCGTTTGAATCCGCGCGACGGCTACAGCGAGGCCACCTGGGGCACCCCCAGGGCCTCGCACGTGCGGCGACGCGCCCTGGACCCTAGCCCGCAATTATTTGAAGAGTTTTTGCTCCATCGTAAGCGAGGTGCGGCGCTCATGGCCCCCGCGGCGCCCGCGCGTCGCTCGCTGAACCCGATCAGCGTTTTGGAACACTTCGCGCTGGAACCTGGGATGGCTCGCATGTGTGGTGCGGCGGTTGTTCGCGCGAAGCTGGGGGTGAAGCCTCGCGGGCCAGTTCGCTCAGGTAATGTAAGTGGCGACCTCTCCTTCAATCAGCTAGTCTACAGGGCGAACCAGCGTCTTCCCGTTGATATTAATTTCGGGCCCCCTTTCCTCGACCTGTAGAGTGGCGGTGGTGCAAGTGCGCCCGCGGCACAGGCCGTCGCCTGCGCAGTCTGCTCTGGCCCGTTCTGCCTGGCAGGTTGTCTAAGGCCTGGCGTCGCGTCGTTGGTTTTGCTTGGACTGTGCTCACCAGGAAGTTGGACGTGGAGGCTCTCTGGGCGGGGGGCGCGCGACGATCGAGGCGCCGTGGGCTCCGGTCTTCTACTGGCAGTTTTTGTTTGTCGGCATCTTCGGGCGAGTTTGCAGCGGGTGGCTCGGGAGAGGGCCTTAGCGTCGGATTCGGCGCCCCTTGCGCGCCGCGCGTGAGACCGCGCTCGACTGGCGCGCGGATCGGCCGAGCGAGCAGGCGCTGCGCAAGCGCGCGACGCAGCTTCCGGGTGACATCCAGGCCGTCGTTCATGCTGGAGTCGAGGATCGGGGGAAGGCGCCTCGGGAACCTCGGGGCCAATAAATAGTTCACTCCGTAGCTTTGACGGGCCCCGCGACGCCCATGCGCGGGCTCGCCCGCGTCCGGAAAGTCCTCCCGGGGATCTGCGCCGCGGACTCCGACGGCCCCCTCCTCTCCGACGCCCGGAAGTTCAACGAGGTCTGGGAGTCTCCATCGGAGCCCCCATTGACTCTGGTACTGGATCGCGGCTGCTGCCCTCGGACCAGATCTTTGGGGCCCAGGACTGCGTCGAGGTTTCTCAGCCACCGCGCCCCACGTTCGCCGGGTGATTCCTTCCCGCGCCGCTTCGCGAGCCCCAGCGACCAGGGGCTGGAGGTTTTGCCGATGCTCCGCGAGTCCGTGGAGAGGATGAGCTTGTTCCATTCCCTGTTGCCGTGGATGCTGCTGCCCCTGTAGGAGAATCCAAGATGGGGTTCTGCAGCCAAAGTTGTTTTTTTTTGAGCGCCATTGCGAATGCGGAAGAGTCTCATGTAGAGCCAAGCACATGAGTTGCTGGAGCGGGCCCATAGACCCAACTGGTCTTGCGGGCCCAGGACCAGCTCGGCTTGGGCGGTCTCGGCTCTGGCCGTCCGATCCGCGCGGGCGTTTTCGAGCAGCGAGGCTGCGGGTATGTTCTACTTGGGACGGGGTGAAATTGTGTGTACCTCCTGTTTTGGAGTGGCTCGATGATTAGGCCGTCTTTTGAAGGGTCCCAGGTGTGCCCGTCAAGACAGTGTTCGTGGTCCCCGCGCCCCTCCTGGGCTCGAGCTGTTCCATGTTGGCCCCCTTCGCTAGCTCGGTGCCTCCTGCAGGCGACGCAATCAGCGATGTGCTCGTCAAGGTGCGCGCTGTGCTGTGTTCAGATTTGATATCTTCTTTCAGACAGCCTCGCGCGTCTGGGTTTCTACATCGACGATGACATTGTCGTGACATGCGGAGTTGAGGATGTGGCGGTTTGCCTGATCCAGGCGACGGCTTAGTGGACACTGCAGCATCGGCGGATTTTTTTGAGGACCAGACCGTCACCATTGCTTTGTCGCAGTGCGTGGCAACCACTCCTTTTGCGGCCTCGAGCTGCGTGCTCAATTGTAGCTGCCTGCGCAGTGGTGATTCAGGAGGTGATTCTGAGGGATTTCAGCCCAACATCAGCAGCGTTCTCGGGCCATGCGAGCTCCCACGGGGTACTTCTAGGCGGCAATGCGTGCGCGTGGCTGGCGTGAAGCCTGCCGCAGGTTGCGGCGCCGTGGGCCTAGGTTCGTCCAGTTCCGGTTTGCGGGCCTTCCTGAACGCGTTGGTGGCCCGCGGGGGTCCTGCCCGCCGCGGGGCTTCCCGCTCGGCGAATCTGGTCGTGCTTGGGGAGGGCCCGCCTGGAAGCACCCGGCGGCGCCTGCGATGCAGTGGGCGTCGGGCGCGCGGCGATCCCCCGCGCCCCCGCGCATGCTTCCTTCTTGGTTTTCGGGCCGCAATCAGGTGCGGAAGGGGCGCCATTGAGCAGCCCGGGGCCCCCGTGCGCAGGATGCACCTCGGCTTCCACAGGATCGGTTGACATGTCTCCAGTTTCGCGGTCTGGCGCGATGAACGAGGATATGCAATCGATTTTCTTCACACATCGCCCGAAATGGTTGGCCATCTTTCGGTGGAAGGGGTCCAGAGATCCCGTCGGCGTCGAACGGCTGAAGCGGCCCCTTTCCTTCCGCTGAGCGCGTTTCATGTCGCCCGCTGCGACGACTGCTGATGTGCGCTCCGTCCCTCGTGACAAATCTGCGTTGGGCGCTTGTTTCTCGTGGGCCTGCTGGGCGGGGGACAAGACGGGGGGCTCGGGGTTCATTCGCGACGGGTTGCGTCCGCTGCGACCGACGAGTTTTGCCACTTTCTTGCGGGCAGTGAAAGAGTTGCCGACGGTTCGGCCAGCCGAGGAGTTCCTCGCGAGCTGAATCGGGCCGCCCATGCTGGGGCCCGTGCGTCATCGAAGCGCGCGCCCTGGGCGCGGTTTGGCATGGCGCCCCGTGGACTGCCCAGTTGGGCGAGCATGTCGGGGCGGGCGCTGAGCAGCCTGGCCACAGGCAGTAGCGATGTGCACAGCGACAGTTCGGGGGCCGCCCGCTCGGCCTCTGCGAGGCCCGAGGCCCGGATGGGCCGCTGGTGGTTTTCATTGGCTTGCGTCGGAGGGTAGTGGCCGAAGATGGCCATGCCCCCCTCCCACGCGCGCTGGCCCGCCGGTCCTGGGGCGGGGTCGAGGCTCTCACCCCGCGCGAACGCAATCTAATTCTGGTCAGTGCTGGCGCAGACCGCTTTGCGAAACATGCCGTGGATTTGCGTCCTAGTTGTGCCCCGTCACGAGCTGTGGCGACTGGGCTCCGACGTTGCTCTGCTCCGCAGTCTGCTGTCTATGTTGTTGTTGTGCCCTCTCCCTTTCGGAAGCTTGCGTTTCGCCGGGCCTGCGCCGTCTGTTTTCTGTCTCCGTTTCGGCGCCTGCGCGAGTAAGCGAAGCAGTGTTCCAAAATGGCTGGCCGGTGCGACGGCGGGCCAGGTCCGCCCGGCAGCGAATTCGCAGGGGCCCCCATCCTCGTTGCAGATTTGAGACCGTTGCTGCGGATTTTTGCATTACATGTTGTGCCTCGACCGAGTTTGCGGTGCTATCAGCGCCCTGTGGTCTCGCACCCTCGCCCGCGATCCTTCTTTCGGATCCCCGGCGGCCGCGGAGGTGTTGGCAGCGGCAACATCGCGAAAATTGCGAAAGTGAAGTTAATCGATGCGAGTCTTGCGCGCGCCCTGGCACCCCCGCTTCTCCGCCAGATGATTGTAATATTCACGCGGAACAAGCGTAGGGCGCGGCAGAGACCATTGCGGGGGCGCACGTGGGCGCCGCGCCACTCGCTGGCAGCTCAGCCGCAGGTTTATGCAGTGCGGGCCTTCCTGACGGGCCTGGGCGGCGTGCGCGGCTTGCGGTCACCTGGGCCCGGCGGGCCTGGGCGGTGTGCGCGGCTCGCGGTTGCTAGAGGTCCACGAGGCGTGGTTACTTGATCACATGTTGCGGTCGTACCAGTCACCGCGCGACCACGAGTCGCGGCGGTCGCGCTGCGTGTTTCCGCCCTTGCCGTTGCCGCTGGAGCTTTTTGCCCCGCCTTTGCTGCCGCCGCCTGAGCCCGCGTCGGGCCTCTCATTGCGGTCGTGCGCATCCTCGGCTTGCGCGGCGCGAGGGCATCGCAGACTGCCCGCGCGCTGCGCACCTGGCCGTGCCCTACCTGGCGCAAGACCCACGAGCTGAATTTCACGGCCGCCTTCTCCGTGTTGAAATCATGCTCGCCAGCCCTCGCTCACTCGGCCCACGTAGACCGCGCGAGCTCACAGAGCGAAAGCGGCAGCGCATCCCCGGCGCACGCTGCGCGCCTGGCCTGGTCGCTGTATACTGCCAAGTGGGCGCGGCGCTTGTGCGCGCGGGCATTCACTGCCACGCGCGTGCAGATCCCGCGATGCGCCCAGGACGCCGCCAGGCTGAGCTGGCCAGTCGCGGCCGCCGCCCGTGCGTACCTGTGCGAAACGCAAAAGCGATTTTCGCGGCGGCGCTGCTTCGCGCGACAGCGGCGCCTGTTCCATGACCAACGTCTTGCGCTTCCCCTCTTGGCCGTTGGCCTTGATGGCATTGGCCAGGTCGAGAAGATGCTGCCGCGATAGCAACGCGTTGCGCAAGTTCGATCGCGTGGCCAGCGCGCCTTGGAGAGATTGTTCTCAGCGCCCTCTTCTTGGAGGACCTTTGAGGGCCGCGAATTCAGGGGGCCGATTCTTTAAACCGACCAGCGCAAACGGCGAAGCAATTCCGACGTTCTTAAGCTTGGCCGCCTGTGCAGCCAGTTCGGCCGCGCGATGTGAACTGCGCGCGACGCGACGCCGAAACTGCGCCGCGCGCGCGGGCGAGCGCGAGCGCCTGGGCCAAAATTCCACGGGCAATCCTTCCATCCTGATGAAAGACGCCACGCTAGCAAGCTCGAGGTGCGCCGCCTGCGTGGCACCGCCGCGCGCGCAGCCCCAGCGGGCGCGGCGCCTCGTCTGGTTTCTTTCCTGGAAGTAACGCTTTAAGCGCCGCCCCTGGGACCGCGACCCCGGGCTTCGCCGCGCTTTCCTCGGCGGCGGCGGCGAGGGCCTTGCGCGCGTGGGCCTTCTGTCCAGCATCGAGTCCATTCTCTCCCGTAGAGAACGCGAAATCCTCGACGCGGGCGTCCGCGAGCTCGCGCCAGTTCCGCGCGCCAGCTGCGTGCAGCCCAGCGGCAATCGTGGCGCACCAGCCGGGATCGCGACCCTCAGCGCCCTCGGCCTTGCAGTGCGCTTCGGTCAGCGCCATCCTCGCAGCCTCGCCCGCCATCGCAATCAGAGAGTCAAGCGATGCTATATTCGCGCGCACCCTGGCGCCGCCGCGCGTGGTCGCGCCGGCCCCCGCCCTGCGGCGCTCCTGAACGGCGCGCCAGATGGCGCGAAGAGGCGACGCGGCCGCGCATGGGCCGCCGAGCAAAGACCCCCCGGGTCGGCTGGCAAAAACAAGCCACGCTTGGGCTGTACTGCGGACGATGGGACAGAACGCGGCACGCGGCGTCGCATGGGCGGCGTGCGCGCCACGAGCCCCGCGTGGCCCCCTCCCCAGAGAGGCGGGCCCACGGCGCGCACAGCCGCGCGCGCGGACGGGCCCCACGAGGCCACCCCAACGCCACCCGCACCGCGATGCGGTGGCCCAGTGCCGCGGGGCACGTGCCCGCCAGCTTCCACAGCCTTGGCTAACGGGCCAGCAGCCGCACTTGGGCTGACCGCGGACAAGAGAGCGCAGGGAAGCAGGAGCGGCAACCGCGCAGGCAGAAGCGCACCAGCATCCCTTCCCCACCCACGGCCCCGCACCCCGACCCCCCGCCCCGCCCCAAGGACGAGGAGAGGGCAGGGGATCGGGGCAGACGCAGGGGCAGCATTCGTGCCAGCCCACAAACCCTGCGACAGTGCGAGCACTGTCCCCGAGTTTGCGAGCTCATTTCTCGATTTAATGTCGCGTGAGCAACCCCTGACACATCCCGCTCGTGATGCCGCCCCTGCCTCCTCCTCTCGCTTGTGATGGGGCCGAACCAGCTGAATTCGAAGATGTCATTGGGTCGTTTGCTTAGCGTTTGTTTTCTATGGCGAGAGTAAAGACTGACCGCCGATGCTATTGTTCTCTCTTGTCCCTGATTCGTTTCCCTTTTGCCCCCCTCTCCCCCGCTTTCTCTTGCATCCGGTGCACTTGTAATCGCGTTGGCTAAGGGGCAGTCGCAGTTGGAGGCCCAGGGAAAATCTTGCCGAGACCATCTATCTCCCAGTCGACATGCGTCTCCTCGGGCGACGACGTCCTTTTGCGAGGCTCGGTCCCTCGTGGTTCGACGTAGAGCTATCCAGGTCCACCGCAACGGGAACCGACGTCCTGGACCCCCAGGGTCGGTGGATAGCATTCTGGCCCCCCCGTGGCCTGACTCTGTCAATATCCTCCGCCTGCCGAAACCCCCGAGGATGCCCCCCCACAGTTCATTTTTGATCAGTCCCTGTATCATCAAGGGAGGGAAAACCACTCGGACCGGACAGTTGGAGTTTACTAAACGGCCTTGGGCGTTTACCAAACAGCCCTGCCCCGTTTTCTTTTGTAGGGTGCGTTTACTAAACGGCTTTTCGTTTCGCGGTGGCTACTATCGGGGTGAATTTTCTGCGTTCTATATCAGAATGATCACCCTCTGCGGAGCTTCGGTTCTGGTTCGAGGGCACGGGCCCGACGGGCGCTGCGGGTCGCTGCCTTGGGTTCGCGTCAGGCGTTGCCTACTAGCGATCGCCTTGGTAGCAGGAGCTTCTTCGCACCTACCTTGCGCCCCTCCCTGCCGGCGAAGACTCCTTTCAGAACCACACCATGTGAGTGTGCACTACTCTTGTTCCTTCCCGGGTTCTGCGCGAACGGGGCCCAGGGTGTTGTTTTCAGGGCATCGGGTTTAAGCGCGCGCGATGCATTCTTGCTTTTTGTTTGTGCCTTTCTTGTGATCTTCAAGAGGACGTTCCCGACTCAACGCTGGCCTCATTTCAGGATCCGCGGTTGGCTCGTGTCGTTCGGAGTGGCGTTCTCGCCCCAGCGCGGGCTACAGCTCTCCGATTCTGCGAACAGAAAGGGTTTCAAATCAATAGACAGGGATGGAAGCGATGAGCAGGACGTCACATATATCCTCATTAGCTGACTTCCCCTCCCTTTATCCCTCCCCCACTTCTTCCTCTCTCCCTCCACCCCTCCTCTCTCCCCTCACCTCCCCTCCTCCCTCCCCCACCCCTCATCCTCCTCCCGCCCCCACCCCTCATCCTCCTCCCTTCCTCCACCACTTCTCCTCCGTCTTCCCCTCTCTGCCCGTCCCCTCCTCCATCCCTTCCCCTCCTCACTCCCCCACCCCTCCCCCCCCCTCCCATCCCGCCCCGCCCCCGCCCCCGCCCCCTCCCGTCCCCATTCCCTTCGCTCCCCGCTCCTCCACTTCCATCCCCAGCCCCTCCCCGTCCACTCCTCTTCCCCTTTCTCCCCTCGCACTGGTCCGCGGCCTCGTGCGAGCTTTTCCTGACCGTTGCCCCTGCGGCAGCCGTCGGAGGCTATACGACCAGCGGAGCGTGATCACAGGGGAGGTCAAGAGCCTGACTGAGAAGGCGGCGGCGGCGGAGGAGGATGGAGAGGACGACGGGGAAAAGGACAGGGAGGAGGACGGGGAGGAACAGGGAGTTGGCGGCTGAGAAGAAGCAGGAGGAGGTGGAGGAGAGTCAGGAGACGGATTCCATGCGTTCCTGCCTTTGGCCCTCCTTTTTTGGGGAAGCTGCTCGTGCGTTTCCTCTACGGGCCCGCCTACACACACACACTCGCACACGCGCACTCACAAACACACACACACACACACTCGCTCACTGACTCACTTACACACGATTACACAAACTTGCACACGCACACACACACACGCACACGCACACGCATACACTTACACGCACACGCACAAACACGTGGAAGGAACATGTGCCTTGCTCTAATTTCGATAAGTATAGCACTTGTGATACCAGGGACAGGACAAAATCTCTCTCGCCCTGTATGTGCGTGCGCACATGTACATTGGGTATTCACATCATACGTAGATACATACATAATTACGTACGTACGTACATCAGTCACGACTGCTGCCGTGGCCTTCTTCCACTTCGAGGCTACATTCGAGGCTGCATTCCCGAGCGTCTCGCAGGAGTTCTTGATGGACGTGCTCGCCTCTCGCCGGTGGCCCCCTTGGAACATCTGGTTCGTCCAGGCGATATATCAGGCCAACACTTCCCGCATCGAGGTGGGGGTCAGAGCTATTCGGGCTTCACGCTGATTGCAGGTGTGCATCAAGGATGCCCACTCTCTCCCCTCCTCTTCTCCATCGTGTCCGACGTCCTTCTCCGCCGCCTCCTGCGTACGATCCCAGATGTTGCCCCCCGCGCGTGCGCCGACGACCTCGCCATCGTTCTCGCCCGGGGCGTCCGTGGCGCCGCCGTCCTGGAGCCGCTCTTCCACGAGTGCGCGGCAATGTCTGGTCTCCGCCTACACCACGGCAAATCAGCGTGGGTGCCGTTATGCTTGACGCCGCCGTCCTCCGTGCGCGAGACGACCTCCATGCCGCTGCGCCCGCCTGGGCGGATTTTTCGGCATCCAGAGGTACGCCACCTGCTTGGGCTTCGAGGTCGGCCCGGAGCGCGGCGAAAGGACCTGCAACAAGGTAATCGAGAAGGCCATCCAGCGGGCCCGGCTCTGGAGGGCGGTTGGGGGGGCCTCATCCTTACCATCATGGCTCCTACCGCTTTTACATGTTCCTTATGTTTTCTTTCCTGATCCAACTTGACAGGGCGCCTCCGTGCTGGCAGGCCGTGGGAATTCAGTTGTGTGCTATTTTATATCCTGGCCCCCGCGGCTGGGCTCCACAGGGAACGCTGCGGAACTTGAGGGTCCTGGGTTTCCACGCCGATCTCCCCGATCTCCATTCGTACGCGTTCGCTGCCAAGTGCCGCGTCCACAGGTGGGAAACCGGCGCGGACGGAGGCCTGCGCATCGAGCCGCGGCAGAGGCATCTGCGCACCATGGCCTCCTACGCCGACCGTTGGGATCGCATCGCAGCTTGGAACAGGCGGTACGGCCCAAGATAAGCCGGAGCACCTTGCGCGCGCCGCCAGCGCCACGGTCGCATTGCTCGTGCAGGGCCAGTCGTCGCACCCCACGCCCCGCACGGAGTGGCAGAAGCGGTGCCACGGACTACTCCATGCAGTTCAGAGGAACACAGTATTCCGGCACCTGCGCTGGAGGTTAGATAAATACAACCTGAACCTCCTCCCGGGCAGGCGCGTGGAACAAGCCACGGCCGTCTTGCAGGGTCTGGCTCACGAGGTGTCCCCTCGCGTCTGGGCGGTGTTGTCCAAGACGTATGCCAATGGCCGGACGACGCCTCGGGATTTCCAGACAGGGGCGGCATGTGTGTTCGGATGCGGACGGTGCGAGGACAGTATACGCCACTACGCATGCTGTCCCACGATCGCCCACGTCGCCCGCGTGATGCATGCCGACCTGGACCGTCGACCAGCTTCTGGTGCTCCAACCCCGGCTCACGACCCACACAGTGAGCGAGCTGGCGCGTAGAGCAATCTGTCTCTTCGCCGTGCACTTAGCATCGCTCGGACGTGTGTATTTTTCCTTCGGCGAGGACAATCAAGGAGCATCCTTGATCATTAGGCGAAAAAACCACGCACGAAACCGACAAAAAACACAGGGAATGAACGTCCAAGCGATGGCGAGTGCACTCCGCCATGGCAGCGCGACGGCACGGCGGCACGACGAGCGCCGCCGAGGCGCTAGCTCAATTTCTGCGCGAGAGGCGTGCGCCGCGCACCCCCGAGCTGCGGAGGATTGCCCGAGCTGCGTGGCTGCCCTGGCCTTCCCCCTCCTCCTGCTCTCCTGCCGCTGCTGCTGCTGCTGTTGCCGCTGGTGCTTTTCGTCGTGTCTGTCGTCCTCGGGTCCCCGCTCTCGTAGTGGCGCGTGGTGCAGAAGGCTCCACAGTCAGCGTTTCGTGGCAGGATGTGCGACCGGTCGCCGCACGGCAGGCGAGTTCTCCCAAGTCCGGGGATCGTGTTGGTTATTTTTTCTCCTCCTTCCTCCTCCTGGTTTCTTCCGCTTCCGTTTTCGCTCCCGCCTCACGCGCCGTAGAAATTTGGGCATATTTTCTATCAGCCGCGTCGCCGTGCGGGTTGCTTGTTTCTTTGTTGTACTGTGCACTGTCCTTGTGTGCTGCCTTTTTATATGAAAGGTCGGTTGGACCGTGTGGGGGTGCACGCACAGCGCCATGGGGTGCTGTAAATGTCATGGGGCCAGTGCGGCGCAGCCGGCGTCATATGTTAAAGCAGTTTCTCGCCCAGTCCGGCGTCTCCCTCAGTAAAATCAATTGTAGTCAAGGCTCCGCTACAGACAGCAGATCACAGCATCCCAATTTGACTACCCACATGGCCTTGCCTTGCCGAGAAAGCTCGGTCTCAAGTAACATTTTGCAGTTGGACTGCTCAGGAAAGAGTATTTGCATTAGTCCTAAACATACCCTTACCCAGGGTCGGCCTGGGTGTCAGGGGTCGTCCGCTGGATTGGGCGCTTGCCATTGCGCCCGATCGGCCTGCCACGTGCGCGCTGGTTCAGCATCCGCGCGTCAGGACGCAACGACACCCTGAATGGCTGGCTGTTTGATAGCAGCGCCGTGCCCTGGTTTGCGTCAGGTACGCCTGTGGGCATCGGGGGTGTCCGCGGGGCTTGGGACAGCATTGGAGTGGTGGTACCTGTCCCAGTTGGGGACAGGCACCACCATTCCGTTGCGTTTGGGCCTGCCCGCAGGAGCGTCGTTGCAATCTCACGCCCCCCCCCGGGGCCGATGCGGCCGCGTCCGGAAGAGCTCTCCGCGGCCGCGCGTGCGCCCGAGAGCGATTTTGGCCAGGCGCCACCTCGATTAGCTACGGGTCTGTCTCCGGGGGTACCGTCAACGCGCGTCGGCGACGGTGCCCCCCGACACATACCCGAACCTAGCTGGAGTGACGCCAGGCGGGCTTTCTGGGAGCAGCCCCAAGCGACCGCGCCTGGCGTTCGGAGCGCCGGGCGTTTGGGGCGAGTGTGGGATTGCTGCGGCGCCCGCCCAGGACACCCAGGACGCATTTTGCGCGTCGAGCCCCAAACGCTTGATTGTGCGCATTCGTGGGCGCACTTCCGCACGAGTTATTCTGGCCCGACGGCGACCATTGCGCGGTCGGCCGCTCTGCCGAATGGAACGCACGCGCCCCCGCCGCCAGCGGATCCCCGGAGAAGACAGCGTCCTGTAATGTACCTTGGGCCGTCGCGCCTGCACTTGTGCAACCGCCGTCGGCTGCGGCGTGTCGCCCCCCCGCCCCTTGCCGCCCCGCCTGGGTACGGGTAAGGGTTTCGCGCTCGAGATCTTTGAATCTCCGCCCTTTAATATACATATTTGGAACACATGCACATACATATATACGTACATACTACATACATACAAACATACATGCATACATACGTATACGACACGCCGATACATACATCGCAGTTTGCCGAGCTTCCTAGAAATGTTTGTCATTGTTGTTGACGCCGCGCGAAGGGCAGACTCGAACCACCCCCTCGTCGGCCACCTTCGAGCGTACATGTGCTGCACGCTGGGCACCCATCCCCCCTGAGCTCCCCGGCCCGCATCGCCACCGCACTTGGGTTGTAGGACGCATGCCTTTCGGTGCCCCCTTTCGGCGGCGAGCTCAGGGGGAAGTGAGAGGGGCCAGTCCTTTTCAGGAGGCGGCGGGGTTTCTCAGAAACCCTGGCGCTTTCTCCGGGAAGCCGCCCATGCCCTCGGAGAGGACTTGGCAGACTTGTCAGCAGGCGCCTGGTCTTCTGAGAAGCCCCTTTGCCATCTGAGTAGGCCTGTTCCCTCTCACTTCCCCCCTGAGGTCGCCGCCAATTCGTGGCCCGTCATGCGGGAGGCGCCAAGGAAAACACCCCAGCAGGCACGCCAGGAGCTCCGGGAAATTTGAGAGCTTCGGGTCTGGACCCTTCAAGTCCAATCCTGACGAATGAGGGTCTACGAGGAGCCTGAGGGCACCCCGACTCGTGCCCTGCGGCATGTGGCGGGTGGTTGGACACGGTGGAGGGTGCTGAATTCGGCAGTGCGTCGAGAGGGGAAGCGAGAGGGGGCAGGCCTTCTCAGAAGCGGCGGGGCTTCTCAAGAGCCCCCGGGCCGTGGGGGAGGCAGCGGCCTCGGAGAAGTCTTGGGACGCTTCTCGTGAGGCTGGATGCATTCTGAGCCTTTTCAGAAGGCCGGTTCCCCCTGTCTTCCCCCTGGACGCGCCGCCGAATTCTGGGTCGTTCGGGGCTGTGTCTATGTAGTCGTTTGCCCAAGGTGGTGAGAAGACAGAAGCCAGAACCCACGAGAGCCCAAGCGCCTTGAAAAGAGAAGTCCGAACCGCTTTCGTGTTTAATTGTTCCCCCCTTGCGCTGGATGCTATACAGATGCTACCGAGGAGCAAATCCTGGCACCCCCCAGGCAGCTCTTTCCAGCAGTGGTCGTGCCAGACGGCAGGCCTGACGAGGATAAGCCAAGTTCGTTTGAGCTTTATTGATCGTGGAGCCAGCGCGCATGGATAGTCGAGCTTTGCGATGGAAGCCGCTCTTGTCATGATCATTTTATGGGGCGTGCCCATGGGCTCTACGAACATCGCCCATGCCTGGTTACTTCATTCCACCGACGAGTATTTCGAAGTTCTACGACCACTCGTATCAACGGGAACGGCGGTCACTGTGACGTTGACGTCGACGCGGTTGCAACGTATTTCATGTTGGCATTCGGCATGGCCAGATTTGTTTCACCTTTTGTGGTGCGCGGGTCAGTGTGTGGAGTATCTCAGCAGACATCAGTACAGCAGGGGTCGCCCGGACTTTCGCTCAAGCATCACGGAGTCAGTCCAGCCAGCACACGGTGTGCGGTGTGTTGGGTGGGGAGGAGGTCTGAGGCGACGATCGGGGCGAACAGCCTAGGGGAGAGTAATACATGTATTCAGGTGCGCCGATGATGTATGTCTTCGAAAAGGCTCCCGGGCGAGTGCGTATCATGCTCGCCCCTGGGCTATTCGCCCCTACCGTCGCCGCCGAGGAGGGAGCGGGCGTGACGTGGGCGGGGGGAGGGGGGGAGGGGGCCAGCCACGTCACGATCTGCGCAGGCGCCGCCTGGGGATGCCGAGGTCAGGAAGCGCTGCTTCCCGCACGGCGCCAGCGCAAATCGTTTGCCGTGGCCTGGGAGGAGGGGGGGGGGTGGCGCGTGGCCGCTCGCGGGCGGTGCCACGAAGCAGGCAGAAGGGGCTCCAGGCTCCGATGGGGGAGGGTCGCGTCGCCGCAGCTTGCGGCTCCGACGCGTGTGGCTCAGAGCTCTCGGGCCAGACGAAAGGGGGGGATTGGGAAAGGGGGGGTTACGAAGTTTGCTGCATGCAGCTGGTTTCGGCCCCACCGAGGGGCCCATTCCTCGAAACTTAGGCGCCGGGGAAATCAGCTACGTGAGCTGATTCTCAACCCCCCCTTGCTATCCCCCCCTTTCGCCCGACCCGAAACTCTCAGTTGGCGTGTGCAGCAGATCGATTCGTCGCCCGCCGCCCGCGAGGTAGTGTCGGGCCAGGCCGAGAAGGCGCAGCTTCAGGAGAAGGCGGCTGCCACCGAGACCGAGAAGGCGGCGTTCTTAGCGGTTCCCGATTTCTCACATCGTAGTCCGGAGGGAGGAGGAGGAGGAGCAGGATGAGGAGGAGACGGACTGACGTGGATTGACGTCCGATAAACTCAAACAGAAAGTCAGGAGGAGGAGTAGGAGGAGGAGGAGGAGGAGGAGCAGGGGAGGGAAGATGGTTAGGCTATCGAATTTTGGTCCTTCTGGCTCCCTTGGGGCCTCCAGAGGCCCTGTGGGGGCCTGGGGTCACGCGAGGGGCCCCAGAGACACTCGAGACCACCCAGGAGCGCCCGAGACACTCCGTGAGTTGGGGCGTCGGGGGCCTTCAAACGTTTGCGACACTTGCGATCCAGTGCTCTTAGGGGACGAGCGCTCCACCCAGTGCATGCGGCTCAGCGGTGGATGACGGGAGGCGCGCTGTGACTGGAAGAGTCGTTCAGTGGAGTTTGGTTTTCTCGGCACGAGCGACATGGGTACGGAAAGAACGTCAGGCGATCGCAAACACGGATTAAGAGAGCGTGGATTGGCGACGGGTCCTGTTTCCATGGGGCATCGCTGATCTCCGCCGCCGAACGCGGCGGCACCGGCCGCCTTTTGGGGAGCATTTCCCCCGATCCATGGATTTGCCAAATCCGTGGGTCGCTAATCCATGTTTGCGCGTCCTCGAGGATGTGTACAATGCCCGACAGCAGTTCCTGTTCATTCTGAACAGGGCTCGCTGTCCGCGCCTCCGCGGCCTGTGTCCACTTGAGACGGATGGCCGCCTGTCCAACAGCGGCCGCTGCTGGTCTGGGACAACAGTTGTTGCTGGGCATTGTGCCAATTTTTCCCTACACATTTCGGGCGTCTAAATCTTCGACCCAGGGGATCGGATGTTGCGGGTTGTAGCGAAGTAACCCCAACTAGCTGTTTGAGTTCGAGTCTTTGGTGCGGGCGAGAGAAGTTGCAAGAGGACGGTCACGTATCGATTGCAGCCAGATGAAGCCAAGCCAGACAATTTGTCTCTCCGCGGGTGTCTTGTCGTTGTGGTCCGCCGTGGTTGCCCTGTGGTTGTTCTGTGAGTTGTCCTGTGGTTGTTCCGGGTTTGTCCCGTGGATTGTCCCGTGATTGTCCCGTGAGTTGTCCCGTGGATGTTCCGTGGGTCGTTATGTGGCTGTCGCGTGGGTTATCCCGCGGATGGTAAGTGGTTGTCCTGAGGGTGGTCCCGTGATTTTCCTGCGGGCCGCCGCGAAGGTTCTCATTCGGTTGTCCAGTGGGTTGTCCAGTGGTTGTTCCGCGGTTGTCCCGTGGGCTGTCTTGGTGATCGTCTCAGGGGTCGTCCCGCGTTGGCGCAGTCTCGCGGCCAATCGGGCCCAGTGAGCGACGAGGCCCGTTGATGCGGCATTGTGCTCCGACCATACTTGCACAAGCTGTCTGGCGTTCCACATGCACCACCACACTCAGGAGGGGAACAACACACACAGACAATTCATCGTCGATCCCCTGGAAAGTATGGGGAAATATGGACAATAGGGGGGAAAACGAAAACCCAGAAAATCTATGGATTCATGGGGAATCCTCGGATTTGTGTGTATTTGTTTGTGTGTCCCAGGGTCCCAGGGCCCCTTTACACCAGTGTGCAGGGCTTCTGCCTAAGGCCCGCGCCGCACGGCGCAGCCGCTCGCGTTCTCGCCCAGACGACGGCTCGCCTCCCCGTCTCCCCCGATGGCAGGCAATCGTGACTAGGCATTGTTTGATGTTCGCTCGATGCTCCTCCTCCTCCTCCTCCTCCTCCTCCTCCTCCTCCTCTTCCTCCCTCCCCCGCATAAGCCGGGGGCCCGGTGAGCACACCGGGATAGCTGGGGAACCCAAAGTGGTCGGCGCTGCCTGTATCGGCGGGGTACAACTAGAGCTGGCGACCAACCGCAGGACTGGTGGAGGGCGGCGGGGGGGCTCTGGCGCCCAGGCCCGCTTGCCCAGTAGTTGAGTGAGGCGCGCCGCACCTTGTCGTACGAACCAGCCTGGCCGCATGTGAGCGCCAGGGCTCTCAGAACGCGCTCGGCAATGTACCACACATCGCTTTGTGTTTGCGCCGTGCGATCCCACAGGGCCGCACAGTCCAGTTTCGTCTTCCGCGCTGGGCCCCGCCGCCCCGGGCCCAGAGTCGCAGTAGCCGCCGCGTGCCGAACGGCCAGGCCGGCCGCGCCACACGCGCGGGGAGCGTTCTGACTCCTGAGCCGCCCGCCCCGTCCTTGTTTTCTTTCGGCCGCGCCCCTCCTCCCTCCTCCTCTCTTTGACATCTTCTCGTGGGTGGACGCCCAGAAAAGGGGTCTTTTGGAATGGCGAAATCAGAATGCGTCGCTGCGTGGCATTTCTTCGGCATGTTGGGCTGTTCAGAAGTCGCTTGGTGCACTCCGGGAAGCTGCAATACAACAGCTTCGAACAGTTTTTTCGGTGCACGTGTCCACTGTTTCTCGTCCAGGCAAGAGGACTTCTTGCATGGTGGCACAGTGCGCTCCAACTGGACTCCGCTTACGCCTTTCATCGCCAGCGCAGTCACCCTCTGCCTAGCCGCCGACGCAAACATAACATGTCGGTGCCGTGCATGTACGCAGCGCCAATTCCGCAGGCGGTGCGCATATTTGCTGTAGTTTCTATATTTGTTTGGGAAAGCCTCCGTATTTGAATACGTGCGCGGTATGTTTCCAATCGCAGGTATAACTTCAGAGGACGATTGATATTCGCCATCACCCACGTGTGTGTGCTCCTTCTTCGGGCCTGTGCATGTTGATCCCGCTCAGTGAGGACCACGGGCAGGGCGGAGATGCGACCCAAATGCCTGGAAACATGCGGTCGAGAACGCGAATGTTATTTATCTAGAATATCGCTGCGTGTCCGAGCGGCCCGTTCTGTAGCACATCATGGGAGCTGCTCGTGCCCTCGCAGTTCAGTTTTTAGAGCGCACTAACGTCGATCATCGATGGTATAACAGTGCCGAATCATCGTCGATGTGCGCCGATGAGCGTAGTTCTAGCGTCGACTGCGGTATGGGAGGCCCCCAGGAGTTGCCGCAGAAGGCGAGATGTATGCACCAAGTTGTCTGGCGGGTTACGGATTGAAGGAACTCGTGGAAGGATTCTGCGTTCACGCGTTCCAGCAGCCTACAGGCGGGGGAGTTGGGGTGCCTCGCATTGAGATTCCTGGCCAACCAGCCGAATTCATGTACCCCCTAGCGCTTGGACCCGAGCCTGCCTCTGGCGCATCCCAACATGATTCACGTTCTGAGGGCACTCGTCAGCGGCGGTACGACCAGAAATTGCTGCGCCGTCGGGGACGCGTGTCCCATGGCGGTTGTAAAGTTTATGCCCGTACGGTGGCATGTTTGGGATTCTGTCTTAAGCCGCCGTGGCGCATGCGGCCCTAACGGCGGACAAGTTTATCTTATACAGTCGTTCGTCCGTTAAGATTTGGCCGTCCGCGGCCCTCTCCTCCCTTCCCTCCCGGCCTTCCTTGCCGCCTCATTTCCTGATTCGCACCGCAGCAACCCTGCCGTAGCCACGACCGCAGATTGAATCCAAGGTGCCGCTGATCAGCAAAAATATACGCTGAGCGCCTCCCAGTGTGGCCTGCGGTGCCCAGCCGCTGCAGCGCCAGCTGGCTGGCTCGGGGGGTGCGCGCCCCTGCGCGGGCCTGTGATCCGGGCCAGGGCGGCGCGGGTGCACTCGCCGACGTTCTTCGAAGCTTCCGCTCCGTGGCGGCAGCGCCCAGCTGTTCCAGGCCTCCCACGTGGGGTCATAGGGTCCGAGCGCACTTCGTCGAAACATCGCACCGCATCGCCGATGCATCGGCGATGCTGCTCGATGTGGAGCCTTCATCTCTCCTCGACATCATGTTCCGATCCTCTGCCTGAGGCATTTGGCTTTACGCGCAGACTTGAGAACTTGCATTGGCGACTTGCACGGGTAATGTAGCATTGGGCAGCGCGTCTGCGCCGTGAGCTGTTTTCCGGGAGCCTGTTCATGTTTTTTTAGCTTCGGGCTCCCACTATCGAACTTCCGCGTGTGAGATCTCGTTCTGATAGCTACATGGTTCATGGTTATCCGTGTGCTTGAAAATAAGCTTGTTCTCTACTGCCTTGAGCCACTTAGCTAAAGCGTCGCTCCATTGAAAGTGATCAGGTGTTCATTCACGCACCCAGGACCTAGGTGTGCAAGTAGAAGTCGGCAGTGGATCCTGCAGAGCCGCAGTTTTGGCCCCCGGGCGGAAGCTGGTATGCAGATGATGCGTTCAGTGGATGATCAGGGGTATCCCTTCGCCGTGAGTGCGTACATCTACTTCAATTTCTCTTGGGACAAGGTGGCCCTGGACGGGTCGTGTGGCCTCGCGTGGTGACTGTGGGCCGTTGGGGGTTCATGGGGCACGACGTGCGTCATGCGTCAGGAGAGTGTTCAATTCATGTTAGGCTCGTGGTGCCGCTCTTGCTCCTGCGTTTGCTGCCGCTGCTGTCTCTGGGTTGTGGCAGGTTACCCGAGCTTGCGCGCGAAGGTCTCGGCCTTGCTGGAGCGTCTGCTGCAGGGCCAGGGACAGTTGAGGGGTCGCACGCATGGATTAAGGCGCGTGGATTAGCGACGGGGTCCGCGTCCGTACGAATCGTTGTCCTCCGTCACCAAACTGTCAGAGTAGAAAAATGTTCCGATACCGCTACCCTTTCATCGTTTTCGCCTTTTTTGGACCTCCTCGGAGTCCCTCGTCGCCACCGCTGGATTCTCATCGAAGTTCTGGTCAGACTGCTCCCCAGGAGAGGGCCCTGCAGTGGCCGTGCCAGTCCCTCCTGATTTCCCCAGGTGGGGCAGTGCTTCGTTCATATTTCGAGGGCTGCCTTCCCCGATCCGTGGACCTGTCGCCCACGCGCCAGAGTCAGGCACATGTCCCTCCACAGGAGGAGTAGTCAAACAGTAGTCTGGGTACGATCTTCGGACTGTATCTGAGCATTTGTTTAATGTTTTCCGCATTTTCCTGATATTACCGCGCGCAAGAGGCAGGCGCACCCCCAGAGAGAACGAGGCATGGCTCGGCGCTCGTCTGCTCGGGACTTCCCGCCCCCTGCACGTCCCCGCGCCCGTGGGCTGGTGCCCAGCACTGCAGGCAGAGCTCGAGCGGAATATCGCCGAGGTGTATGCCGACAAGGCCCGATTCGCAAGGGACAAGATGAGTCTCTCCCCTTTCTTGGTGAGTTTTCCACCACCACCACCAGAAGTTGGAGGGGCGAAGGAGGTGGGGGATGAGGAGGAAGAAGAGAAGGAGGACGAGGAGGAGGAGGAGGAGGAGGAGGAGGAGTAGGAGGAGGAGGGCCCCCTCCCCCTCCTACTTCTGGTGGTGCTGGTGGAAAACGAGCCCGCCATCCCTCTCCCTCTTTCTCTTGCTCTCTCCCTCGCTCCGCCTCCACGCCGGGATCTTCCACGACGTGCTGTGTTTTTGCAACCCGTGTTTTCATTCATAGTGTTCGGCCTTCGGCTGCCGTGTTTGGTTGGGGCCCCAGGGCCATCAAATTTGGGTGCGGGACGAACGTGAAACCACCAGAACCCCATCCGGGGAAAGCTTCCGATTGCATGGGCGCACTGTTTGGAATATTGCTTGATGTATGTCTTGGCACATAGCTTGGCAGATTTCTTGGCATTGTGTGGTATTGCTTTGCATTGCTTTTGATTGCTTTATCTAAAGGCTGCCGCCTCTGCCGCCGAGCCCTATTCAGCGACGTATGTTTGAGTCGTTTGCTGTCGGGGTGCCTTTCCGAGCACGGCAGGAGGGGTTCAGGTGAGACATCCAGGCTTGAGCCTCGCACCCTGGACTCCTGATCCTCTGTTGCACCTCTGTTGATCGTGGGTGTGAAGCTTATTCGATGTTCGTTGGGATTTCGTGGGGGACCCTTAGGGTGCCTCTTAGACGTAGAAGCTGTTGGATGAGACGATGGGCGCCGTTCCAATGCGCGAGATGCCGCGCGCGAGATCTTCTCTCTTCCCGTTCGGGGAGGGGTTTACCAGTCATTGCTCCGCTTTCACATGCACCTCCTCCCCCACCTGCCCGGCGACAAACCATGTCCACCCCACCCCCGCCACCCTTCACAGAAAACCGCACGAAGTGCACTTTGCGGCAAAATCTTGGGTCATGCTCGAGGTGTCTGCGAGCATGTTGAAATGATTTTGACGTTGACGGTTCGGGTGGCAGCACTTGGCCTGCTGCGCGCAGGGCCGCTGCCCTGTGCAACAAACAGCGCGAAGGCAATTTCGAGGCCAAATCCGGGTCATAAAAACATCTGATTTCTGATTTCGGCGCTGGGCACCCCTGGCGGCGCCTCCGGCGCCGTCCACTGCACGCTCCGCGCGCCAGGACGGGGGGGTCCCGCGCCGATTCGAAGTCCGCGCGAACTCCTGAAGGTTATGTCTACCAAAGTTCGGATCGTGCGCGGCCCCCCCCGCGATCCTTTTGCACTGAGTTTTGTGCAGGGGGACGGCGGGGCTGCGGGCTGCTGGCGTGTCGCCTGCGGTGTGGAGGCCCACCGCGCACCCGGGGTGCCGGGGTGGCCGGCCTAGCGCACCTCGCCCCAGCGTCGCGCACCTGGGCCCCGCATTGGTTCGCAGAGTCTGCCCATCCGAGCACTGCGGGCAATATTTATTTAATCGCTTCGCTCATTCCGCCGGCCCACATTGTATCGCTGGTGCTATATGTTTGTGTGTTCGTGGCGAGCGAGAAGAAGTTGGAGGAGGGGGAGGAGGAGGAGGATGAAGAGGGGAGGATGAGGACGAGGAGGCGGTCTCTCGATGCCATCCGAGCACTGCGGGCAATCTTTATATCCATATCCAGTGCGTCTTGGACTTTCTTGGAAGGGGCGCCGCAGGGCCGAGGCGCACTGGATGTGGATAAAAACATGAGACCCTTGGGGGCATATCAGAATCCATGTCCAGGGCGCCTCATGTTTCTTGGGAAGAGGGTCTGAAGCTCCAAGACGCACTGGATGTGGATATAGACATTGCCCGCAGGCACGACCGCCGAAGATGCATGGAGGATGGGGTGCCGTGTCTGTTTTCGGATGGGTGGTGGGAGTGACCAAGCAGCTTGCATTTGGCAGAGGTGTCTTGAGCCCTCCCCCTCCCCACTCTGGGTGTGGACGGGCATGATCGGGGACAGGTCAGAGCGTCCAAGATGGCAACGATTAGAAGGCGAACGTCATAGATGTTGCAAAAAGGAAAAGATGAGTCGATATTGCTCAAGTGGTTTCATGGCTGTTCCTCTATCCCTCCTCGAACACGCTGGGTCTTTTGGGGGCAACAAGGAGTCTGTTTTTTTATGGTCTGGCGATAACCTTTGTTATTCGGCTTGCCCCCCCTCCCTCCTCCCCGTAGGATAACGTAACCTTGCCGGTTGTGCAGGTCTGGGGTGGGGGGGCGCGGCCATATGCAGGGCTGCCCAGTGCGCGAAGGTTAGGTTATCGGCCGGCCCCCTCCTCCCACCCCCGGGGATAACCCGGGTTATCGCCGATCCAAACAAAAACGGTCTCAAGGGGCTTGGTTCATGTTCTGTCGTTCCTTATTTCAGCAGCCCGACTGTACCGGCGATGTATCGCCGATTCCGCGTCAATGTTCCCCCCCCACCCCTGAGCTGGCCGCCTGATGGTTTTCGGGTCATGACTCGGGCCTCTGGCGGCCGTTCGGGACGATCCGGGTCTCCGGTGGCACTACCTGTTGTGCAAAGTTTCCACCACCACTACCATATGTAGGACGGAGGTGACGGGAGGATGGGGAGGTCCTCATCCTTTTCTTCCTCTTCCTCCTCCTTCTCTTCCTCCTCCTCCTCCTCCTCCTCCTCCTCCTCCTCCTCCTCTCTCTCTCTCCTACCTATGGTAGTGGTGGTGGACAATTTGCCCACCAGTACCCGAAGACTTGATAACTTGAGCTGGCCGCCCCCCGTGTCGTTGACCCTCCACGGCACGGTGGCGAACCTCCCCGCCTCAGCGCCGCTGGCGCTCGTCCTTCTGTTGCAAGGGCGGGGGGGCCTCTTCTGTCCTGTAAGCGGCTGTGCCTTCCTGGTGCCCGACGTGTGTTCCACGCGCATCCGGCGCAGGTCGGGCGTGGACTCGGCACGGACTCGGCGCAGCTTCGACGCGGGTCGGAGGAGTCCGACACGGATTCGACACGGCTTTTGACGCGGAGAGGGGCGCGCGACGAGGCAGAAAGGCGCCCGCCCCAAGACATCCGGCCGATCCTTCTTTCAGGAGGGAAATAAACACACAGACACAATTAAGCGTCGAGTCCCAGGAAAATATGGGAAAATATGGGAATTGGGCGGGAAGACAAAAACCCAGAAAATATAGGAAAATATTGGGAATCATTTTCTTTGTGTGTATTTGTTTGTGTGTCCCAGGGCCCCTTCCTTCCTGCCTGGACGACCCCCGCGGCGCCAGCAGCCGACGCCGACGCCGGCACGGCACGCGAGAGCCTGCCGCACAGGGCGTGCCGACGGGGCTCCGAGGGCCACGGTGGTGCCCGAGGGGAGGCCCACGCCCAGGCTCTCTACGGCGAGGGGGGCGCCTCGGGCGCCCCTCCCCCGCCTTCCCGGCGCCAGCTCCCCCGCGGCACTCCTGCCAGGGCGCCGCGTGCCTGGCCGCCTCCGCTCCCCCGCCCCCCCTCCACCTCCTCTCCCGTCGGCCTCCCCTTCCCGTCCACCTCCTCGCCCGTCGGCCTCCCCTCCCCTCCCCCCCCTCCCTCCCGTCGGCCTCCGCTCCCCCGTCCCCCTCCCCCTCCACCTCCTTTCCCCCGCCCCCCTCCTAGGGGGCCACACGCGAACCCTACCCCTACCCCCCACGACGATTTTCTGAGGGGGAGGGTGGGGGTAGGGTTCGCATGTGGCCCCCTACCTCCACCTCCTCTCCCGTCGGCCTCCCCTCCCCCCCGTCCCTTCGACACCGCGACCGCGGCCACTCATCGGAGGCCACGCTTCATCCGTCGGCGGAGGCGGACACGGAACGGTTCTGCGCTCGGCTCCCTCGCTCAAGTTTGTGTTGGCAGGAGGGGGGTCCCGATGCGCTGTGCCTTCACAGGGTAGGATGGGTGGTCCCGGTGCACTCATGGCTGTCTTGTATAGACACGGCAACTTCCACCCCATGCTTGTTTAACAGGTGATGTGCACCGCTGGAGGCCTTTGCACCTGAAACAACGATTCTTTCTCACCCCCTCCCTCATGATTCCTCCCTTTCTCCCCCACCTGTCTCCCCCAGCGTTGCCGTATTGCCAGCAAATTGCGGATGGCAGGTCTTGGAGTTTGGATGTGCGTGGATAAGGGGGAGGAAGCTTCAGAGTTTAGCTGCTACCTTTACTCGGGGTCATGGCGCCTGGCCGAGAACCAGTGTCGGCAAATTGTCTGGTCTGCAGGTGCTGCTTGCTTGTCTCTGGACCCAGCCCAACGCAGCTTATCAAGTTGCTCTGCGACTTCTTCGTGGGGCCAGCACTGGCTAGGTGCACGCGGGGATCGGGCCCACAGCGCTCATTTCTGGGTCAGGCGCCCCTCTCTTGGTCAAGCGCCCGTGCTCGCCTCTTTGCTGGGCTTCCTTCACTAGTGCCTCCCTCACCACACCACCTCCACATGCACCTAATCGAGCTGCTGGCTCATTAGTCCAGCAAGGACAAGCGAGAGTGGGGGCAAGGGGTCTGAAGACCAAGGTCAGTTCAGTCGGAAGGGAAGCTGTAGCGCTACAAGCTTTTTAATGGCGATGCTATCGCCCAGATTTCTGTGCTTGCACAGGACAGCCGAACGTCTCACCAATTTCAGGCTCGACATTTCACACAACTGGTTTTGCGCGGCTCACCTGGGCATCATTCTTGACGCGCTGGGTGCGAAAACAAAAGACATCCAGCGATTCAATTTGTTCGGCATCTCCCTGGGGCCTCTGCACTTCCCTGGGGCCGGTTCTTCGTCCTGAGCCGTTTTTTGACGGTCCAGGGGCCCCCCGGAGGCCGAACATGGCCCAAACCCGGCAGGTCCAACATTTTTGAGCCTCGGCTCGTTGGGTCAGGCGACGTCCAGATGACGGTCGGCACTGGTCGGCAGCGGTCGGCAAAAACAGCTGCGGCGGTCTGAAACAAAAACGCTGCCGACCGTTCCGAACACCCGACCGCGACCGAAACCGACCGCGAACGCTCGGCACCTGTTTTTTCGCGGCAGTGGTTGTCAATCATCGGTCTGTCACGTTCGTTCCCAAAGTTCTTGGATAATGCATGATTTGGTTCGGTAGCCATTCATGGGGGCCTTGTATACCCTCGTGACTCCGTCTGTCGAGTGCACTAGCTTCGATCAGCCGTTGGTAATCGCTCAGCGTCTACGCAGCATCGATTAGTGTCGACTGCCTAGAGCCAGCAAGGTGGTATGTCGGCCACGCGCAGAGGGGGGTATGGGGGAGGGGGGAGGCTTCCTTGAAGCACGCCCGCGCCTCCGAAGGCGCGGGCCTTGTCTGCGGATGCGCGGCCTGTGTCTTCCAAGGAGCGGCCTCCTCTCGAGAAGCCTTCCCCCCCCCCCTACCACCCCTTGCGCGCGCCGCCGAGTCTGCGTGGGAGGCTCCCATCGACTTGCCGCCAGAGCCGGGGCCGCGGGCCGCGGGCGCCCGTCCGCCCCGCGACGCCCGCCCTGGCAGGCGCAGCTGGGGCAGGAGCTCTCGGCCGCCAGCGAGCGGGGCAGGGAGCTGCAGCAGGCGGCGGCGGAGGCCGAGGCCGCGGCGCGGCCAAGCGGCCCCCCCGGCAGGGGCCGAGCATCACCACCCACCAAACCACCCCAACCCAACCCGCAGGCCTCGATTTGCCCTACATTTCCAGTGGGGGGGGGGTCGGGGAACATAGAGAAAACACATATGGAACCCGTACCCCCCCTCCAACCCGAAATTGAGGTCTTCGGGTTGGGTTGGGGTGGTCTGGTAGGTAGTCAGAGCACGTGGCACGTGCTCAGGGAGGGGGGCCTCCTCGGCTCGCGTGCACGCGCCTGCATGGCTCGGCCCACGAGTGCTGTGCTCATGGTGTTGCAGCGAGCACCCGAGGAGCACGGGCACTCGAGGGTTTGCTCTGTCGGGCCCTGGGAGACGGCCGTCTGACACTGTTTCGACACTGTTTCGGGTGCTCGAAATGATTCCTGGGATGTGGTCTTGAAGCACGATCGGAGCGACATGATTCTATGCCCTAGTCTTGGGCACCACGATCCCAGACATGCGAAGATCTCATGCTTAGCAGTGTCGTGAGGCCCCCCCCGCCCCGGGAGTGCCCCGCCGAGGGCAGCGCCACGGGGCAGCGGGGCGCACGCGCTTCGGTTCCTGGAGCCGCCCAGCAGCGGCTCCTGGCCAGCGGGCAGCGTGGGGTCGGAGGTTCGAGGTGCCGGGCTCGGGCAGGTTTACGTCGGGCCTGCCCCATCTACAGGAGGAAGACTGAAAATAGTCAGGGGACGATGTTTGAGTTGCTTAGAATATATTTTTGTATTTTTTGACGAAGTTCAGGGTTTCGTCCAAAATTCCCCTGCAGGGGGACACGGCCGACCGACAGGTAGGAGGGTAGGTTCAGTTTGTCTTGTGCGGTCTCCAGGGGCCGTTTTCTAGCCCCGGGCCCGTCAAAGAATGGATCTGGGGTGGGAAACTACACCGGACGGACCATGGGAGGGGCCCGCGGGGACCAGTTTTGAGTGGCTTTGGCCTCATGCCCCCTCCTGGCAGATTTTCTGGAATTCCAACCAATTCGAACACCTCGGCGGCCTCCAACGTCAGGGGGCATCGGGGCGCACGTTTTTCAGATGGAAGAGCAAGATGTCATGATCATGATACGTTCCGAGGTTTCCAAGCTTTTCATGACGTCGGGGGTCTGGGTGACGGGGGTCACCGCTCCAATGGGTCAGCTAGAATCCCCTCGACATCCTCTGGCTCTTAGTGGGCCCTGGAATCGACAGGCCGCTGTTTTACCGGTTCCGTTCTGCCGATTGTTTCCCTGTTCCGACGCCCTTTTTTACCGGCTCCGTCGCCGTTTGTTTACCTGTTCCGACTCTGGAGCCGTTCTCGTTGCCGCTTCCGTTTTCAGGAGGCCCTTTTTTCGGCAGCGCGGAAGCAACGGCCCTGCCGTCTCCGGGGCCCACCGAGCTCTGGCTGGCCCTGGTTTGAGAGCCACGTGGGGCCGCCGCCGCTCTTCGGGGGCCACACGCGAACCCTACAGTCAAAAACCCTAATAAGGACGCGCGACTTTGCTCAGGGTACCCTTGCGTCCTTGCTCTTCCTTGCTCTTGCGTCCTTGGGTTTTTCGTCGTCCGCCGCCCCAAAAATCCCAACTTCGGCTTCCAAGGATCTTGCGTCCTTACTGCGCGTCCTTATTTGGGTTTTTGGCTGTAGGGGGCCACATGCGAAGTGAACCCCACCCTCCTCCTCAGGAATCGTGGGGCTTAGGGGTAGGGTCCGCGTGTGGCCCCCCGGCCTTCCCGCCCCTTGGCACATCGCTCGGACCTGTGCATTCTTCCTTCGGCGAGGACCCTCGAGGAGCATCCTCGATCCTCTGGCGAAAAAGCCACGCACGCGACCGAACAAAAACAAAATTCCAGGGACTCGACGCCCGAGCGATGGCCTGGGGCCCCCCGCGGGCCCAGGCTTGGGAGCCGCTCGGCGGCCGGCTTGGGCCTCGCGACAGGGGCCTGGGCCGATCCAGGGCTCGGCGGGCCCGGCTTTTGCAGGGCGTCCCCGACGGGAGGTGCTCGGCCGCTCGTGGCCGTCGTTCGATTCGTGCCCCGCCGTCCTGTGGCGTTGGGTTTTCGTCGTCCGCCGCCCCCAAAGATCCCAGCTTCGGTTTCCAAGGGTCTTGCGTCCTTGCCGCGCGTCCTCGTTAGGGTTTTTGACTGTTACCCCTACCGCCCGTGGGGGGCCGTCCCCTGGTGCTGGACCTCGTTCTGAAGAGGCGGCGCCCCGCGTGTCACCTCGCCTCGCCTCGCGTCCCTCCTCCCTCGCCTCGCGTCCCTCCTCCCTCGCCTCCCTCGCGTCCCTCGCGTCTCACCTCACCTCGCCTCGCCTCGCGTCCCTCCTCCCTCCCCTCCCCTCCTCCCGTCCCTGCCTCTGCTCGCCGCACGTCCACCACGTCGGCACACCCCTCACGAGGATCGTGGCCCCATAAGGGGGTTCCACCGAGAGCGGTGCCCACAGCGCGGTACTCACAGCTGCATATGGTTGGGTCCTTCGCTCGGATAACTGTTTTGCCGCTCGGCGCGGGCCCTCGTAACCCCCCCTCCCCCCCATGGAGTAGATCTTGGCTGTTTTTTGGCGCCTGAGCGGGTGGAGTCTCCCTCACGGGGCGCACTCCCGCAACCAGACGCGTTAAGGCACGACTTCGCGTGTCGGGGTGGTCACTATGGGGGTGGATGCTTTGACCTCTACAATGTCGAATCGCCGAACATCGCAGGCCTAGAGGTTGCCACCAACACCAAGATCGGATGTGTGCCTCCACCGAGGGAAGACGATCCCGATCTCGGTGATGGTGGTAATATTCTGGCTTCCAAGGCGACCGAAATATTACCACCAACACCGAAATCTAGGATCATCTCCCCCCTGTGGAGGCAACCCCCCTCTGTTGGTGTTGGTGCCAATTTCCAAGCCTCCAAGAACAAGAAAACAATTCGCTTTTTGTTCTCTCTCTCTCTCTGTGCTGTCCTCCTGCCTCGGGGTATACGTGCCAGCAGCTGCGCCTCGCCGATGGACTGTTCTGGGCGTGCCGAGGCCGCCCCGGGCGGCCGCGCGGGGCCCGAGCTGGGACCCAAGAAAAATCGAGTCGGGCCTGTCCTTCCACAGGAGGGATGTCCAAACATACTCCAGATTTCGTAAGAAAGGGAGGGGGTCTGGACCCTCCAAGACGAGCCATTTCAGACCTCCCCCGTGGGAGAACCCTCCAAAACATCGTCCCCAGACCTCCCCAGGCCCTCCAAGATGGCCTGGAAGAGACCCCCCCTGAAATGAGATCCCCCTCCCTTTATTACGAAATCTGGAGTAGTCAATCATGGTCAGGGGACGATGTGTTTTTGATTCTGCTCTGACCATTTTGGTGTATCTTTTGGGTATCCTTACGTTTCCGCCCAGCATCCGCCTGCAGGGGGACACGCCGAGAGCAAAACCAAACCTTCTGTCGCCAGCATAGTTTCGAACCAAACATCCGCCCAACATCCGCCAGCTTCGAACCAAACCTTCTCTCGGCAGCACAGGTTCTCTCAGAAGGCGATAGGGTTCCTCAGCAGCCCTCTGGCCTTCTCGGAGGCCCTCCTGCGGCTTCCGAGGAGGCTCGCCAAGGCTCTCTTCCGACGGCCAGAGGCACTCGGAGCCTTCTCCGAGCGGCCGCCCGAGGCCCAGACGGGCTCCGGAGGACACAGCGGTCCCAGGCAGGCTCGCGCTGCGGCAAGACTTTCCGACGGACGGTTTTGGGCCGGTCTCGTCCTCCGGGGGGCCCTGCCCAGGCCCCGGGAACACAGTGGAGGCCCATGCCAAGAATTTGGACGCCCGAAATGGGTACGGAAAGAATTGGTACAATGCCCAACAGCGGTTCCTGTTCATTTTGAACAGGACTCGCTGTCGGTGTCGCCGCTGCCTGTGTACATTCGAGACAAGCGGCCGCCTGCCCAACAGCGGCCGCTGTTGGTTTGGGACAACATTTGTTGTTGGTCATTGTACCCATTCTTTCCGTACCCATTTCGGGCGTCCAAAGAGAAACACCCTGCTTGCCTCCAGGGTGCCCTGGGTTTCTTGGGTTTCGATGGCTATGGAAAGCCTGACGTCCCCACACCAAACATCACTGGGCCTCCTGGGGTCTCAGGGTTGGGGCTTCTCGTGGAAGGTTTCTCGTGGACGGGCCTCCACTGTGTGAGGGAGCTGCTTGGGCCGAGAAGGCGGGCCCTGGGGACGGGCCCAGACCTTTTGGGAGCCGCGCGGGACTGCGTCGACGTGCGTCAGCTTCCCGCCGCGAAGGTCACGCGTACGCGCTGTATCCAATGTAGCGTGCCGCGCGTGCGGCCTGCGTGAGCCGCCGCGCAAGGTCGCGATGTGCTCTTGCGTGAGACCCCCTGTCTTCTTGTCGCTCAGACGTCTGGGGAGCGCACGGCCCAGCGGCATCATCTCCACGACGAAAAGGGTGAGGAGGTGGAGGACTGGACCACGATGATGCGGGGGCCCTGAATTCCGGGCGTTGCTTTTTTTCATGCTGAGCGTTTTCGCACGGTCTCGGGCCCTGGGGCAGTCGCAGATCGATCTGGTTCGAGAGGTGCCGCTGCAAGGGGCGGTCTCCAGAGTTCCAGCTGTGTTTGTTCCGTGGTGCTGCGATGATGCTCGCAGCGTCTGATCTCAGGATGGGTCCTCGTTAAGCCGCGTATATTCGGGGGACCTCGTCGTCCCGAAAGTTGGCGTCTTCTCCACTGCCCGACGCGGGCTCGCTGCAGACTCGACCCAGACCTGGCGTGGATTCGACGCGGACTCGAGGAGCAGCCTGGATTTTCGACGCGGGCTCGGCGCGGAGAGGCGCCCGACCGGACAGGCGAGGCCCCCCGAAGACGCAGCCAGATGGTCAGGAGGAGGGGGCAGGGCTCGACCCCTTACCACCACTGCTACTACTATTGCCGAGTCTTGTTCACATCAAGGCTTGGTCGAGCGTTTCGACTTGCTCGACTGTCACTGTTTCTGGCTCGGGCACGGCTACCTTATTTAATCGCTTCGCTCATTCCGCCGGCCCGTATTGTGCCATCGCAGGCGTTTGCTTGCGCGTTCGTGGCCTCTTGGAGCCTCGGTGGGGCCGTTTGGGGCCTCTTGGCGTCTCTTTTTAGGCCTCTTGGAGAACTCGGGAGGCCTCCAGGGAGCCTCCTGAGCTCGGGCACGGCTGCCTTATTCCAGGGTCTTCTACGCCGTGCCCGAGGCGCCCGCCTCGTACGCCTGCTGCTGCAGGCGCGCCGGACGCCTCGAGCGCGCTCGCTCCCGCGGCACGTCTCAGACAAAAAGGGCTCGACCCACGCGGCGTTTTTCGGCGATCTCGTGGGCCGTGCTCTCGTTTTTTAGGGGGATCAAGAAGTGGCATAAGCATAAAAACTCGGAGGTCCGCGCGGATTACTCGGATCGGCGCTGGGGCCCCCCGGCGGCGCCTCCGGCGCCGCCCCTGGCGCGCTCCGCGCGCCAGGGAGGGGGGTCCAGCCCTGATCCGAGAAGTCTGCGCGGACCTCCGAGTTTTTATGTTTATGCCACTTTTTCTTTCCCTAGTTTTGCAGCAAAGACGCAACGTGGGGAAACTCCTCCGCAGGTTGCCCTCGCAGGAGCGTGGGGCAAGCGAGCCGTGCCTGCTGCGGGGCTGAGGTCCTGGACGCGCGTTCCGGGCCCCAGCCCGGCAAGGCAGCCTGCTGCCCATTGATGCTGAATCGGGACGACCGACATGGGTACGGAAAAATGGGTACAATGCCCAACAGAAATTCCTGTTCATTCTGAACAGGACTCGCTGTCCACGACGCCGCGGCCTGTGTCTATTTGAGACAGGATGCCGCCTGCCCAACAGCGGCCTCTGTTGGTTTGGGACAAAATTTGTGATTGGGCATTGTACCCATTCTTTCCGTACCCACTTCGGGCGTCCAAACTGAAGCACCACGCACCATCGGGCGCCGCGTGCGGCTGGTTCACGGCTTGTCGACTGGCGGCGACCCCGCCGGCGGCGTTAAACGTTGTTTGCCGCCAGCGATTTGAAATCGGTCGATGTTGCGCGATCTGACGTTTCGGAAACGGCCGATCGTTCAGGGTTGAACGATCCCCGCGGTGTCAGGAACCAACGCCGAAGTCGTCACGACACGAACCTGCTGCAGACGGCGGGTGAAGAAAGGTGAGCCGCTCGTGTACCTCGGAGGTCCTAAAGGGCCCTCTGGAGAATGTTTCGTTATCCTCTGGCCCGTAACGGTCGCTACCCGTGCCAACACCCTCCACCACTTTCGGTAGCGGTAACGTTCGTGCGTTTTGGGGGGGCCCACCTGTGCTCGTGGGTGCCTTGCCAGTGCAAACGTCTTGGGGCCCAAAAAGGCGAACGGTGCACGTGTCTTTGCCCCTCCATTCGTCGCCCCTTGCCCCCCTGAGGAAGAGGATTTTTGGCAACATCACCACTACAGGCACACAGCCTGGGGCGAAACGGACGGCACCAGAGGCGACAGCCGCTCTGCGCGGGGGGCTCGTGCAAATCTTCCAGGAAATCAGCGAACTGTACCGTCACCGAATTTTTGGAATGCTCGCCTTGCAGGATGCGATTCCAACTGTACCGACGTCCTCGCGTCCTGTGATCAGACAGCGGCAGGTTGAAGGGAGGGCAGTGCTTGCCCAGCTCGGTCACCCTGCCTCCAGTGCTATAGAGATTGCAACGCGTGCGAACCGCTATAATCGAGCTGTCCACGTGTGCTTGGCCTTAAACAGGCGGCTTGCCCCACCAGCAGGCTTCACCCAGGGCACGCATTGGAAGTTCAATGCGGACCACAGCGGGAGCACGTGCGCAGCCATCTTCGCGACTTGCCGCGCAATGGTGATCTTCCTCGCCAGAGCGAGCTCTTCCTCCTCCGACGGTCCGGGATGCTGTTCGCGGCCTAAGTTGGCCAGGCGACCAGCGTGAAAGTTGCCGAGGCGCAGTCAGTATTCTGCCTCGGGCAAGCTGCCATCAAGCTCTTGGTGCGCACGCACCTTACAGACACATCACTGACTAACTGCTGTCTGCCTGAGAGAGCGTGCAACACGAACCCTGCATGCACGCGGTTGCGAGACAGCGCGGGTGGCCTGTCCATGTGCCAATGGTTGACGACCGATTGGCGATCTGAAAAAACTCGTGGTGGGGCACACCAGCATATACATCACGGCCGCGAAGATCCCGTTTTCGGCCCCTTGGGGCGTCTGGGGCCAGGGGCCCACAGAGGAGCAAACAACGCATCCCCAAGGGAGCCGTCGGGCTTCAAAACACCAACAACGCCAGCCCTGGACAGCTCACGGATCGGGTGTTTGTGGCAAGACCCGTCGATCAGTTGGTCCCCAGAATTTCTAAACTTCCTGTGCTGTCTGTCCCCCCTGGAGCATGATTTTCAAGAAAGGCGCCGCCATCGGTCGGAGGTCGAGGCCAGTGGCCCCCTGGGTGCTGGAACAAGCCACGGGCAAAGAGCAGCCCATCCTTGGTGGAGGTCGCCCCCGCGGCCTCGGTGCAGCATTTCTTGTGCTTGTCCCCTAGAATATTGTCCTTCTCCTCCTGGTAACTCGTGCATTGCCACAGACCGTACAGCAAAGAGTCCTCGACCTCTCCGCAGCGCTCGCACAAACCACTGCCGACCTGGTAGCCGAGAGCCTGCGCGCGCGCCAGCGTCTAGACGGCGTTGGTGGCAACCCTCCTGATGCGGCCCCTCTGCAGAGGCGTGAACTTGGACCACGACGCCGCCGCCTTCATGATATCAACACATACCCTGCCCCCGATCCCTTCCTCATCCGCCACGTCCTTCTCCAAAGCCCGAATAACAGCCTGCTTCAGCAGGGCCCCTATCAGCTTGGGCGCAGTGAGGGTGAGCGAGATCGAGTTACCGACGTCGTCAACGACAACGAAATCAGCGAAAGAATTCATTGTCCAACCAATCCTGGCTAAAGAACGGCGCCGCGCTGCCATGGGACCTACGACTTTCCTCCATGTAACCGGGCGCGATTGTCTGAAGGCCGCCTCCCACCCAGTCCTGAGCACGTTCCAGGGGAGTGCCCCTTCGAACAACCGAGCATGTCGAAACCAAATCTCTCGGGCGCAACGAACAGCGACGCCCGCCGATCCAAACCAACCAGGGTTATCCTCTAGAATCATTCGCCCCGACAGCGATCTCATCCCCGCCGATGGTTTAATCGTCGATGCGGTCCCCCTTACGAACCTGCAACCGTTCATGATGCGACATTCCGAAGACAGTGCAACCGTAAAAAGCTCCGGGCATAGGGCCACTCGCGCAGAGGCGAATAGTACCGCCGATAACCGTCAGCTGGCGCTGGAGCCGCTTGACCTTCCTCTTGAAAACGGCCATGCGGGCCCCGAATGTTTCTGACCTATCTGCTTGTCGTCTGGCCAGCCCAGCGGTAGCATCGACCCCTGGGGTCGTCGTGACCGCGAGGCGTGGCCCCGCAGGGGCCCCAAGATGATCCTGGAGGACCCTAGCTGCCGTTGCGCTGGATGAGATCATCGCAATCTTATGTTCTGCGATCTTCGCCTCCATGTCAACCGCGACGACGCGGCGTAGAACATCCGCAGCAGAACAAAGATCCCGCGCAACTCGATCTGGCGGGCCAACCAGCGTGAGCGTGCTGTCATCAATCTAGGTTCTAGAGCCGTCCTGTATTGTATATTAGATATTAGCCATAACCTTGTCATAAGCCTCCACAACGCATATGCGTACATGCGCGGTATCAAAGGAGCAGCCAGCCACAATCCTTCTGACCACAAACCACGGACCGTTGATGAAACCAGCCATTGAACCATGACGCGGAGCACGATAAGCAGCCTACGTAAGATATAAGATGGCAGGAGGAAGCCCGCGTCGAAGGGCTTCATCTTCGAGGCGGGACAATCAAAACAGTTCATAGTAATTGTGCATGTCCCACAGGAGTCCTGCCGACCCCCCCGTCTGAAACCCACTGCTCCGCTCTGAAGGCTTGCCTCCACGCGACGCCCAGTGCTCCGCGGTGGTGCCCAGCCGCGTAGTGGGGCCTCTCGTGATTCAGTTCCCACTGGAGTCCGCGCGGCCTGCGGGCCTTGCCCCAAGGCCAGCGCAGATGGCAGAAGACACCGATGGGTCGCCAGCCTCCCTGCACTTGGAAAGGATAGCGATGGGGGCGACGTGGAGTTGAGACGGGAGGGAGCCCGATGGTTTCATAAGGTGGATGATGGCAGAGACGACCTGCACATCATTAACGCAGAGTGAGTCGCAGCGCTTCGTGTCGAAGCCATCCGCGCCTACCGCACTGCCCGATTTGTAGTGCCTTGGGAAATTCCTGATGGCATCAGGGTCCAAGAGGGGAAGTGGCGCGCGCCTCCTACGCGGGCTTCTCGCTTGCGGCTCGCTGGAAGCCTCCCAGTAGGCCGCAAGCATGTCACGCTCGCTACTCAACATCGCCATCCGGTCCCAAATCCCACGCCCTTCGCCGACAACGTGGTAGTCGGAGTCCAAGCCACAGGACCTCTGAGTACGCAGTGTGCCTGTCCCCCCCACCTGGTCTAACCTGTGAGTGATCCAGGATTTCCAACGCGGAAGACCGATAGCCAGGTATTTCCTGACGGTGGCCTCGAGCGCTTCGGAGACCTCGTTGCAGAGGTCCTCCAAGTCGTGAGCCGAATCATCCGACAGAGGGACCGACTGGCCCCAACTGTCCAGGAAGCCTTCAGCCCGCCTGAAGGCACCCGCAGGCTCGCCCACGTTGGCCCCAGTGCATCCGGGAGCGCCCCACGCAGCTCACCCAGCAGACGCAGGCCCACACTTCCAAGCCTGCCGACGGCAGAAGCACCGCACCGTCCCAGGCTCGGGAGTCTGGCACTGAGCCAGCGAACACAGTGAACCTCAGGGTGCCTCGGCTGGTTGTCTTTTGTTGTTGGCCAGGCTCCTCCAAAACGTCTGCGGGCTCGTTGCCTCTAGCTCCGTAGCGCGGAAGGGTGGCCCCGAAAATCGACATTCAAAAGCGCCTGAGCCTCATCGAGAAAGCCTGCGCCCGCTACGCGAACAGCGCGATGCCCCAGCTGAACGACATCATCCCACCTAGGAGTTCTGGACTTGGTCCAGTCGGAGCTGCAACTGGCAGCGGCGGAGGCCGTCGAAAAGCGAGTGCCTGCAATCGCGCGAGCCTCGAGTGGAAGTACAGGCCGACTTGGCAGTGCGGAAGAAATCAGTACGCGCGTTCAGCCGGATTTCCTGAGCACCTCTCGCCAGGCCAGCGGAACCCAAGAAATAATCGCGCCGGGTCGGGGGGTTCGCCGTAAAACACGCGGGCCCAGGTGCCCAAAAAACTGACCCTGGAGTTTCGTGCCGATATCCGCATTGTTCAGGTCCTCAGGCAGCAGGTTGAATAGGGGGCCACGTGCGAGCCCTACCCCTACCCCCGACGATTTTTGAAGGGGAGGGTGGGGTTCACTTCGCTCGTGACCTCCCGAACCAAGTGAACCCCACCCTCCCCCTCAGAAATCGTCGGGGGTAGGGGTAGGGTTCGCATGTGGCCCCCTATTGAAGTCTCCACCTGCAAGCACACCTTCTTCAGCTCCCGGCATACAGCCCCCCCACTACTCGCGAGGATAGCTAAGTTGGCGTCGGATAAGCCCTCCGACGTCGCCAAGTAGCGCGAGAGAACCTACGCAGAATACCTCCAGGAGGAGCATATAGCCAGCAACAGCTCTGTGAGTAACCACTTGAGAGCCTTCAGGAGGCGCGCGGAGCCCCACGTAGGCCCTGGACAGGATGGCCGCGCCCCCGGACGACCCAGAGCAAAGACTGCTCCATCCTCGCGTCGAGCACCGCTGGGGGGCCTCCTTGATGGGATCTCAGCGCGCAATCTGCGTTCCCGAATGAGCGCCGCGTGGACCTTGGGGAGCGCGGCCCAATCCTGCATGAAGCCCCAGGCGTTCCAAGTGACCTTCTGAACGCGCAAAGAAAACTGCCCCCGGGGGAGACAGGCGAGCTCCGAGGTCCGAATTAGAGGCTCGTCAAGCTCGTGCTTTCCGCCCGCAGCAGCACTCGGGATGGAACGTGGAACGTGAAACGGCTGGGCCGTTTTCGTGTCGATTCCGTTTTGCGTTAAAGGTGGATTGAAGACAGGACGAGGGAACACGAAAGCAACATTAAAAGGAACAACACGCCGTTTAGAGTCAGCCCTGTCGGAGGGTCGACTTTGGCGGCCCTTGCGCGCGAGAGGACTTCCCCTCCCCATGCCGCTGAAAAGAGTGCGACGCCTCCAGCGCCGCCAGGATTTGTCGATCGAGGCCTTGGCTTCGAGCTGCGCAATAACACGGCTGAGCACCGATTCAGAAACCCTCCGCGCAGGCCAAGAAATTGCTGCCTTGCGAACAGGGGCCCTTCCCCCCCGCCACGGAGGCAGCAGGGGGGAGGTGGGTAGACGACAGTCTCTCGGCTCTGGCTCGCACATCTGTTGGTGACTCCTGCTGTGCTGCCTGCGCTGCCGAAGCCGAGTCGGACGCGACTGGCGCCTGGGCCTCAGGAGCTGAGACGCCTCCTCCACCTGGCGTAGCTGGCGCTTGAGCACCACCCTAGCTCCGCCGCCGCTGGAGTCACCCTCGCCGTCCTGGGAGCTGACGCGCCTCCGCTTCGACTGCAATCGGGCAATCTGATCAGCGAGTAGCTGCTTGACACCTCGAGCTTGTTTGACGAGGGGCCCCAGCAAGTCCGTCGCCAGCTTCTGGGTGGACTCGCCCAGATGTGCTGCCTCCGCCGCTCGACCACGTCGAGGTCGGGCTGCCGCAACTCCGTCTCCAAAGAAGCGCCGGCAGCCAGCTCGCCAAGGCCGATGACACTGGCAGAGTCGAGGGAGCTGTCGACAAGCTGCGAGAGCCTGAGAGCGGTTCGGGCGGTCCCCTTCGCGCCCTGCTGCGTCGCCTGGAGCTCCTCCACGTCGCTCTTTCACTTTGCGTCTGCTTGGTCCAAGTCCCGCATGCGAGACTGGGTGTGCTCGCGCTGCTCGAAAACTGCGGCCTGCCAGCGCTCGAACTCCTCAATCTCCAAAGCGACCCTCTTTTCAATACGACCCACTGCTGCATGACTCTGCTGACACCGCTGATGAATAGGGGTCGCTGAAGGGTTCTCCTTGTAGTGGAGCTGGTTCGCAGAGTTGGTATATTTCGCTGCCGCCGTAGCATCTCCCGCCTTGCGAGACAACGCAGCAAGCTGACGAGCCTCGTCCGCGGTGAGCTGCGGTTGAGCTCCCACCTCCAGAGGAGCAGGTGGGACGCCGCTGCCTGGTCCCTTGCCTGTTAAGGCCCAGTGAAGCGACCCCCCCCCCCCCTTCAAGTTTTCGTTCAATGCGTCGCCCGAGCGTCGCCCGTGCGCCGGCCCTGGTTTGCGTCTCTGTCCCGAATCCCGGCCTCCCAGAGTGCGTGGGCGACATATGGCGCGACTTCGGAGTTGCTCTGGCGATATATAGGTTTCCGACGCCCGTGCACCAGCAGCCATTGTGGCGGTCGCGGCGCACTCCTAGTTCGACGGTCCACCAACGCGTTCTGTTCCCACTTCGGCGCAAGAGGATTTGCTGGTGCTCATTGTCGGGGGCGCCAACCGTTGCTGAGGACGAAGACGCCTCGCGTCGATTGGGGGCTGTGCGTGTCGCGCCGCAGTGGGGTGACGTCACGTCGCGCGACGCGGCGCCACTTCGCCCCGTCGCATCGCGCCCCGCACCCCCATGTCGTTTCGCTCCAATCTTCCTGCCCCCCCCCTCTTCCTTCCTCTTCCCCTCGTCCAACGCGCTGCGCGTTTTGTCCCGTTTGCGAAATTTGTACACAGTTCTTCTGTGTCAGGCTGCCGTCCTGTCCGCCTCCCTACTCGCCCCCCGTTGTCCTTCCACCCTCCTGGAACTTCTCGCCCTCCTCGCTCCCGCCGCCCCCCTTTCGATCGCCTTCCATCGCTCCCGCCGCCGCTGCGCCGCCCCCGCGCGCCCCCTCCTCGCCCGTCCGTTCTCATTTCCACCCGCCCTTCCCTCGCCTCACTTCCATCCTCTTTTTCCCCCCCAATGCATCGGCGGGCGAGACGTCGCCAAATTGCTGCAGCGACGGACCGATGTTCAACATCTGACGGGGCGCGCGCTTGAAATGGATTAGTCCGCGCGCGCTGCATCTCCATGTCGTCTCTTGGTCTCCTCGCGTTCGTAGTTCTCACGTGCGTGTCTCGCTATTTCTACGATTGCCGCGCGCATCCCTTGATTGTTTCGCCAGCGGGCCGTGCAGTTCACATGCCGTCTGGAGTCCACGGCGCCCTTCGAGCGATTCGTGCGCGACCTGCGCGCGACGCGCGAACGACCCGAGCGACGCCCGCGCGACGCACGCGCGACGCGCGCGCGCGACGCGCGCGCGACGCACCCCGACCCGCGCGCGACGCACCCCTGCCAGCGCGCGACGCACGATCGACCCGCGCGACGCACGCGCGACGCACGCGCCTCGCGCGCGACGCACGCGCGACGCACGCGCGACGTACGCGCGACGCACGCGCGACGCACGCGCGACGCATGCGCGACGCAGTCGCGACTTTGCCCGCCCATGGCATTTCTCCGAGCCACAATGCGCAACGGCCGTCGGCCCGCCGTGCTTGCGCTGTTCACAAGTGGCGGCGGCTGCGCCCTCCATTGCGCCAGGAAGGGCGGTGCTTGCCCCTGTTATTTCCCTTTTCCTTCCTCGTCGTCCCTCCTCTTTTGTCATTCCTCCTCCTTCGTCCTCTCTCCTGCCTCGCCCCCCTCTCTCCTCCCCTTCTCTTCCTCCTTTCTACCGGCCTCCCTCTGTCAGTCCCTCCCCCCTCCTCTCTCGTCTTTGTTTTTTTTCCCTTGCCACCCCGTGCGCCCCCTCATTTTCTTTTCTCCTTCGGCCCCCCTTCCACGGCCGCGGCGCATCGCCGCGAGCGGCGCCCCCGCCTTCCGCGAACGGCCCCGCCGCCGGCGGTGGAGGAGGAAGATTACGAGGAGAAAAGGAGGGGGGAGGGGCAGGGGCGCGAGGCGGGCGCGGCGGCAAGGGCGGCCCGGCAGGCGTAGGGGGGGGGGGGGGCGGATTGGGCGGGTGCTTCTGTAATGGTCATGTTGGTGATCATGGTCGTGGTCGCGTTCGTCGCCTTGGTCGCGTTGGCGGCGGTCGTGCCGCTGGTGGTGGGCGGGCTGGTGGTGGTCACGTCGG
>CAUYUJ010001603.1:215069-255069 GCA_963575745.1 Prorocentrum cordatum | reverse complement strand
CGCGGCCGCTATCCGTGCCAGTCGTCCAGGCATAGCAGGCGTGGCACTTTCTCGACACCATAGGGGGTGCGCAGGGGGTGGTCCCTGAGCGCGGCCGCTATCCGTGCCAGTCGTCCAGGCATAGCAGGCGTGGCACTTTCTCGACACAATAGGGGGTGCGCAGGGGGTGGCCCCCGAGCGCGGCCCCTATCCGTGCCAGTCGTCCAGGCATAGCAGGCGTGGCACTTTCTCGACACCATAGGGGGTGCACAGGGGGTGGTCCCTGAGCGCGGCCGCTATCCGTGCCAGTCGTCCAGGCATAGCAGGCGTGGCACTTTCTAGACACCATAGGGGGTGCGCAGGGGGTGGTCCCTGAGCGCGGCCGCTGGCTGGCTCGAATCTGTCCTTGATGGAGGATAGAAGGCTAGGAAGACGGAGGAGGTTCAAGCAATACGGCGTTGGATGACACAGAGGGGAACATTCGCGACGAGGGCTGAGAACGCAGAATTGCGCATATATCATAAACTTAAGCAAGCACATAAGATTTAAATTGAGTATGTGGGGTTCCTCGGTAGCGTAATTTTTGTGTATTTTGAATTTGTCGGCGAAAATCCTCCTGCAGGGGGACAGGCCCGACTTAATGCGAGTCAGATGCTCAGTGGGCCCGGGAATCGACAGTGCCGTTTTTGCTGCCGGTGCCGTTTTGCCGTCCTTTGGCCAGTTCCGACGCCGTTTCCGCTGCCGGTGCTGGCGCCTTCCTTTCCGGTTCCGGCTCCGCTGCAAATCCCAGAGCCTTTTTGTTCCTGTTTCCTGTCGCCGTTCTTCACCGTTCCCATTTTCAAGAGACATTTTCTGGAAACGGTGGAAAAACGGCCCTGCCGTTTCCAGGGCCCTTGAGGTCAGAGATTGGGGCCAGAGTCAATTGGCTGGCTGTCGCTGCCAGTTCTGATTCTTGGCAGCATCTGGAGGCGCGTGTGTCACGAAGTTCCTCACCCATGGCTGAAGCGTGCGGGCAGGCTCTGGATCCTATTGCGAAGGCCTTACGGCCGGTGCCGCCGACTCTGAAGGGGAACGACGACGGCGGCGGCGGCGGTAGCGACGACGACGATGCTGACGTGGGTTGAGTCCTCAAACGTGCTTCTTGGGGTTTCTTCCGAGCGCTCTCAGGGGCCTCTGGGGGGATGTTTGGGGGCCTCTTGGGAGCCTCTTGGGGCCTTTGGGCTTCCTGGGGGCCTCTTGGGGGCTTCTCGGGGCTGAGGGCTCGAAATGTCCGTTCGGGTCCCCCGTCTGGGCACTCTCTTGGAACCGTCTTGGGGGCCTCTTGTGCCGTCTTAAGCGTGCTGGCAAGCTCTGGATCCTCTTCTCCTGCTCCCCCGAGCGGGGCAGCCCGCTCTATAGAGGGGCGTGCCGCTCTCCCCGCTCAGCGTGGCCAGCTCCGGCTGAGAGCGATGCTCGTACGCTCGTGCTTCGTTTCGCGGCAAATCAGGAGGGGAAGAAACACACAGACACAATTCATCGTCGGTTCCGCAGAAAATATGGGAAAATATGGGAAGTGAGGGGGAAGACAAAAACCAAGAAAATATGGGGAAATATGGGGAATCTTTTTATGCGTGTGTATTTCTTTGTGTGTCCCAGGGCCCCTTCAGCAAAGGCGGAATGAAAGTCAAGACGAGAACAGAAAACAGTGCCCAGGTCGAGATCTGCGACAGGCCAGGGGCGTGCGGATTCGCGATTAGGGGCCAAGCGGTGATCTCTCGGCGGCGTAGCCCCGATGCCAGCTCGATGATCTCCCGCCCCCCCCTGAGCCGGTCTTCCCCCCCTCCACTCCTCGCCGACAGGGTCTTGACAGCCCAGGAGTGTTCGGCTTCCCGATCGAGGGCCAAGCGGTGGTCTCTGGTCGGCGGAGTATCCCCGATGCCAGCTCGATGACCTCCCGCCCCTCCTGAGCCATTCCCCCCCACCCGGTCGATCGCCCTCAACGGATCGAGCGCGCGGTCCCGCTGTTTTGCCTTAGGACCCACGAATTTGCCCCCAATCGGCCGTGACCGAGGGGGGGGGGGAAGTGAGAAGGAGAAGGCCTTCTCAGAAGGCTCGGAAGTCCCCTGGGCTTCTAAGAAGCTCCTTTAGCCTTCCCCGAAGACACCGAACATTTCTCAGAAGGCGGGGGGGCTTCTGAGAAGTCTCGCCGCCTTCTGAGAAGGCCTTCCCCTTCCCGCTTCCCCCCCTCGCTCGCCGCCAACCCCAGGCGAGCCAGCCTGGCTCGGGGTGCGGCTGCGGTCCTTTCGGGCAAGCATTGGGGGGCTTGGGTGTGATTGTCCCGCATCTCCACGCCCTGTTCTACAGTCGGCCCGGATTAGTAGGTCGACCCTGCCAGATCAAGGGTACCCTAATGTCCTGTGTCTTGCGACCCGTGCCTCCTGCATGTCTGTGGCAACGTGGCCCTCGGAAGGGTCTTGTGTCCTCTCGCGTGTCCTGTCCAATCAAGTCCGACTGTAGCAGGGGGGCGTCAAGACAGCCCACGAGGGCGCCGGGAGACCACCCGCTGATGCTTCCGAGGGCTCCACGGGGCCTCCCAGAGCACGGCCGAGCCACTTCCCGGGGTTGCCTGGGAGGCTCCAGGAGGGCCCAGGGCTGGCTTTGAGGGGCTCCAGGATGCGTTGTGGGCAGGGCTTCGGGCGCGGGCTGCGAAACATCTGCGCAGATCGCCGCTCTCTCTCTCTCTCTTTCCCATCTCCTTTTTTTGTTTTGCTCTCTCTCTCTCTCTGTCGGTGGGCGCCGCGTCCAGGGGTGTTCTCTTCTGCTGGCAAGTGCACGTCTGGTGCACGGAGCTTTTCGCTATTGAGAATATTCTGCTTCAGATGGACTTTGTATGGCCCGATGTGAGCTGGCTCAAAAAGCCATGGCATCGGCCGAGGAGGCAGAGTTCATATCTTGCGTCGCATCCTGCTATGCCGTGGCCCTTGCGCCTGAGTTGGCGGGGGCAGCGTGAAGGTGGCGTCAGCGCGGCGGGTGCTGATTCGGGTGGCCTGCATCTTTCAGGAGGGAAAAATACACACAGACACAATGAATCGTCGATTCCCAAGACGATATGGGAAACAGGAAATGGACGTCCGAGCGACGGCAAGACCCTGCTTGCCTCGAGGGTGTCCTGGGCGTCTTGGGTTTCGATGGTGGTTTTGCAGTGGAGAGCGTGACGCTCCCGCACCCAAAAATCCATGGTCGGCCTGGGATCTCGGGGTTGGTTTTTGTTTGTGGAAGGTCTCTTGTGGACTGTCCCCCGCTGTATTCCAGACGGCCAGATCGGCGCACCCACTTGGAGCGATGGCATGCAGCATGTTGCCAGGCGCAGACAGCTTTGCTGCTGGAGCAGCGCAAGGTCATTACCGGGGAGGTTGCCAACCTCACACAGAAGGTGGTCAACACCGAGAATGACAAGGACCCCGCCACCCCTCCACATTCTCCGATCGGGGAAACGTAAGACTCGAGTACGACGAAACTCGGGTTTGCCGACGCTTTTTGACGAGCTCGTCCTGGATTTTGACGGTCCAGTTGTCGTGGGATGTCTGCAGTGGGAGTTCGGGTCAAATTTCACATTAGGTCGCGTCATTTTCATGATGGCCCAGTCGGGCCAACCCGAGTATCTTACGCCTCGTCGATCCTATCATGATTGTTTGCTGTCATGGTGGTACACCTTGTCTTAGCAGAGGTTGTATGTGTTTGTTGCGCACGTGAATGTGGTAGCATTGCAGCGAGGCAGGGAAGTCGCGTCTTTCAGGCAATGCTGAACCAGGAGATCGCCGAGCTGGAGTCTCAGAACGCAGACCTTGGTGGGAAGGGCATTTGATGTCTCAGAGGATGAAGCGAAACTGATGCCGCTACCCTCCCCCCCTCCCCTGTTTTCGCCTTTTTGGCTTCCTGGTGGGCTCTCGTCGACCGTCCTCAGGGATAGGCTTGGCTCGAAATCCTTGTCAGAACGCACCACAGGACAGGGCCGTGAAGTAGCCGTATCAATATCGTTTTGTTCTCCCAATGTTATTCGCTGGCCCTTAGCTTCCACTGGTCATCCCAGCCATACTGCTCTTGCCCGCGTATGGCTTCCGTTATGCCCCCCAAACTTTTGGCTGGTAGTTTCGTTTCGCCCCAGTCTAATCGATCTTGCCGGACACCGCGAAGGCGGCTGGGAGCGGCCACCACAGGCTTGCTTCTCCCCCGGTCGGCGTCAGGGGTGGCGGCCCGCTGGCTGTTGGAGTCGCTCGGCGAAGCGACAGTCTGCACGTACAGTCGGGGCGCGGAAGAAGGAGCCCTGTTCGCTTGGGGGGGGGCTCAGGGTCCCTTAGCCGCTTTGCAGTTTGCCTTCGCTTTTCCTTAGTTTTTCGATGGGCAATCGAAGCTCAACTTGTGGAGAAAAGGGGCCTCGTTCCTTATTTAGTCGGAGCTGGATAGACCTCCTACCCTGACACGTCGATTCATGAATTGGCCGTTTTCGGTTCGCGAGAGGGCGTCGCGGCCGTCATTTTTGCGGATCCAGGTCCGTCGGTTTCGGTCCCAGGCCGTTTTCACCAAGGGGAGGTTTACTAAAGGGAGGTTTGTCCACCGCCGATTTCAGGGTTCCTTAGGGCAACACACCGACTGCATGTCGACAGGTTTGGCGGTGCGACGAGGCAGGGCCGAGCGCACGCGGAGCGCATCCATGCGGCAACAGGAGGCGGGCCGGCCCGCACCGCTTCTCAGGAGACCCGGGTGAGCGCCAAGAGGCCCACGAGAAGCCCCAAGGGGGGCTCCAGGTGGCGTGCGCGGCCACCTCCTGCACTCGGGGGCCACATGCGAACCCTACCCCTACCCCCCAGGATTTCCGAGGGTGAGAGTGGGGTTCACTTCGCTCCGGAGCTCCCGAGCGAAGTCCCTCAGGAATCGTGGGGGGTAGGGGTAGGGTTCACGTGTGGCCCCCTACCCAAGGGAGGCTCCAGGTGGCGTGCGCGGCCACTTCCTGCACACTTCTCACACGAACCTGCTTTCAAGGACGCGCAAGGGATATTTCCCCCCCCCCATCCGCGCTACGGCCTCAGCCCGCAAGGCGCCATGAACCGTTCTCGTGGCGGTGCTCTTTGCCCACCGCATGTCCAGTGCGATCTCTCTCAACACGGAGTCCAGTGTGAGCAACAAATTCGTATATTATGGTGAGGGATGCCCTCATATTATGCTACACCAGTGAATCCTAGACGCTTCGAGTAACCCCACCAGCCTGTCCAGAAACGATGCCAAAACGAGTTGCCCTGATCAGGAATGTGGAGGAGCATGCAATGGACTAAAAAGGCTGGGTAAGACATCAGAAGTACCCCAAAGATGGGGAGGATGAAGGAGGAATCGGAGGGGGAACATGAGGAGGACGAGGGAGAGGGGGAGGAGGAGGATGTAGGAGGAAGTGTGAGGAATAGTCGGATGAGGAGGAGGAGGAGGAGAAGGAAGAGGAGGAAGGACAGAAAGGCCAGAGGCATCTTGGATGCCTTGCAGGCCTCTTGGGGCGTCTTCTTGGGTCTCTTGGCAGTCCCGGTGGCCCCGTTGGGCCTCTTGGGTGCCTCTGGGGGAGCCTCTGGGGGGCATGTTGGGAGACTTCTTGGGGCCTCTTGGGGCTTCCTTGGGGCCGTCATTAAACACCCTTGGGAGCATCGGGGAGAATTTTGAAGGAGATCGATCTAGGGTCGGGCCGTAGTAGGTTAGTGTTGCTACCGCTGGGATGTGTCGGGGGGGCATGTCTCTGGTTGGCCCACAGTCGGGTGGGGGAGGGGGTGTATATTCATGAGGAGCAGTGATAAAGCCCTCCCAGAATGAATGAATGAATGAATGAAGCCGCGTGTCCGTAGGCACATGAGCAAAGGCACGATCGTGCGCTAGACAATATACTTGCGCACTGCTGCTTTCCAGGCTTCCGCTGAAAAGGTGCCCAAATTACTTACGCTGCAACTGGCATCACGACAAATACGCTGCGCATGCTTATACAATTCTGACGCCCACGCCTGCCGGGGTCTGCCCCTCTTCCGGCGGCCGGGCTGCTGCGTCAAGTTGGAGGAGGAAGGTTGGACAACGGCTTGCCTGACAGGGTGGTCGTTGCATTTGCGCGCAATATCACCGAACAAAATCAATTGCCGCTGCAACAGAAGGTCGCTGAGCTTGGCGCGCCGGGCTCGCTGTAGGACCTCGGCGTTGGAGACGCGACTGACATATGAATGCGCTGCGCCTAAAACTTTACGCAGGCACCGCGCCTGAAACGCATTCAATCTCGATAACTCGTGCTGACGTAACCAAGACGTGTGGAGACTATATAGGAGCGTCGATTCAACACATGCTGCGTATATAGTAAGCTTCCGCTTGGTCGACAGAGAAGAGTGCGACCAGACGCGCTGCAAAGAGTCAAAAACGGATCGGGCGAGGCCAACCCGCCGGCTCAGCTCTGCTCCGACGGACCCGTCGGACGTCAGGACGCTCCCCAGGTACACCATGCTCTTCTTTTCTGGGATTGGGCAGCCATCCGGCATGAGCATGGCAGCGGCGTTGCACCCTGTGGCCATGACCTCCAGCTTCTTCCAGTTGTACTTCAGACCGTAGTTGGCGCCCGCGTCCGAGATGGCCTTCATGTACAACTCCGCCTCCGCAGCGCCCGGGGCGACGATCAGCGTGTCGTCCGCGTACACCAGGTCGCTGACGTCGCCAGCGGCGTCGCCGAGCGAAGCCTTCGCATCCTGGAGGAGGACAGTCATCATAATGGCAAACAAGAACGGCGATAGGGGGCAACCCTGGCAGATGCCAGCCTGCTGCTCCCGCTGCCCCGAGGTTTTGCCAGCCTCGCGAACTGCGAAATGCCTGTCGGTGTATATCGCCTTGACAATCTGCAACATCTTGTCCGGCAGCCCGAAGCGTCGCAGGGCTGCGACGAGAGCATCGGGCATGACGCTGTCGAACGCCTTAGCCCAGTCAAGCGCAAGAAGCACCAGCGGCTTGTCCTGCCGCGCAAACGCCTCCTCCAATTTGCGCCTCGCAATGAAGATGGCGTCTGTGGTGCCATGCTTTGATTTAAACCCGAACTGCGTCCGCCAAATTCTGTCTTCGGCCCCTGCTCGCTTCAGGCGGCGCAGGAGAAGTGCCGCGAAGAGCTTATATCCGGCCTGCAGCAGGCAGATGGGCCTGTAGTTCTCGCACGCAGACGGGTCGCCCTTCTTGAAGATGGCGATCACCAAGGACTCGTGCCAGCTGAGCGGGATCTCGCCGTCTTCCCAGCATCTCTGACACAACGCAACGGCCCAAGCTCGCGCCGGTGAGTCTCGGCAACAAATGGCTTTCCAGAAGTCTCCGGGGATCGCGTCTGAGCCGCAGGCCTTCTCCCACTTCATCGCCTTTGCCGCTTCGACGACTTCCCATTCCTGGACAATCCCAACTTCCACCGGAAGCGCGGGGCCAAGCATAGCCGCCTGCATGGGAGTAGTGTTCCGCGCGGCCCACTGCACGCTGCTGAGATAGTCGGCCATTGTCTCCTGGCGGGCATCGGAGTCAACTAGCCCACCCTGCGAGTCTCTCAGCCGGCCAACCTTTGGTGCAAACCCTTTTCTCAATTTACGAACTTGACCCCAATCGCCGGTGGCGAGCAGGTGCTCTAGCCACTCTGCTCGGTCCCTTTTGACCGACAGCTTCACCTGCATATTCAGACTGCTCTCGGCAGCCACGTCCCCGCGGCGCCTGGCGTCCGTGCGCTTCATGATAATGTCCATGCTGCGGTCAGAGACCCATGGCCTCCGCGGCGCCGCCGGCAGGGTAGGGACCGAGGCTGCGGCCACGGAGAAAGAATCTTTCATGATGGCTTCGATGTCAGATGCAGTCGACACCGGCATGCTGCTCTCCAGCTCCTCTGCGCGGTCGGCGAAGGCGGCGGCGAACCGCTTTGATGCCCCAGGGAGGCGGAGGGCGCGCAGGTCGCGCCGGGCGGCCGGCTGCGGTCGCGACTCCTTGGGGACATCCACGTTGATGTCAGCATATACCAGAAAATGGTGCGAAGCCAAGGCACGCCGCCGGTCACTAGTCAGGAAAATCAAGCTGTCCAACCACTCCCGTGACATCAACAAGAAGTCAATCTGTCCGAAATTCTCAGGTGTGGGGATGTCAGACGGCGTCTTCCCGACGTTGTAGCATGTGATCTGCTGGTCAGCTGGGTGATCGAAACGCGTGTTTCCTATGAACAGTCTGTGTCTGGTGCAGACCTCTGCCAGCAGGCTCCGATTGGAAGCCGGATTGTACTCAGCCGTGGGATTGCCGAACACGTAGGGGCCCATGATGCCCTCCTCCTGCGGGAAACGGCGGTGGAGCCGAGCATTGAGATCACCCAGAACCAGTAGCGGACCATGGGACGATATACCAGAAAGGAAAGTACTGAGGTCGCTGTAAAAAGCCCGCCGGTCTTCAAAAGTTTTGCCGCTGTGTGGGGCGTACGCGCTGCAGACCACCATCTTGCCGCCAACGACTCGCAGCTTCAAGTAAGCCATGCGGGCCGTCTCCTGTCTGAAGCCGACCACGCTGTGGCGAAGACGAGGGGCGACAATGAAACCGACCACGGCCGTCTCCTCCTGGTCTGCGGTGGTGCCGGAGAAGATGGTAAGGAAACCGCTTTCTGAGACATGATAGTCGCACCCGGCCTTGTGCGTCTCTTGGATGCAAAGAATGTCGACGTTGAGGTGGGTCATGTGCCACTCCAGCTCTAGCTGCTTTGCGTCCGTGTAGCCCTCCACGTTCCAGGACGCCACCCGGAGCTGCCGAGAGCAAGGGCGAAGGGGGTCCCCGCGTAACCGAAGCGCCTCCTCAGCTCTACTGGAATGCCGGGGAGCAGGATGAAATAATACAGCAGCATTGCCGGCTGCTGCGGACGAGTGTTGGCAAGAACGAATTCGCAGCTGGTCGTGGTTCATGCGGGCAGTAGGGCCGACTGCCGGTGAAACGGGTGAAACATTGCTCATGCGCCGTACGTCCTAATGGGGCCCCTGCCCCTTAGCACCCCCTTTGGCGCTCCCTTTGGTACCTTTGGCCGCTCGCTTGAGGAGGTCATCTGCCTTCTTCGCGAGGTCCTTGATCAGCGGATTGTCGTGTAGCTCGGACCAGGTGGCCCACTCGCATTCCCAATTGTACTCCACGGAGTTGCCAACGACCTTGACGGTGAGCGCGTGCTCGCCCCCGACAGTCACGATGTAAGGCGCTTCGTTGCTGACCGAAATGCTGTAGGGCACCGACCACTCGCCCTTGAGGATGCGCTTAAGTCCGAGGCAGTAGTTCCGGGCGGCACGCTCTGGCGCAGACCGGTCTTCAGTGGCCCAAATTTTCTTGTCTCCGTTTGTGCAGCCAGCCCTGCGAAGGAGCTCCACTGCCTTGTCGCGCGCCTCCGTATTGAGAAACTCTGCAAACACTATTCCGCTAAATGCCCCTTTGCTGTAAACTTTAGACGGTGGAGGGGCTGAGAGGGACACCAACGTCTTCTCCAACCACTCGGTGGCCTGGGAGAGGTCGCCAAAGCCGTCCATGTCGCCAACGACCATCGTCACGAAGCGCTTGTTCGTCATCTGGCCGTTGGAGGTGGGGGTCGCGGTGACCGACGAAAAAGAAGTGCGATTCAACAAGAGTTCCTTGCAACGGCTGTGGATCATAGCCTCCGCTGCCTCGCTCGTCAGGGGGGCCTGCCGCATCATGTCCTCCAGCTTGTCTACGCGCAGGTCGGTGCTGATGATTGCCGCCTCCACGTCCTCCATGCGGCTGGACAGGGTCTCGCCGAGGGACGTGACCTGAACCTCTAGCTTGCCGAAGTCGCGGCGCAGGGCGTCCACCACAGATGTCATAGGTGCCAGCTGCTGCTGCAGTAGCTTGGCGATCCCGCCCATCGTCGCGGGCTCCGTGTCCATGATGGCGGCTTCGGCGCTCGAAAAGTCCGGCTGCCGGATCGGGCTCACGGACCGCCTGTCTTTCATTTTACCCCCGTTGTCCAGCAGGTCGTCGTCGTCCAAGTCGTCCAGGGGGCTACTAAGGCGGGCCCGCTTGTCGACAGGAGTGGCAGGAGAGGCAGGAGTAGCAATGTCCACAACTTCAACTGGCGCTGCAACAGAAGGCGCCCCGCCTAGCACTCCACGCACTGGGGTGCCTGGCTGCCGCGTGCTCGCCGGCATGGCAGGCGTCGGTCTCTGGGGATCGGTAAGAGTGGACCCGAATAGGAGTGGGCAAAGGTGGGGTTGGGCAGAAAATCGACTTGAGAAAATCGACTTGAGCCACGCTCTAAGCAACTTGGTAGAGGAAGCTCTCGTTACCAAGCTTGTCGTATATCGAATTTGTTGATGCTAGGCACTGGCATGCTCTCCTGCCTCTTCCCCGCCGCCGTTCTGGTTCCTGCAGTGGCCTCTGACCGCGTCGGGAGGGGGGCCCTTTGGCTTACTCGCGCGCTTGCGACGGAAAAGAAGCCCCGCTTCAAAATTGGTAGCGGAGCTTCGGTGAAGCGGGTCGATCCACGGGTCTGCGGAGTGCTGCGCTTGGAGGTCAGGGCAGCAGGCCCACAGCGGTGCCGTGCGGAACGCGAGGGACGCGGCAGCACACACACGGCGGCGCTGTGCAGAGCGACGGCGACGCTCGGCGCGGATCGCCAACGAGCGGCCGTCCCCGCCCGAATGGCAGAAACAACCACGATGGGTAAGTGCCCCCGGCGGTTCAGGGGCGCAGTGGAACGGAGTCCCCGCGAAGACGCCACCCAGTACGATGGCGATACAAAACGGGCACAGGATGACAGCCCCCGCCCGTTTGGGGGCGCGGTCACGCGGAATGTCTGCGAGGCCGCCACGCAATGGGAGAACCAGGCGCAGACAAAGGTTCCCGCGGAATCTAGCATGGAGACAGATGCCCAGCCAGACGCGCTGGAAGAGCCAGCCGCCCACGGCACTGGTGGTCCTGCGATCGGTGACAGCAGTTTCACGACCACTGGTTCTCCGGCCTCGCCGAACCCAGCGGCCGAGCAGCCTGCATGGTGGCAGATGCTGCAGACACTCCAGGCGTGCAGCGTTGAAGTCTCGGCCGACAGATCCGCCGATGCTCACGGATGGCACGTCCGCGCCTGGGGAGGACAGGGGGCGCCCCGCTGGACTCGCGCCGTTGGAGCCAGCGCCAGGAGTGCCGCGGCGCGCAGGGCGGGCCCGGCGTTCCGTGGCCCATTGGCCAGACCGCCCGCTGGGGTGGTTGTGGAGTTGCAGGAGTGGTTAGACAGGCCTTCCCTTCTCGCGATGTTGCGTCCAGGATGGCCCGGAGGTGGAAGCCTCAGGGGGGGGGGGCTCGCTAGGCCCAAGGCCGAGGGCCGTTGGTGCGTCGGGGGGCGCGAAGATGCCGATGCCCACGAAGTCAGGATATATGCCCCAACTCCACAGATGCAGGCCCTCATGCTCTTTATTGCCGCTTCGCATCTGCCAATCGGACCCCTTCAAAAGGCCTCGGGGGCGCGTCTTCGTCGAGCCCTGTGAAGGGCTGAACTTGCCCTCTGGAAGCCTCGCCGAACTCATCGCGCCAGTGCGCGGCCTCGACGATGCGCCCTTCGCCCTGCATCAGACAACTGTTCGGTTCTTCGAGAGTATCGGCTATGCAAAGACCAATTTAGAGCCTTGTTGGATGGTCCAGAGGGGTTCCGGCACAGGCCCAGACGCCATGATGCTGAAAGAGGTCGACGACTGGGCCATATCCAGCGCCCCTGGCTTGCAAAAGGGACAGTTAAAACAGTATCGGAGGAGGTTCACGTTCGGCAAGTTGCCAACACTAGACGGGACAGGAATGAATTATATCAAGAGGAGGATACGGAGGTTGCACGATCGGGTGTTGGTTGACCAGGACATATACATATATAGTTATATATATATATATAGGGGCATATCAAACGTCTGCATATTCTACGGGGCCAGTGAGCAAAACACGAAATGCCGCTGAACAGTTTCCCGATGAAAGAATTACGGTTGCTGATATATCGACTGTATTGGGTGGGTCGCGAGACCCGTCAAGAAGCAAGCGGGGCAGCTTCTCTCTTAGCTGGCAAATTGAATTGTCCGATCGTGGGCCGCTCTCGAAGCCAACAAAATGGTCGACTATCTCCGGGTTTCCGCGAGTCTGCCAATCGCGATCTGGAAACACCACCCCGGAACATGTATTTTTGCGACAGCATCCGACCGTGGGGGCGTGGGTTCCAAGAGCGGGTGCCGACCACAACAAGCTAGGCAAGCATGCGTGGCCGACGACAGCATAGCTTCTGGAAGTCGAGCCCGCGTTCCTCCTCTCTCGTGGCGGTCTGGCAAGTTGCGGAGGCAAGTCCTGTCCACGCTAGCTGGCGAGGTGCAGGCTCTGAGCGCCTTTTTAGCGGAGGCAGAATGGCTCCAAATCCTGTGCTAAGATGTGGTGTATGGGACCTTCCTCGATGGATGTTGGCATGACACGGCCGTTGCCCTTCGCTCTTCTCCTCCGCCGAACCTGTGCGCTGAGCGCTCGGCCCAGTGGGAATCTGGCCGTGGTCGATGCCACGGGAATTTTCGACGCTCTGGACAAAGACCGGGGGAACCAACAACGATTGGAAAGTGGCGGTGTATTTGGTCATATGCCGCGAAAGTCTGTGTGACTGGGGGGAACAGTTCGCTGGCTGCTCCATCCGTTTATGCCAGTGGGCGTGATGGCCAAGGCAGACGTCAGCAAGTGAAACGCTGCCCAGTTACAGCTCCTCAAGACGGGCACGATGATTGCCGAGGAGGACTCTCTCTCTCAGCGCCGACAGGACCCCTCCGCTCATGCGAGGTCTCGAGCGGCGTCTTCTCGACAACTCGTCGTCGTCGTTGTCGTCGTGTCTCGACCGAAGGGAGGGGGGCGGCGAGGGCTGATTTTTCTCATGTTTCACAGCTTCTGGCTTGTGCCTCGAGCGAGGCGGCACCGTCATTTCGCATTCTGCAGAGCACGGTGAGCAGTGCAGAAGTTTCAAGCTCACGATTGCTGGGCCGGCTGAGGGAGCCCCCAGCCTGAACTTGAACTCAACTCTTGAGGGGGCTTTTGGAGGGCTTCTCTCTGTTATGTCTATAGACATTTATGTATATACATAGGTGTGTGTGCCGTTCCGTTTCGCCGTTTCGCTCAGGTGCGCCTTTTGTTTTGCATTTGCGAGCTCCTTCGGTCAAAAGGTCCATCATCCGCTCGACAGATGTTGGCGTGCCACTCCTGCGCTGCATTGCGTAGCAATGCAACGTGCCCTGCAGCTTCTCGCACACCGTCTCCTCGATGGCGACCCAGCCCGAGCCGTTGAAGATCCAGACTGTGAACTTGTGGTTCTTCGCCTTCTTACTGCCGTCGCGGTTTGAAGCGCTTCAGCCGCCCGCTTGGCTGATTGCTCCGCCAGGCTGGTGCAGATCTCGATGCATCGCTTCTTCTGCTCATCGCTGGCACCGGAAGGTGCTCCACCTGCCTTGAGCCGTTTTTGTTCAGGTTATGATGGTTCTGCCTCGTCGTCTTGACATCCTGCTGCGTCGCCACCGTCACCCCCAGTTGTATGGCCAGGAGTCCCAGGCGGAGAAGCCATCTGCACGTCATCCTTCGCATTGCCCATGGCCTTGCCGAGCTGGGCGAACAGAAGCTGGTACTCTAGCGGTGACACGCGATTGTCGTCGACCGCCTTTCCGCATTGTTTGTGCATGGCTGCGAGGAATCCAGAAGACGCATCTCCAACACTTTGCACCTGGAGCTCCTGCTCTCGCGCACGTGCAGCCTTCGCCTGTTCCTCTTTCTGTGCCAATCGCTCACGAGGTTTCGCCAATTGCTTCTTCTTGTGCCGCTGCACCTCCTCCTGGGGGCCTGCCACTTCCTTCTCTGCTTTTTCTCTTGCGGTGCTCGCCTGGGTGAGCTGAAGACCGTGTGTTTTTTCACTGTCCGTCTCGTCCCGCGCACGCTGATACTTCTTCTGATCGGATTGGTACTCCGTCGAGGATTCCTCCCATTCTGCCTTGCAGGCCTGGGCCCACTTGCACAGTTTGGTAAGATCCGCCTTTCCGCCAGGCCGCTTTCCGTGTCGCGGTTGTGCTCATTTTCGATGGAGAGGAGTTCGTCGCGCTTGGCGTCCAACTTCTTGTGCATGGTAACTTCACGCTTGGATGGGGCCCAGCAGCATCTGCTTGAAAGTGGCTGCCTGTCTGGAGGCCTGTGCTCCATATCCTCGACACTTCCTCCTCGACGCGTACCTGTCACCGACTCCGCACGAGCACGGCTACAGGTCGTTGCCTTGCTTCCGCTGTCCTGCCACCCCGCCGCGGGCGCCATGGCTCGACAACACTCGCGCGTGGGTGACCCCAACGCGGGGCAGCAAGCTGCTCTGACTGCCGCGGAGTAGCGGTGCCCCTTCGTCCACAGGCGCGGCGGCCCCCGGAGGTTGAGATATTGAGCCAACATGGTTCCAGGAAAACTCCAAGAGGTCCCCCGAGAGAGCCCCAAGAGGCGCAAAACGTTGAGTTTCATTGTTTTTTGCGTTGTCGAGTTTCCAACGCTCCAAGAAAGTCGAAGAGACCCCCAAGACCCCCCAAGACAGCCAAGAAGGCTTCCAAGAGAGCGCCAAGGCAGCCCAAGAACACTTAGAGACTGCCCAGGAGCCGCCCAAGACGGCCCCAAGACGCCCCAGCACAAGCCCAAGATGGGTCCAAAAGGGAGCACACAAGGCCCCAAGAAGCTCCCGAGACGCCCCCAGGATCCGAGGCTCCCAGCAACCCGCATACGCCTGGGAGACCCAAAAAGGAGCTCCCAGAGCTTCCAAAAACAGCCCCCACAAGGCTTTCAAGCTGCCTCCTCAGAGCCACCTACAAGTCTCCAAACTGCCTTCCCGAAGAGCCCCACGAAACCACAATCGTTGATTGTTGTTAGGGATTTAACAACGAAAAGCGGTCCGCCCACCTCTGTGACATCGGGCCCCCTTTTTTGATGCCCCCTCCCCAGCGCCCCCAAGAGGCCTCAAGACGGCCCCAGGGGGCCCCTAAGATGGTCCAAGAGGGCCCCAAGACGGCCAAACATCGATCTAAGACGCCCAAGATGGTCCCAAGACGGCCCAAGAGGCCGCCAAGACGCCCCCAAAGGCCTCCAAGAGGCCTCAGATTGCAGAACATCACCTTCCGACTGCCAGGAGAATCCCGACGATGCCTTCAAGGGACCCCAAGAAACCCCAAGACTCCCCCCCAAGAAACATCAAAGAGGTGCCTCCGACAGTTAATTGAGGAAGCACGGAGAACCCCCCAGAAGCCCTTCAGATGCCCCCGCGAAGACCCAGGAGATTCCCGGGAGGCCCTCAGGAGGCACGATAATGTCACGCGCCTGTGCGTCATGGCGCTGTCCAAGATCTTCCAGCGCCCTCCCAGCCTGGGTCAGAACCTGAGCGCGCGCGACGCGCGAGCGATGATTCTGGTTTGTGTGTGTGTGTGTACATCTTTGCCGTTTCCACAACGGACGAGGGACAACGAATCCCAAGCGCCGAAGCTTAAGCCAGGGCGGCTACGAAGACCGTCGCACGAACTCCTGGGCCCCCGTCCAGGAGAGGGGGGCGGAGGAGGAGGAGTGGGCTCCGTGGGTGCCAACATTTGCCTGCCCTGGCCGGTGTAACTCGTGCCTTGTCGGATTGCCGGGGAGGCCACGGTCTCCGAGGTGGCCCATGCCCCACGAAGCACTTGACGGCGGTCGCCGGTCGGGGCTGCCGGCAAATCGGTGCGAGCTGTCAACGACGCGAGGAGTGGGAGCTCCCAGCGAGTGATCAACAAAAAAACATTTGAGCACAATCCCGCCGCAGGCGCCCTCTTTTCGGGGTGGCGTTTCTGCGCAGCCACGACCGGCGCCACCAGTGTGCACCCCGACGCCGCGTGCCCCCCCTCCCCGCGGAACACCGAAGCAGGTTTCACGAAGCATTCAGTGAAGAAGCCTGCCGCATGCACATATTTCTTTTTAATTTTCAGCGTTGCTGCATTTCTCGGGGGCGGCAAAGAGGGGGGTGATGACTAGGGCGGGGTGGATATTATGGCGTGGCCATGATATTTCCCCAGATCTCATGGCGCCTCTTCTTATTTCATTCTGTCACTGGCCCCCCCCTTGGGCTGAGCACATGCAACGCCATGATTTGCACCCCCCCCTCTTGGACGCCCCCCTCTTGGCCGCCCCCGAATTTCTGCGCAGCCAAGACAGGGGCCTCTCCCGCAGCCAAGACAGGGGCCTCTCCCCCGGGCCCCGCGGCGACGGGCCCACACGACGCCGCGGGCTACCCTTTCAACTTGATCCAGCTTTTCGGCTCGCCCTGCACTGCAGTCTCCAACGTCGACTCCTGTCCTATCTACTGAACTCGTCTCTCTTCTTTCTGCTCTGTACTATCTGCTCTCCCTCCGATGCACTCTCTCCTCATGCACATGGCCACAGCCAGAATCCCGAGAACTCAGAAACTGATTATGCCTTGAGCCGCCGCCGCCGACTCTTGAGCCTTCGAGAGGGCCCCGCAGTTCAAGCATCCAGTGGGGGAAAGCTTCAGGGAGGGCCGCCGCTGTCGGGCGACGCGGGCTCTGCCGCGCGGTTCGGGAGCCCGAAACCGCCAACTTCGCATCGGGGTCGTCGTCGTCGTCGTCGTCGTCGTCGTCGTCGTCGTCGTCTTTCTCGTCGTTGTCGTCGTCGGCCTCGTCGTCGTCCTCGTCAACATCGTCGTCGTCCTCGTCGTCCTCGTCCTCGTCCTCGTCGTCCTCGCCGTCCCCGCCCGGGCCGCGGGCCGCCTCCTGCCCGCGCAGTGCCCGCCGCCCGGGCCTGCGCGCGTCTGGCGTGCCTCGCCGCGTCCTGCCCGGTCGGGGCTCGGGAGCCGGCCGGGGGTCAGTGCAAGCAGGGGTCGGTCAGGCAGCCATCTGCACGAACGAAATGGGTACGGAAAGAATGGGTACTCCAGATTTCGTAATAAAGGGAGGGGGGTCTCATTTCGGGGGGGGGGTCTCTTCCAGGCTATCTTGGAGGGCCTGGGGGGTCTGGGGACGATGTTTTGGGAGGGTTCTCCCACGGGGGAGGTCTGAAATGGCTTGTCTTGGAGGGCCCAGACCCTCTCCCTTTTACTACGAAATCTGGAGTACACTGCCCAACAGCGGATCTTGTTCATTTTGAACAGGACTCGCTGTCCACGCCGACGCGGCCTGTGTCCCTTCGAGGCAGAGGGCTGCCTGCCCAACAGCGGCCGCTGTTGGTTGGGAGCAACATTTGTTGTTGGGCATTGTACCCAGTCTTTCCGTAGGCTTTTCGTCCTGGCGTGCCTATAGGTCTACCAAGCAGTGTTCTAAGAACCTCTTGTGGTCTGCACAAAGTTCTCTCAGAACATTACTTGCTGGGGCTGTCTTGGTTTGACACATCTTGCTTATGTTCTAAGAGCCGTTGTTTGTTCTCGGAACGTTTTTGGGTTTTAAGAACATGTTTGGGCCAGGATGGAAGCATGGGCGGCACAACCACAACTACTTGACGGTCGTTGAAAGTAGGTACCTTGGGATGCCCAGATCCCAATTTTTTTCAGGCGCCTTCCCTTTACAATGCTCGATGTGCTTTTGTTGTGTTCTGTTATTCTCTGGGAGGACCTGAACCCAGTCTACTTTATCCGCCGTCCTACTCCTTGTTTCTACCCACTTTTTCCGACCGATGGGTAATCCTAGATTTCGAAGTCCTCCCAGCCGGTGCCGGTGCCGCTGACCCTGAATGGGGACGACGACGACGACGGCGATGACGACGACGCTCGCGAACGCTCGTGTGGGCCATGGCGGGTCCTTTTGGACACAAAGAGACGTCAATTTCCATGAACACGAAGGGAAAGTGAGAAACGGGGGGGGAGCCGCATTTCCGGGAATTGGAAAACACATGAGAAATCCAATAATGTGTATCGATTCGTTTGTGTCTGAATGGGGCCCCAGAGATGGAGGCAGGTATGGGCTTACAGTCAAGGCGCTGAAGTTAGATCCACGGTGGGCTCAGGAGAGTCTAAACAAGAAAAGACGCCATGACAAACATTTTCAGAGGTCCGCGCGGATCTTTTCGATTGGCTCTGGGCCCCGCTTTGTGGCGTGGTGCGCGCCAGGGGCGGCGCTGGAGGCGCATTGTTTTGCTCCTCCAGTACGGGGCCCAACGGTATACACCACCACCACCTCCCTCATCCCCTCCCTCTCCCAGGAAAGAGGAGAGGAAGATGAGGGTGGAGAAGGGGGGAGGAATCGGCGTGGTGGTGGTGGTGGTGTGTATATTCTTAGGGCCCGCATCTAGACGAGGCCATGGCATTCGGAGCCTTTCCTCAGATCCAGGTCGGGGAACCTGTTCGTGGCCGAGGCTTGCTGTGGCCAGAAGAGCCCCTCGCTCCTTCATCGGCGATCCTTGGTGGTAGCACGCTGGCTGTGCAGAGGACGGGGGACCACCTTCTTGAGGCCCACCTTCTGGGCTCCAGTGGAGCAGACGCGATGCCGTGGAGGAGCAGGGACCTGCCAGCTGCAGGAGGACGCCCGGAGAGGGGGCGGAGGCAGCACGATCTCCGGCCTCGAGGGCGACAGGGACAGCCTGGAAGGCCGCGTCACTGCCTCCAAGGCCGAGGCCAGGAGGCTGACCGACCGGGTCCCAGGGGGGCGAGGCTCGGGCGGACGGCGGCGTGGAGGCGACGAGCGCGGGGAGGGTCGAGGACTGCCAGCATCCGAAGCGGGGGTCTTATCGGGATCCTCCTCCTCCTCATCCAAATTCTCCTCCTCCTCCTCCTCCTCATTCAAATCCTCCTCCTCACCTCCTCTTCCTCGCCTCCTCCTCCTCCTCCTCATCCAAGTCCTCCTCCTCATCCAAATCCTCCTCCTCCTCCCCCTCCCCATCCAAATCCTCCTCCTCCTCCTCCTCCTCCTCCTCACCTCCTCCGCCGCCTCCTGATGGTACGCACCGCCTTGGGGATCGGTCTTCGGGGACCTCGGCAGGCGGCGGACATGGATAACTTCGGGCCCCCCGGGGCCACACTGTCCAGCGCCCGCGGGGGTCCGGGGACGTTGGCTCCCGGGCGGTGGGCATGCAAAGCCCCGCCTCGCAGGGCAGATGGCCCGAAATGGGGGCCCCAAACGGCTCCCGAGTTGCCACCGCGGGCCCAAGAGGTGCACGAGAAGTGCACCTGTTCCCCCGCGTTCCGTCCCCCCCCTTTCACAAAAAGCCGGGAGGGCGGAGGAGATACGGGGGCAGATGGTTTGTACACAATGAGAATTGAGAGAGGAGAGTGAGGAGGAGGAGGAGGAGGTGGAGGAGGTTAGAGGAGAGTGAGGAGGAGGAGGAGGTGGAGGAGGTTAGAGGTGGAGGAGGTTAGAGGAGGAGGAGGATGAGGAGGAGGAGGAGGAGGTTGGAGGGGGAAGTGAGTGGGTTCGTGGGGGAGAACAGGAGGGTCCACAGTAAACCCAAGACGCATCAGCGATGCTGCAATACACCCTCTCGTCCCCATTCCTCGTCGAAGAAGTCCTGACAGGTCTTCCTTTTCACTACAAGATGTGTCCCCCCGCCCTGAGAGACCATCACCATTTTGGGCCTGTTGGCGAGGGCCCCGTTTTGAAAAGGAATCGTCTTTCATCCTTCGGGCGCGGAATTAGGGATACACGGACATTGTGATAATACAGCGAGGCGTCCAGTGATAGCCATGTGTGTCAGAAGGACCGCCACGCCATCCGTGTATTGTAATGGCCTCCGGCCAGTGCCGCCGCTCTGGGGGGCTCCGGATTCGGTGATCTTCGCGGCTCTGTGGCCTCCTCCTTCCTCGATTCTTCCGGTCCTCTTTCTTCTCTTTTTGGGGGTGCCTGGAGCGGTCCCGGGGGTGGGTCCGGGGAGGGTTCCGAGGGGAGGGTCCTGGGGGCGGTAGCGGCTAGATCTGATGAGGGTCCTGGGACCCCCTGGAACATTTTGTGGATATGCAAATCATTAAGAAAACGCCAGATAGGGGGACCGCCCCCCCCGCTTCCTGGAGGGGGTCTGGATGCGCAAATCAGGAAGGAAACGCCAGATGCGGGCCCCCCCCCCTCCCCTCCTTTTCCCGGCAGAGCCACCCCGGCGACCTCCCCCAAGCAGAGTTGAAGCTCTTAGTTAGGCTCAGAGCTGAAGCTCTTGCTGAGGCCCCTTGTAGTTCACACGCCAGGTCGGCGGATTTGTTGCACATGCGTATATTTGTGATGGGTGTCGAGCGGGTCCCAAGCGAAAGCTCCAGGTTGAAACGAAGCCGCCCTCGATCTGTGCATTTCTACATGTGTTGAAGTTTCGACTCTTTTGACATTGGGAACTATCATGGGAGGACATCATTTTAAAAGAGCCGTTCTCCATCTTTTGTTGTTGCGCTGCTCTACAACATTTTCCTTTGAACATGGCCCCCCCTCTATCCCTCCAGCTTTAGTAGTATGTTGATCCGGTTGTGCTCTGCGCCATTTCGACAACCCTCTTTGATGTACACACTGCGGGCTCCCATTGACCAGTGTATGGTAATGTGACAACGTGAAGCAAGATTGTGAGGGGGAGGGGGAGGGGGAGGGGCTGGGAGGAGGTCAACGAGCAGCAAGAGGAGGAGGAGGAGGTGGAGTGTGACGAGGAGGCGGGGGAAGAGGAGGGGGAGAGGGAGGAGGACCAGTGTAATGCCAAAACGCGTCACCGATTTGGACCAGTGTGTATGCAATCCCCGCTCAAAGTTCCGTCTTCGTAGTTCCCTAAACGAAATGGTGTTCATTGCGAGAAGTGCTTTTTGAGAGGACGACCGTCCGGGAATCTGTCAGTGTGCCAGAACAACTCCTTGGATTCCAGCGCCGCGAATCAACGTGACCGTTGCGTCCTGAAAATCCTGAACTGTGCCAAGGCACCGTTCATGGGGGGTGAGCCCCACGAGCCCTTGAAGCTGCTGCAAACTTGTAAGTCGAATGCGCGCGGCGCTAAGGCGAGAACCACGCTTGGGATTGGAGCCGTCCTCCATCTTTACAGCCATTGCAGACTTTGAAAATGAATCAGCGCAGCGCGAAGGTGAGGTCCACATTTTGGAGAGAACCCGCTCTTCATCCTCGAAACGGCTGCAGACTTTTAACGCGAACGTGCGCGGCGCTGACGAGAGAGTCACACTGTCGAAACTGTTGAAGGGTATGAGTTTTATAGAATCTTATATGATATGGAAGTCTCCGGCGAAACGCCTGGCTTGCCCTACCATCACGTGTGAGTGTGCGACAGGGGGGTAATTATCTGTTTGGAAACGGGATGCAGTGGACGAGGAAGCGGCACGAGTCGACGTCGGTCGTGTCCAGCACCGATGGGGGACGAGGAGTAGGGGGACGAGCGAGGCTCACTGCGGAACACGGCATGCGCGTACCGAGGGACCACTTGTGTACGCTCTGATTGCATGCCCGAGTGCAACCACCTGTGGCAACGCTGAAGCGGAGGTGCTGTTCTGTTGGACGGATGCTCATCAGTGATCGCGAGTTACGTCGAACGCATCATGCAGAGCACTGTCAGCGTTGGACAAAAGCATCACATCAGCACCCTGCCTGGAACTGGAAGTGGAGGAGGGGCGGGGCGGAGGATGAAAACGAGGACGGGGACCACCGCCCGAGCTCTCAGCCCTCGGTCTCGGGGGCCCTTTTTGTGGGGCGATGGGGAGGGAGGGTGGGTTGCGCTGCAACTCCGGGGGCCCGCGGGGCGACCCCCCCGTGCGGGGCTCGCCGCGCCCGCGGGGGCCCTCGATGGCGCGCGCCCGCGCGAAGGTGCGCCGCAGGCGGCTGCGCGCCGCGCCCCGCTTCCGCGCGCGCGCGGCGCCTCCGCGCGCCATGGGCCCGGCGCCGAGCAAGCCCTCGCGGCCGGAGTTCGAGGCTGCGCGTCGGTGGCTAGAGCTTGTTTTTGTTTTAGATGCAGGCAAAGTTCTCTGTCACGGCCCTCTCCCCCCCCTCGCCCCTCTTCAGTCGAGGACGAGCTTGCAAAGGACTCTCGACTTGCCTGCGTGAGTTCCGCACATCGAGTTTTTTCGGCTTGCTTCAGGCTCAGGCCCCCCCCCCTTCCATGCAAGTGAATTTGCCCTCGCGGTCGGACTTCGAGGCTGCGCGTCCGCGACGATTGTTCAGTCGGACATGTCCCTCTACAGGAGGAAGATTCAAACATAGAAACAAACATCGTCAGGGGACGAATTTTGGCTGTTTTTGGTTATGTTTACAGATTTATAATCGATATTTAATCGTTCGTTCAAAAGCCGCCAGTAGGAGGGCACGCCCGACCTGAGACGATCGGGGCTCAAGAGACGGGGGTCGATGCAAACGGGGGTCAACCAGAACGCTGGATCTTGCAGGATCCTGCAGGGCCAGAGTCGCCACTGACCCGGGCTGGGGTGCAGGATCCCGCAGGATTTTGCAGAGCCCTTCGCGTTGACCCCGGCTTGGGTGCAGGATCTTGCAGGATTTTGCAAAGCCTGACCGACCCAGGTTTGCATTGACCCGGGTCGGTGAGACCCCGATCAGCGACTACAGTGACTACAACCCCGAACATGTGCACGTGGTGGCAAAAATCACCGCGTCGCAGGCCTAGAGGTTGAAACTAACACGAATATCGGTGGTGTGCCTCCACCGAGGGAAGAAGATCCCGATCTCGGCGATGGTGGTAATAATTCTGACCTTAAGGTGGCCGAAATATTACCACCACCACCACCGACATCTGGGATCATCTTCACCCTGTGGAGGGACCCCCCTGCGTTGGTGTTGGTGATGCGTCCAGGACTCCAGCGGCAGGAGGCCTCTGGCCGTTCTCTGCCCCGGGGGGCCCCTCGTCGGCCCCGGGGGGCCGTCGAAGAACGGCTTGGGCAGGAGCAAAAAGTCAGTCCGGGCTGGCCGGGCCTCCCGGGGGGGGTCCAGGTAGATACGGGGTCGGAGGATCGTGCCGCATCGCCGGTGCATCGTCGATGCGGCTCGATGAGGAGCCCGAGTTTCCCCGCGCCGACGTCGCCCGTGCATTGGTGATGCATCGGCGATGCGGCGCAACCCTCCGACCCCATCCTTTCCGACCCCACTTGGGAGGCCTCTACAGAGAGGGCACACTTACTTTGGACTCCCCTGACTTCGGGTCCGCCGTACTTTGGTGCTGCTGATTCTGTTGTTATTGTTGCTGTTGTGTTTGTTGGTACTGTTTTTGTTTTGTTGTTGCGATTGTTTTTGCTGTTGTTGCTGTTGTTGGTGTTGTTATTGTTGTTGGTGTTGTTGTGATTGTTGTGGTTGTTGTGGTTGTTGTTGTTGTTGTTGTTGTTGTTGTTGTTGTTGTTGTTGTTTGTGCTGTTGAACTCTCGTTATTGAAGAAAAAATATTGTTGATCCCCCCTCCGGTGCACATTGTATTTTTTCAAGTGGAGTGGCCCTCCTGGCGTTCGCACCCTGTTTTTAAAAAAGGAAAGTCTTCGTTCTCAAGTTGTGTTGTTAGTCCCCGGGTTACAACAACAACAACGGCTCCCACCTGAGACTTCCTCACAACTTAGCTAGGACCCCCGCTCCCGCCTGAGACTACCTCGCGTTTTATTCGGGAATCGCGCTCTCGCTTGGGACTTCCTCACAATTTATTCAGGAATCGCTCTCTCGGCGCTCTGGAATCGCGCTCTCGCTGGAGACTTGCTTGCAATTTACTCAAGAATAGCGCCCTTGCATGGGAAATTCCTGCAATTTACTCAAGCGCCGCGCTCCCGACACTCAGGCACCCAGGAGTCGCGCTCACGCTTAGGACTCCCTCACAGAAAGCTTAGGAATCGGGATCTCGCTGCCCTTCGTGGCCCCGTTGCAGCCCTTCGTGGCCATCTCGCTGCCCTTCGTGGACGCGTTGCAGCCCTTCGTGGCCCCCTCGCTGCCCTTCGTAGCCCCGTTGCAGCCCTTCGTGGCCCCTTCGTGGCCCCGTTGCAGCCCTTCGTGGCCCCCTCGCTGCCCTTCGTGGCCCCGTTGCAGCCCTTCGTGGCCCCCTCGCTGCCCTTCGTGGCCCCGTTGCTGCCCGTCGTGGCCCCTTGCTGCCGTTCGTGGCCCCATATATGTATGCCCTTCGTGGCCTCCGCTCGTTCGCGCCCGTCGTGGCCCCATATGCATGCCCATCGTGGCCCCGCTGTCGCCCTTCGTGGCTCCGTCGCTGACCTTCGTGGCCCCGTTGCTGCCCTCAATGGCCTCGTCCTTGCCCTCTGCGGCCCAATATACGTATGCCCTTCGTGGCCTCCTCTCGATCGCGCCCGTCGTGGCCCCATGTGCATGCCCTTCGTGGCCCCGCTGTCGCCCTTTGTGGCCCCCTCGCTGTCCTACGTGGCCCCGTTGCTACCCTCAGTGGCCCCGTCGTTGCCTGCTGTGGCCCCGCATTCTCTGCCCTTCGTGGCCCCCGCTCGTTCGCGCTCTTCGTGTCCCCATACGCATTTCCTTCGTGTCCCCGCTGTCGCCATTCGTGGCCTACTTCGTGCCCTTCGTGGCCTTACTGTCGTTCTCTCTCTTGCTCTCGGTTTCGCTCGTCGTCGTCGTCGTCGTCGTCGCCGTCGTCGTCGTCGTCGTCGCCGTCGTCGTCGTCGTCGTCGTCGTCGTCGTCGTCGTCGTCGTCGACGTCGTCGTCGTCGTCGTCGTGGTCGGTCCCCTGCCCGTCCCTCTTGGGGTCGGGCTGCCGCCGATTAGCACTGCCGCTGGCCAGGCTGACGGTCCGCGACCGCCCCGCCGCTTGCCGGGGCCCGTCCTGCAGGGAAGAAAGGTATACCCCCCAAAAGGGGTACGATCGAAGACGAAGAGGGCGGGTATCGAGAGTTTGGGAAATACGCGTTAACGGACACTCGAGCAGATACAAGCGAACAGTCTTAAAATGATTGTTGTGGTTGTTGTTGTTGTTGTTGCTGTTGCTGTTGCTGTTGCTGTTGTTGTTGGTGTCGTTGTTGTTGTTGTTGTTGTCGTTGTTGTTGTTGTTGTTGTAGTAGTCGTTGTTGTTGCTGTATGTGTTGTAGTTGTTGTTGTTATTGTTGTTGTGTTTGTTGTTGTTGTTATTACTGTTGTTTTTGTTGTTGTCGTCGTCTGATTTTCCTGCTTGAAGTTCGTTCCCAGACAGAGTTCGGAGGCCCCGGACAAATTGCAGCGGTCGGTTCGGCGACTCAAGATTCGTTCCCAGAGATCAGAGTGTCCGACAAAGATTGGAGCGGCTGGTTTGGGATCATTTTCTGGACCCAGGGGCCCTCAACGGCCCCCCCGGACCATCAAGAAACGAATGGAGCTGAAGAGCGGGCCATAGGGAAGTTGTCCAGAATCCGCGGGCCCATGCATCGAGAGGACAGCTTTGCGTTCGACCCCCTGCTCGCTGCCCTGCTCGCGAGCATTGATGACTGCCCTTCTCGCGAGCACTCCGAGCCACGACGTCTGCGCTTTTCCGCAGCGTGCAGGGGACGAGCGCCTGGCCAGCAAGTGCATCGGTTGAGGACGAGCATGAGTTCAGAGGGCGTGCAGCGTGTGGCTGGTGCTCAGAGCTTTCGAAGCCCGCGGCTGGGCGTGAGCCTTAGCCCTGGTAGGGGGTCCTCACTTCGGATCCGCCGTAGTCTGGCCGACAATCGGCAGGTGGAAACAATTAGGGAGCGCCCCCCTGCCCCCGAAGTTCAAAGTTGGCGCGTCAGGGGACGACCGCGGCGAAGTGCAAATCAGATCCCCCGACAACATTCATCGTGGGGGAGGGGGATATCATGTGATACGAGTGTTCGCTCTTTGTTTCCGACGCCCGTGGCTGTGCCGCCTGTCACGAGGCTTTTGCCCCTCGAATTTCCATGCCAGTTATCATGCAGGCGCGTTCGGTTCCTAGCAGTCTTGGAGCGCGCGTGGCATCATCATAACCGTCATAACGGTTTCGCAGAAGCCAGGCATGATATGGCAGGCGAGGACATTTGCTTAGGCAGCGCCCCCCTCTCAACTGAAGTTCTACATTGGCGCGTTGGGGCTCGACCGCGGGCGAACTGCAACGAATCAAGTGGGGAGAGGGGATAAGATGTGGCACGAATGCTCGCTATCGAAGACGCCTACGGCGAATCACCGCCGCCCCCTGCCTTTTTGGAAGCGCCTATGTGGCCGAACGTTGAGGCCAGACCTGCCAAGCTATCGGACCACGTGTTCCCCGAATCGGTTTGGAAAGCCTTCGGGGAACACGTGGGCATCTTGAAGGTCATCTTGGCCGTCTTGGAGGCCTCTTGGGCAAGCTTTGGGCGATCTTTGGGGCTTTTTGGGCCGTCTCGGGCCAGCTTCGAGCCAACTTCGGCCATCTTGGTGGGTTCCTGGCACGTCTGAAGCCGTCGGAAGCCGTTTGGGGGGCCTCTATGGGCCGACTTGGGGCCCGCTTGGAATGCTCCAGGGCCGTCTTGGAGGCCATCTTGGGCGTCTTGGAGGCCATCTTGGGCGTGTTGGAGGCCTCTTGGGCCCTCTTGGGGCCCTCTAGGGGCCATCTTGGAGGCCACTTGGGCCATCATGGGGCTCTCTTGGGGGCCTCTTGGGCGATCTTGGGGGCTTCTTGGGCCGTCTTGAGCCGTCGGAGAGCCGAAAAGGCGCAAATGCCAAAATCCTTGAAAAACCAAGGGAAAATCAATGATTTTGGCCTCTTCGGACTCTCCTGGAGGACCTCTTGGAGGCCTCTTGGGCCGTCTGGGAGGCCTCTGGGGGGCCTCTTGGGCCGTCTTGGGCCGTCTTGGACTCTCTTGGGCCGTTTTGGAGGCCGTCTTGGACCATCTCGGGCGGACTTGGAGGCCATCTTGGGCCATCTTCGCGATTTTTTGAGGATGTCCCGAGCGAAACGGCCGTTTTTGGGCATTGACAGATGGCATTTTGGGAAATTCGCGGGTGGCCGGCGGGACGGGCCGAAGCCCACTGGGGAGTTCTTTTAGAAAAAGAACCAAAACCAAAACCTGAATCATCCAGCACGCCGTGCACCCCTGCAAGCAGGGGGCGGCGGATCGAAGACGCCTACGGCGAATCACCGCCGCCCCCTGCCTTTTTGGAAGCGCCTATGTGGCCGAACGTTGAGGCCAGACCTGCCAAGCTATCGGACCACGTGTTCCCCGAATCGGTTTGGAAAGCCTTCGGGGAACACGTGGGCATCTTGAAGGTCATCTTGGCCGTCTTGGAGGCCTCTTGGGCAAGCTTTGGGCGATCTTTGGGGCTTTTTGGGCCGTCTCGGGCCAGCTTCGAGCCAACTTCGGCCATCTTGGTGGGTTCCTGGCACGTCTGAAGCCGTCGGAAGCCGTTTGGGGGGCCTCTATGGGCCGACTTGGGGCCCGCTTGGAATGCTCCAGGGCCGTCTTGGAGGCCATCTTGGGCGTCTGGGAGGCCATCTTGGGCGTGTTGGAGGCCTCTTGGGCCCTCTTGGGGCCCTCTAGGGGCCATCTTGGAGGCCACTTGGGCCATCATGGGGCTCTCTTGGGGGCCTCTTGGGCGATCTTGGGGGCTTCTTGGGCCGTCTTGAGCCGTCGGAGAGCCGAAAAGGCGCAAATGCCAAAATCCTTCAAAAACCAAGGGAAAATCAATGATTTTGGCCTCTTCGGACTCTCCTGGAGGACCTCTTGGAGGCCTCTTGGGCCGTCTGGGAGGCCTCTGGGGGGCCTCTTGGGCCGTCTTGGGCCGTCTTGGACTCTCTTGGGCCGTTTTGGAGGCCGTCTTGGACCATCTCGGGCGGACTTGGAGGCCATCTTGGGCCATCTTCGCGATTTTTTGAGGATGTCCCGAGCGAAACGGCCGTTTTTGGGCATTGACAGATGGGTTTTATGAGATTTACGGGTGGCCGGCGGGACGGGCCGAAGCCCGCTGGGGAGTTCTTTTAGCAAAAGAACCAAAACCAAAACCTGAATCATCCAGCACGCCGTGCACCCCTGCAAGCAGGGGGCGGCGGATCTAGGGGCCCTCGGCCCATCCCGCCACCGTGCCTGGGTTGTCGATCAGAGGCCCCTTGGATGCTTGTGAGCATCTTGGGAGCATCCTCTTGGGGGCACCTCAGTGGCCTCTGGGGGGACACTCGGGCCACCTCGGGACGACGGGCTCAACACGACAGGTGGTGTTCCCCCTCTTGGGCCCCTCTTTGAGGTGTCTTTGGGGCTTCTTGGGCCCTTCTCGGGGTCTCGTTGGCGGTTTTGGACGGTCTTGGGCGCCTCATGTGCCATGTTCGACTCCCTGAAGACGATACATGCGGTAGTGCTGAAAGCATGCTCAAGCCATGACGGATGGCGTGGCTCAGAAGCCGGGCGACGGCTGGCAAACCCGTGGCTGCTGAAACGGAGCGGAGCTCCGGGATGTTTTTTTTCTCCTTCCGGGAAGCAGCCCGTGTGTTATTTGGTGCGTGGAGCTTGATTCCAGGAAGTTGTTTGAAGACCGTTTTAGCAGCCACGGATTTGCCAGCCCTCGCCAAGCTTCCAAGTGGCGCGGCCGTCAGCCAAGAAAGACACCCTTAGGGGGCCAGATGCGAACCCTACCCCCCCACGATTTCTGAGGGGGAGGGTGGGGTTCACTTCGTTTGGGAGCTCCCGAGCGACGTGAACCCCACCCTCCCCCTCAGAAATCGTGGGGGGTAGGGGTAGGGCCGGGTAGGGTTCGCATCTGGCCCCCTAACCCTCCCGGCGGTCGCGTCCGCCAGCGGCCCGGGGAGGCGCTGCTGGGCCAGCTGGAGGAGGGCTGCCGAGACGCCGCGGAGGTGACGGGGAGCCCCCGGGCGGGGAGGGGCGCGCGCTTCGGCCGGGGCGCCCCTCCTCCTCCTCCTCCTCCTTTTCCTCCTCCTCCTCCTTTTCATCCTCCTCCTCCTTCTCCTCCTCCTTTTCATCCTCCTCCTCCTCCTCCTCCTCCTCCTCCTCCTCCTCCTCCTCCCCCCTCCTCCTCCTCCTCCTCCTCCTCCTCCTCCTCTCCTCCTCCTCCTCCTCCTCCTCCTCCTCCTCCCTCCTCCTCCTCCCCTCCTCCTCCTCCTCCTCCTCCTCCTCCTCCTCCTCCTCCTCCTCCTCCTCCTCCTCCTCCTCCTCCCCCTCCTCCCCCTCCTCCTCCCCCTGAGGGGCCAGTGAACGGCAGGAGGGCGCGCGGCGAGGGCAGAGGATCAAGGCCGGGAGGGTCGCGGTTCTGCGCGCTTCTGGACATCGGGCTCCTCGCCGCCCCCGCCCAGGGCTCCCGCGGCGCTCGCCAGGGGAGGCGCGCGGCGGGTGCCGAGAATCGCGGCCAAGGCCCCCGACGATGTGATGTGTCCAGCTTTTGCGGTTTTGTTCCTATGGTTCGTCCCTCTGGGGGTCTGCCCCCCCGGGGCCAACACACAAGTGCTTCACGCTTCGCGTGTCCCCACTGGCCCATTTAGAGACCCTGCCCATGAGAGCTGACAGGAACAGGGACGAAGAGACACGTGTGGTGAAACAAAGCGGGCAACCAGGGTGAACAGAGAGATTTCTGGGAGCAAGGGGGTTGCCTTCGAGCGCCCCTTCGGGCCCAGGCTGGCTTCAGGACAGGACGAGGAGGAGGAGGAGGAGGAGGAGGAATACGATGACGACCATGAGGAAGAAGAGGAGGAAAACAACGAGCACAAGGACGAGGACGAGAACGAGGAGTATGACAATGAGGACGAGTGCCGAGCCCTCGAAATCCCAGAGTTTCCTTGAAGCTCTTTCGGGGGATCTTGGAGTCCTCCTGTGGCTCCCGTGGCAGCTCATGGGCTCTCTCGGGGCCCTCTTGGAGCCATCTTGGGAGGCCCACCTCGGGAGCCGTGAAGGGCGGCCTCTTGGGGCCCTCTTGGAGGCCATCGATCACGAGGGGGGCGCGGCAACGTGCCTGCCCTCCCGCGATCGTCCAGCTTGCCCCTCGGGGCCCTCTTGGGGCACCCTGTGGCTGCTCTTGGGCGCTCTCGGGGCCGTCCGGGGGGCCTCTTTTCAGGCGATCGCAGACACGGATCAAGGGGGCGTGGATCAGCGACGGGTCCCGCTTCCGTGGGGAATCGCGGATTCCCGCCGCCGTGCGAGGCGGCACTGGCCGCATTTTGGGGAGGGCACCTCCCCCGATCCATTGATCTGGCGATCGCGCGCCAAGTCCACGGATCGCTAATCCATGTTTGCGCGCCCCCGACTCTTGGGCCCAATCTTGAGGCCTCACAAGCGCCTCGAAAGCGACAGGGCGAGAAGGCAACAGTCGTTGATGCTCCTCAGTGTGTGGACGGATTCGGGCCTCTTGGGGGGTCTTGGGGTTCCGAGAGCACTTAGAACTGTCATTGTGGCACTCGTCGGGCCTCTAGGAGGTACCGCGGAAGCTGATTATCTTGAACCATCGTCGGTTATCTTGAGCCATCTTGGAAACTATCTTGGAGCATCGGAGGCCCTCTTGAAGCCGACTTGGTCCATTTTGAATGCTCTTTCGCGTCGCGAGCTCCCCAGGAAAAAAACCCAGGGGATTCTGAAGGAGGAATGGCAAAGGCGCGAGGTATCGAGCGTTTGTCCGCGGCCATTTTGGCCCAGTGACTGGCCACCTATCTGACCAGGCCGAACCGCGGCCCGCTACCTTATATCGAGACAGGAAAGGTTCCACCCTTTACTCTTGAGATGTATCATCGCCGCTCACGCGGTTCCTTCCTACTTTTGGCACGCTCGTTAAAACGATACAACAGGGTTGGACGTATGCTTCGCCTTGGGCGAAGAGTCTGGTTGGGTCTCCCGACCAGCTTCAAACTTGGTGGCGGAGCTGGCCGTTGGTGGTCAGCTCTAGCTCTACCCCTTGCTATCCACGGCGCTATCTGGTGGACTTCCGACATGGTGGATCATCAGGGTGAAGTGGCTCTACCTTGAGGAACTCTATACCATCGCAAGGACACTTGCACTGCTGCCTCTGCTCTCGCAGCGTCTGCGCTACTACACATCCTAAAGTCCACCCACCTACGCCAATGTGCAATTTCTTCGAATGTTCTATGCATGGTAACATGCGTTATGACATCGCGCCGCCTGCACCTCCTCGCGAAGTGATGGCAAGCTCACCTCATAACCAACGGCCACGCACAACCGACATCGACCTATGGGGCCACTGGATTGGCATCGCTATCTTTTGCCTCCTCTGGGTCGCCACCGGGTGCGCTGTTGGACAGATGCAGCGTGGTGCAGACGACGCGCGTACTACGGGCCCTCATTGGGACTGAGTGCATGCCTGGATCAACGTGACCACAGGCACTATGAGCCCCTCCCAGCAGGCCGCCGCTTTACAGCGTGGCCTTGGAGGTGTCGCAAGTACCATAGCCATGAGAGTACCTTCCCCGAGCCGGGGGCAGAGTTGGAGCCGGCTGCGGGTCTGAGGTAGCCCATTGGTTCTGGCCAGCAGGAAGGGCGGACAGGTTAGGGGCCCTGGGTTTGGGAATGTTTCTGAGTTTTCTTTGGCAGGGCTGGGCCTAAACGGTGTTTTTGGCGATTTCGTGGGCCGTTTTCGTTTCGACTTCGTTTTGAGGTAAAGGCGGGTTCGAGACAAAAGCGAGGGAAAACGAAAACAAAACGAACACGAAAAACACCGTTTAGGTTCAGCATTGTTTTTCGGCACCAAGGAACCGTTCTCGGGCCCTGGGATCGTCAGAAACGGATCTGGTGCGAAACAGCCGCACCAAATGGACGCCAAGGGACCGATTTTGAGCGGATGTTGCCTCGTCCCGCCTGCCGCACGATTTTTTTCGTGGCCCACTTCAGAGCCCGTGGCCGCCTCCAGGGATAGAGGGTCTCCCGCGCAAGAGGGGGGGGGGGCGCACGATTTCTTCGCGGCCCATTTCAGAGCCCCTGGCCACCTCCAAGGATGGGGGACATCCCGCGCAAGAGGGGGGGGTGGCCGCGTGATTTTTTCGTGGTCCATTTCAGAGCCCCTGGCCGCCTCCATGGCTAGGGGATATCCAGTGCAAGAGGGGGGGGGGGGGGCAAACGGCCAGGAGGGCCCATTATGCGGCGCGTTTCCGTTTTCACCTTCCGGGGCCAGGTCATAAGCGGGCTCCAGTGTCGTTGTCACCATTGGAAGCGAATCATTTGGAAGTGCCCTGCCACGCGACGCCGCTAGAAGCGCTTGCTCAGTCTGGCATTACTCTCCGGTGTTTTGAGCGCGATCGGATGGTTGTGGGTTTAAGTGTCTCAGTCGTGGCAGGGTTCACCGGCCGCTGCCCAGGTGCAGAATTGGGTTCCGAGGTGCATTCAACAGAGCGGGGTCGGTCTCCGAGTTTCAGTGCCGAGGCGTCCACAGAGATGTTGCACTCGGCGGGCTTTGAAGAGGGGGGGCATCTCGTCCGAGGTTGCTTTTTTGTTTTCATAGCGCGCCTTGTCAGCCGCGTGACTCAGCGCACCGAGCGGGGGTAAAACAGGGCTAGGATCAGGGTAAATCGCTCCAGAGCGTTCCGGAGCGCTCTCAGAGCGTTCCGGAACGCTCTGGAGCGGCCGCGGCGCCCAATACATCCTCCAAACCCGCGGATTCTCAGAGATTTCGAGTTATCCCGATCCGATTTTGTCCCGATCTTCGCCTCGTTTTAGGGGGGACGAGTCAGCTCGGAGGACGGGGGAGCCTCCCCCGTCCTCCGAGCCGACCCGTCGCTGCCACGGCGGGGAAGCGAAAGGCACTCTCGCCGTGCGGCTCCGCCTGCGGGGCTCCCCATATTTCATGGGCCTGTTTTCCACCACCACCACCATAAGTTGGAGGGGGGAAGGAGGAGGAGGAGGAGGAGGAGGAGGAGGAGGAGGACGACGAGGAGGAGGATGAGGAGGAGGACGAGGAGGAGGAGGAGGAGGACCCCCTCCCCCTCCCACTTATGGTAGTGGTGGTGGAAAACACGCCCACCAATATTGGTCCCCTGGAGAGAGGGGTTCGCTCGGGCGGTGGATGTCACGAAGGCAGCGCGGCGGAGAGGTGGAGGAACTGTTCGCCCGTCTTTTTTCAGGAGGGGAAGACACACACACACACACACACACACAGGCACAATGAATCGTCGATTCCCCAGAAAATAGGGGGAAATATGGGTAGTGGGGGAAAGACGAAGCCCTAGAGGATATGGGAGAATATGGGGTGTATTTTTATTTGCGTGTATTTATTTGTGTGTCCCAGGGCCCCTTCACTTTTGACCCATGGATCCCCCTGTTGGTTTATGTTGTTCCCATCCTACCCAAAGGTCGCATCCCAGACATACATTCGAACACCCAGAAAAGTGTCGAAAGAGGGTCGAAACAGTGTCGAAACAGTGTCGGACGAGTGTCTCCCGAGGCCCGACACGTGAAAACCCGGGAGTTTCGGTACTTTTTTGGTGCTCGAAATTCTCTCTGGTGATCAAGGCTATAGTACAGTGCCGTTTTTAATACATGCTCCGCGTGCGGATCATGTATTAAACATGCAGGGTTTAGTATTAAAAACAACGATGAGTTCATGCATGAATGAATTCATACATTCATCGTGTGTTGCAAGTCAGATGCTTTTACACATCCTATGTATTAAACACTGCCCTGCAGGTTGGAACATCATGGCTGTTGAGGAGCGTCGCTTGGGGTCACAGGGGAGCTCCTGCCCCGGACCTGGCATCGCTCGGACGTGTGCATTTTTTCTCGGCGAGGGCCATCGAGGTGCATCCTTGATCATTCGGCGAAAAAACCACGCACGAAACCGAAAGAAACACAGGGAATGGACGTTCGAGCGATGCCCAGCGGCGCAGCGGTTCTTCAGGAATTCTTCCCGACAGCGCCTGCCCGCCCCGCGCGGTGGCGGCCGCGGCGGAGGAGGGCGCCGGCCGGGCAGAGGGGCGCACGGGCAGCCGCAGAGAGAGGGGGAGGGCGAGCCTAGGCCTCCTACTACCCTCGTCAAATTAACCTCAACAGTTGCTGGCACGTCATTTCGATTTCGGCGCGCCCCTCAATGTCGACATGCCGCCCCTTCAATGTGGGGGCGAGGGCAAAGATAGTCTGACCGAAGTTGACTCGAAAGTTTGACGTCGACCGACATTGGAGGGGCGGCGCATGCAAGTACCCCGCACTCATCGATACTCGGCCCCAGATCTTCCGACAAGCAGCTCAACCACGTCAGACATTTTTGAGGTTAATTTTGACGAGGGTTGTAGATTTAAGTCGGGCCTGTCCCTCCACGGGAGGAATCTTCAAAAATAGTCAACAGAAAGAGACTGGGGAGGATGTTTGGAGAATTCTTGGCCATCTCGGAGTATTTTTGGACTTTTTTCATTTTTCGTCCAGAATCTGCCTGTAGGGGGCATGCCCGACCTCATCCTGGATGAGGTCGGAGTAGATGGGGTCGGAGGAGCGCGCCGCATCGCCGATGAATCGCCGACGCATCGGCGATGCGGCTCGACGCGGAGCCCGATTTTCTCCGCGCTGGCATCGCCGGTGAATCTTCGACGTCGCCAGTGCATCGCCGATGCATCGGCGATTCACTGGCGATGCGGCGCGATCCTTCGACCCCGTCTACGCGGACCCCATCCGGGAGGCCTCTAGAGAGAGCGGATGAGAGTCAAGACGCAGATGCGAGCGTGCTTCGTATGTCTGCCCGCTCCGGTGGTTGCGCATCGGGGCTCTGCCTCCACCAGGGCCTGCTCAGCTGCACGGGCAAGCTGGAGCACAAGTGCATTGGCCAACACGTATTGAACAGCGCGACGTAAACATGAGCTTTCTGGCGGTCCGCGCGGATTTCTTGGATCTGCGCTCGACCCCCATCCCTGCCGCGCGGAGCGCACCAGGGGCGGCGCTGGAGGCGCGGACAGCCAGAAGGTGCATGTTTATGCTGTTTCCTACCCCTATAGTTTAGCCAAGAGGGGCGTTCGGGCGGCGACGCCGCTCGGGCGGGGTCGACGACGACGACGACGACGACGGCGGCGATGACGGCGGCGGCGGCGGCGACGGCGGCGGCGACGGCGGCGGCGACGGCGACGGCGACGGCGACGACGACGACGGCGACGGCGACGACGGCGAGGCCAACGACGACGCTCCTCCCCCTCAGGTGCTCCGCACCGCGGACGTGCTGCTGCTGTGCACGGGCGCAGGCCTGGCCGCGCGGCGCCCTGCGTCGAGGGGGCATCGGGGGCGTTCGGGAGGTGGGCGAGGACCGGGCTGCCCGGGAAGAGTACAATGGCTTGGCATCGCTCGGACGTGTGCATTTTTCTTTCGGCGAGGACACCTGAGGAGCATCCCTGATCATGTGGCGAACCACGCACGAAGCCAGAAAAAGCACAGGGAGTGGACGTCCGAGCGATGGCGAGGTGGAGGCCCAGGCCAAGAAACGCCCTGCTCGCCTGCAGGGCGCCCTGTTTTTTTTGTCGGTTGCCATGGTTTTGCGATGGAAGGCGTGACTTTTTGTCGCACCAAACAAAGAGCAATGGTCGTCCTTCGTGCTCGTTTGATGTTCTGGTGCATCCTGGGGGAGGGCACCTTCGAATGTTCTTCAGGTTGGCCGGCGGAGGGTCTCATGTTCTTGATTGCAGGATCTGTTTTTGTCCCAGGACCAGCCGCCTGAGTGCAATTTTCACAGTTGTTTTTCAGGGAGTCTTCTTGGAAGCTGATTTGAGCACCTGTCTTTGATTTAATGTTCGGAAGGCTGCTAAAGGCCGCCCAAGGCCACTGCAGGCCCCTGAAGGCCGCCAAAGGCAACTAAAGGTCGTTAAAGGCCACTAAAGACCGCTAATAATTTACGAGAGGCTGCTAACGGCCACCAAAGGCTACTAGAGCGAGGTGGTGTATGTCAGAATGAGCTTCCAACAATACTTGCTCACCTAATTGCTTGGTGTGTTTTCGTCGCGCTGGAATTCTCGTATCATTTTTGCCTCTTGGGGCCGTTTTCGGGTTTCTGAGCCGTCAGAAACTGACCGGGATTGAACAAATCCCCCTACGGAGGTCCGCCAGACGGTTCTTCGACATGATTTGCCAAGCTTGCATTACCTCCACAGGCTGATGACTTTCGAAGTTCGCGGTGCTCTCGCGAGTTCGTTTGCTCCAGTGTGTTTTCTAACCTCGTGGTGCTTTCCAGCAGCTGCGCCTCGTCGAGAGCTTTCCGAGGCTGCCCGGACCGCCCCGCGGACCTGCGACAGTTTCCGTTGATGTCGTTGCTTGTTCCCCTGATGCAGCCCGATCCGATGCGTATTTCGATTCTTAGGCGTACGCCACACCGCCGACCCCTTGGGGGACTGGGCGTTGTTGCGTGCTGCTCCTGGGCCTTCACAGGGGGTCCTTGGGGGCATTTTCGGGGCCTCTCGGTCTGACATTCTCAGTCTTCGCTGTGCACGCATGGGGAATCGGGCGAGAACCAACGTATACAGACGGCGGGCATCTGTCAAATCACCCGACGAATGAGTATCGAATGGCCTTCGGCACAGCTCGCCACCGTGCTTGGGTTGCGGGTCTGAGGCCATTCGGATGGCTGGGGTCTCGTGGGAGGCGTCTCGGGGGCGTCTTGGAGGCAGTTTTTGAACCTCTCGGGGGCCTCCTGGGAGCCTCTTAGAAGCTTTTTGCGGCCATCTTGGGGCTTCCTGAGGGCCTGTTAGGGGCTTCTTGGGGCAACCCGGAGGCGTCTTGGGGTGGAAGACTCGAAATGTCCGTTCGGATTCCGCCTCTTGGCCCCCTCTTGGGGCTGTCCTGGGGCCCTCCTGGGGCTTCTTGGGCCGTCTTGGGGCCCTCTTGGGTTGTCTTGGAGCCCTCTTGGGGGCCTCTTGGGGCGATCTTGACGGCCTCTTGGGCTGTCTGGGACGTTGGGAACGCTCAAGAGGCGAATGTGCTAGAAATGTAAGTTTCCCAAGGGCAATGGTACGAGTTTTGCTTATGGAGGCCCTCTTGGGACGCCCCGTGGGGGCGTCTTGGGGGCCTCTTGGGCCGTCTTGCAGCGTGGGCGCCTTGGATCGATCTTTCAGCGACTCGTGGCCCTCGTGGACCGCCCCAAGGGCTTCTCGGGGCCCTCTTGGCATGTTTTGGGGCCCTTGGCCCCCCCAGGTGCGTTCCGACGGATCCTGGGGGACCCCCCTTCAACTCGCAGTGGTTAGAACATCACGTTGTGGCCGTGAAAACCCAAGTTCGATTCTTGGAGCTGGCAACTGTTGATAGCTCAGTTGGTTAGAGCGAAGGTGGATTTTTATGTTATAGGTCTGAATGCCATATGTTGCAGTTTAGCAGTTTAGCCTGATCACCTAAACCAATTCTTACTGGGGTTTGAGAAGGGGGGAAAACCTCACACGCCGAGGAACCCCAAGAGGTCGGCGGATGAAGCGAGTTTTTTGGAAGCTCCTCCGCTGAAGGCCGCTGAGGGCCACTATAGAGGCCGCTAAACAGCCACGGAAGGCAACTAACGGCCGCTAACGGCGACTGAAGTCTGCTAGACAAGGGCGGCCCCAGCGCCGGTCCGAGAAATCCACGCGGGCCTCCGATGGTTTCTGTTCAGGTCATTGTTGGTTCCCCGATGCATCGGCACGGACTCAAGATCGAAGCGGACCGGCGTCTCCAGGACGTGCAGTGGGGCCATGTGTCACCGCCCACCAAACCACCCCAACCCAGCCCGAAGGCCCCGAGTTGCCTTCCATTTCCAGTGGGGGGGGGTCGGGGAACCGTGAAAAAACATGTTTCAAGCCCGTACCCCCCAAACCCGCAATTCGGGTCTTCGGGTTGGGTCGGTGGTGACTGGTAGGTAGTCAATGTGAGCATCGGGTCGGATCGGACCAGAGGCAGATCGGCATCGAATCGGATCGCGCTGGCCGAAATCTGTATCGAATTGGACCGATCGGATGCACATGGGCCCTGGCTGCGCTATGGAGGAGGCAAAAGGCCTAGAGGCGCCGCGGTTCCAGCCAGAGAGTGCGGGACAGCCCAGCGCAGGACTTTTCTGACGATGTGTGTTTGCTCCATCCGCCCCCGCGCTTCCTCCTCCCGTTGCGTTGCTGTTCCGCCCCGCCGCCTGCGGGCGCCTGGGACGCTTCGCCCGCCGCCTCCTGCACCACCTCTCCCGGCCCCCAAGCCACCTGGCGCGCCCTTGGGCGGTCACGCCGCAATACCCTTGTCCAGCCATCTGGCTGCGTTGCTCCTGCCTCCGCACGGCTCAGTGCTGTGCCTACTCCTCGGCGCGCCGCGGTACCTCTGCCGTTCGTGGTGCCCCACTGCGCCCGCCCGCCTGCTCCAGCTGCGGCGAACTGTTCGACCTCTGAGCGTCCCTTCTTCCTCTCGGCCGTTCCCCCCGCCTCTTTGCCCGCCGGCCCGTTCGGTAGTTAGTGATCCTTTCTAGCTTCTCGTTGGAGCGGAGTTCGCCGCCTCGCCGCCTCGCCGCTGACGGAAAAAGTTTGTTGCACCCGCGGCCTCGTGCACGGCAGGTTCGCGTCCTTTCGACCTGCGGCGACCCCGCCGCCGGCGTTCAACGTTGAGCGCTGCCAGCCGCCCAGAATCGGTCGATGGTGAACAATCCTGACGTTTCGGGAAGGGCCGATCGTTCAAGGCTGAACGATCCCCGCGGTGTCAGGAACCAACGCCGGGGTCGACGCGACACGGACCTGCCGTGGGTCTCCACCCGCACCCAGAGGCACTTTTTCGTCCTGGTCGACTTGGAAGGGCCACGGCGCCCGAGGAAGGGAAAGCTGCATAACCACAAAAGTCCGCGCGGATTTTTGCTCATGTCGGTGCTGGGCCCCCTTCGCAGGCCTGGAGGTTGACACCGACACCAATATCGGCGGTGTGCCTCTACCGAGGGGAGAAGATCCCGATCTCGGTGATGGTGGTGATATTCTGGCTTCCAAGGTGGCCGAAATATTACCACCAACACCGAGATCTAGGATCGTCTTCCCCCTGTGGAGGCAGCCCCCTGTGTTGGTGTTGGTGCCCATCTCTGGGCCTCCAACCCCTGGCGGCGCCTCCTGCGCCCCGCCCCGCGCGCCGGGGAGGAGGGTGTGTGTGGCGCCGATCCCAAGAATCCGCGCGGACCCAGACTAACCCGGCCCCAGATATCCGACGCCGTGATTCTTCCCGGAGGAATCGGCCACCTCCCATGGGGGGCAGCTTCCCGTCCTGGATCCCTTTCTGACGGCCCGCGGCCTGAAACCTGAGACGAAGCCAGGACGGGGGTAACATCGAACAGGGATGAGTCGAGGATCTATGAGATCCAGCGGTTCTGGAAGATGCGTCGGGCGCCGCGGCCTTTTCAGAGCGTTCTGGAACGCACCGAGAGCGTTCCGAAACGCTTTGGGACAATTTGGCTCCTGTCCTGGCCCCGCCCAGAAATTGGCCGCCGAGTCAAGAGAAGGCGTTGGGATTAGAAACGAAGATCGTCGGAGATCTGGGGCCTCAGGGCGTCCCGACGTGGGCCCTGAAGGCCTCACCCCAATCTGCAGGGCGCGCCCGTCCGCGATGGGGCACGCGGGCGGTGGTGCGATGCTTTGTGCCTCTGTCCGCGGCGAGCCAAGCCGGCTCGATCCGCTGCGCATTTGGACCCGCATCTCGGGGGCGGCCAAGAGGGGGGGTGGATGACTAGGGGGGGAGGTGTATCATGACTTGGGCCATGATGTTTCCTCAGAGTCCATGGCGCCTCTTCTGGTTTCAGTGCGTCCCCGGCCCCGCCCCACCCTGGGCAGCGCGCGTGCCGCCGGCCATGATTGGCGCCCCCCCCTCTTGGACGCCCCCCTCTTTCTGGACGCCCGAAATGGGTACGGACAGAATGCCTCGCTCCTCCTCGCTCCTCCTCGCTGCTCCTTCCTCACTGCTCCTTCCTCGCTCCTCCTTCCTCGCTCCTCCTGCCTCGCTCCTCCTCCTCCTCCTCCTCCTCCTCCTCCTCCTCCTGGTACAATGCCCAACAGCAGTTCCTGCTCATTTTGAACAGGACTCGCTGCCCGCGCCGCCGCGGCCTGTGTCCATTCGAGACAGCGGGCCGCCTGCCCAGCAGCGGCCGCTGTTGGTTTGGGACAACATTTGCTGTTGGGCATTGTACCCACCTTTTCGGCACCCGCTTCCCCAGAAACTATAGGAAAATACGGGCAGTGGGGGGGAAACCGAGAAAATATGGGAAAAC
>CAUYUJ010001603.1:200069-212569 GCA_963575745.1 Prorocentrum cordatum | reverse complement strand
GCGGGAACTCCTGGCGACCCCCCCCCCTCTCCCGACCTTTCCGCCAGTGCACCTCTACGCACACGCACATATCTTCTCGAAGGTCCGCGCGGAATTCTTGGGCCTGCGCGGCCCCCCCCCTCGTGGAAGACCACGGCCCGCCGAGGATTCCCGAGGTCGGCGGGAACTCCTAGCGACCCCCCCCGACCTTTCCGCTAGCGCACCTATACGCCTTCCCCCCTGAAGCTCCTGCAAGCCCGTAAGACGATTGTTCGCGGCGCTGAGGCGACGACCAGATTTTGGAAACGGCCCGCCCCCCCACCGGAGAAGCTCTTGCAAAACTTGAACACGACTGCGCGCAGCGCTGGGACAAGAGCCACATGTTGAAAACGACCCGCCCACCATCCGCGAAACACATTAGCTGATCCGCGGGTCGAGAGCGCACCTCTTCCGGTCGAAGCGGAGCGGGCCGCGCGAGGCTCGAATTGGGCAGAGCAGAGGAGGGAGGAAGCAGCGGAGCCTCAGAGGCACCTCTACGCACACGCACATCTCTTCTCGAAGGTCCGCGCGGAGTTCTTGGGCCTGCGCGTGGCGTTCGTCTTCTCGCCGAGGCCTCCTTGGGCGTTCTGGCACCTCGCGTAACCCCTCTTCCAGGTCCAGGGGAGGGGGTTCAGGGAGAGGGGTGAACCTCTTCCCGACGGGGAAGGAGGGGAAGATGGACGAGAAAACCAGCTCAGCACTAAAGTCAACCAGTGTCGTTCGTCTTCTCGCCGAGGCCTCCTTGGGCGCTCTGGCACCTCGCGTAACCCCCCTTCAGGTCCAGGGGAGGGAGTTTAGGGAGAGGGGTGAACCTCTTCCCGACAGGGAAGACGGGGAAGATGGACGAGAAAGCCAGTCAGCACTGAAGTCAACCAGTGTCGTTCGTCTTCTCGCCGAGGCCTCCTTGGGCGCTCTGGCACAGGTGCCCTTGCCACCGGGGCTGGCCCAGGCCAGCCCCGGAGCCGCTGGTCAGCGGTGTGGAGGCCTGCTGGGCTCGGCCAGTATACGGGCGCACGCCCCATGCATGGCGCCCAGGATGGCCCTGGCTCGGCACGGTCTCCTTTCTGCAGGAGGAGGCCCCCCAAAGTAGTGGAAATATTGCCTGGGGGCATTTTGTTGGCCATGTTTGATCATTCTGGCGTATTTTGTGCTGCTTTTTTCCATTTGTCGCCCCAAATGCGCCTGTAGGAGGACATGCTCGACCTAGCCTTAAGTCGGGCTTGTCCATCTACAGGGGGAATATTCAAAAATAGTCAAAACATAGTCTGGGGACTATTTTTTGAGATTTGTTTTACCATTCTGGAGTATTTTAGGAGTATTTTTTTCGTCGAAAATTCCCCTGTAGGGGGACAGGCCCGACTTACACCTAGCCCGTCTGCCACTCCACTGTCCTGCTCCCCGCTTCCTTCGGCTCCAGCACGAGGACATCGCAGGACTGAGGGCGTACGAGGAGCTCGGGCTCTGCTACCACGACATCTGTCGGCCCGAGTGGCTGCACAGCGACCCCGAGCTGTTCTACGGCTTTTGGGGAGCTCGGCGCGGCAGAATTTATCCCTCCTCCTCCTCCTTCGTATCCTAGTCCTCCTCGCCTTGCTGCTGCTCCTCCTCCTCCTCCTCTTCCTCCTCCTCCTCCTCCTCCTCCTCCTCCTCCGCTCCTCCCGCTCCTCCTCCTCCTCCTCCTCCTCCTCCTCCTCCTCCTCCTCCTCCTCCCTTTATTGCGTCTCTCGCTGCTCACTCTCGGGTCGGCCTTTTCGATCGGGGGTGAGCATTGGGCCACCAGTATGCTTCGGACGCGCGGCTAGTACTCCAGTTCCTCTTCCTCTCCCGCCTTCACTGCGTTCCCACCGCGAGCGCAGACGCGCGGAAGGCACGGTGAGCGTTGGGCGAGTGGCACCCCACCGACCCCACGGACGAGTAGGAGCTGCCGAGAGCGGAGGAGGAGCAAGCAGTCGGGCAGGCTTACGATCGGTCTGAATCGCTCCAGAGCGTTCCAGGACGCTCTCAGAGCGTTCAGGACGCTCTGAAGCGGCCACGGCGGTGCCCGATGTATCCTCAGGGCCCACCAGCATTCCGAGATCTCCGATGTATCCCGATCCGATGCTGTTTCGAGCTCGGCTTCGTCTTAGGTCTTAGGAAGAGGCGGCGGAGGAGGAGGAGGAGGAGGACTTCGTGAGCAACTCGTGGCAGCCCTGTATGTCCTCGAGATTCTGTCTGTCGAGTGCACCAGCGTGGGCTAGCGTCCTCTGATCGATAAGGAAGCACAGATTTCGAGTCGATTCGCGTCGACTTAGCTTCGACCATCGTCGATTAGCGTCGGTTCGCGTCGCTCAGCGAGAGGCAGCTGAATGTCACTGGAGGCCCCCTGGGAGTTTCCACAGGAGAGGGCGGGCCATCCAGCCGCTGAGGAGGCGGAGGAGGCCACGTGCGTCCAACCGCCCAAGAAGCGGCGCCCAGCCCCCCCTCCCGCGCCGCCGGGGGGCCCGAGCCGATTCGGAGGGAGCGCGCGAAGCACGATCTCTGAGACACCCGCAGGTTCCGGGAGATACAGGGCAGAGAAAATGCATACAGTGCCGTTTTTCATACATGCTCCGCGTGCGGATATTGTATTAAAACTGCAGGGGTTTCGTACTAAAAATAGTGATGAGTTCATGCATAAATTTATGCATACATTGATCATGTATAAAAATCCCATGTGGTTTGAAATCCGATGTATTAAAACAAAAACTGCCCTGTATGTTCGTGAGCTTTCGGAGCTCCGCGCTGATTTCTTTCTTGGATCAGCGCTGGGGCCCCCGCCGGCGGCGCCTCCAGTGCCGATCCAAGACAACCGCGCGGGCCTCCGACAGTTTCTGGTGCTGCAGTTGCGTACTGCTTCTTATTCTTCTTCTGCAGAGGTCCGAGGTTCCGACCAAATTGGAGCGGCCGTCATTAGATATTCACCAGTTTGAAACATATCCCTATCCCTATGTTTGACATCACCTCACCTCGATGCCGATCTTAAGGATTCCCTCAGTTTCTGAGGGCCTATCCCTAAGATTGTCGTCGTTTTTTGCTCGCCCATCTTAGGGATAGGGATATGTTCGAGGCTGGTTAGATATCCAGCTGCATGCGGCAAGTCCCGCCACCGTGCCAGCCCAGTTTTCCCGGTGGCCTTCGCGCGAGAGAGCACGGAGGTCCCAACGAGTGTTTCATTTGGGATATCGATGCTTGGGAGACCCTTAGCACGTGGCGCGCTTTTCGCATGCCAGTCTTTGAGGCGTTCTTGGAGCAAGGTGGTCGACGCCGTCATAGCTGCACTTCGTCTGTGCTGGGGTTCTGGTGCATGCTCGAATTTTGTGAGGGATTTGCCCCGGGAGCTCGGATAGGATGTGTTTTGCGAGGGGTTGTGGTCTCGAGAGAGGGGCAGGTGCATGCGGGGCAGTGTGACGAGAGAGGAGGGGATGGCCCTTAGAAGATTGCAGAAACACCACGAGATATCACTTGGCAATTCCAGCACGCCTCAACGTGCCAGCGTGACAGCCCAGTTTTCTCGGTGGTCTCTGCGCTAAAAAGCACGAAGGTCCTAACGTGCGATATCTTCTATCTCTGGTCTTCGGTAAGCCGTAACGCGTGGCGCGCTTTTCGTAGGGCCGTCTTGGGTGCTTCTGGGAGCAAGGTGCTTGACGCCGTCACCCGTGACACCTCGGCTGTTTTGTTTTTGTTGGTGCATGTTCGAAACCTATGAGCCCGTCAGGGGCGATGGTGATGATGACGACGATGATGAGGATGATAATGTTGTCGATGATGACGATGATGGTGATGTTGATGTTGACAGTGACGGTGGTGATGATGATGCGATGATGATGGTTATGATGTTGATGGTGATGACGATGATGATGATCATGACGAGTAGGATGATGGTGTTGATGACGCTGATGACGGTGGCGGTGATGCTGTGGATGAGAGCGGTAATTGGGATGTTGGTGCTGAGGATTAATGTGATGACGATGATGTTGATGTTGATGATGATGGCCACGATTATGATGTTGGTGATGATGCTGATGATGGCGATGTTGTTGGTGGTGATGGTGATACGTTGGCGGCAATTATGATGATGATGTTGGTGATGATGATGATGATGATTATGCTGATGATGATGATGATGATGATGATGCTTGTGATGATTGTGGTAGTGATGATGATGGTGATGATGATGATGCTGCTGATGATGATGATGGTGATGATGATGATGATGATGATGATGCTGAGGTGGATGATCATGTAAGCACTGGTGGCGACGACGAACAGGACGATGCCGCTGATTATACTTATGATGAGGATGATATTGATGCTGATGACGATGATGATGCAAGTTATGCTGGAGATAATTATTTGTATCATGATGATGACGATGATGATGATGATGATGATGATGGTGGTGGTGGTTGTGGTGGTGATGACGATCTTGATGATGGTGGTACTGACGCTGATGAAGCTGATGAGTTTGATTATGGTGACGACGACTTTGATGATGTTGACGACGGTGAGGGCGATGGTGGTGATGGTGATGCTGATGATTATTTTGATGATGACGATGTTGATGATGATGGCGATGCTGATGATGAGGATGATGACGATGACGATGTTGCTGCTGTAGGGGATGATGATACTGATGCGGATGATCAAGCTGATGATGGTGATAGTGATGATGCATTCTGAGTTCATGCTGCTGATGCTGATGATGATGCTGATGATGATGATGATGATGATGAGGATGATGATGGTGAATGAACATGGTGATGGTGATGATGATGATGATGAGGAGGAGGAGGAGGAGGAGGAGGAGGAGGAGAACGAGGGGGAGGAGGAGGAGGAGGAGGAAGGGGAGGAGGAGGAGGATGATGAGGAACGCTGCCGCATGTGGCACCTTTCGCCTGCACTTCTTGAAGAACCCTCGTGGACTTCAGTTGAGCCGCTTGGGGGCCGTTGTGGAGCCTCCTGGGGTGCTTTTGTTTGCTCCCTGGAGGCCTCTTAGGGCGGATGGCTCGACTTGTCGGTTCGTGCTCCCCCGCTTGGGCCGTTCGTAGGACAGTCGTGGGGCCTTCTTCGGCCGATTTCGGCGCCCGTTTGGCCGTCTTGGAGCATTCCTAGGCCGCCTGGGTGCCCTCTTGGGGTGCTCTTCGGCTGTCTTGGGGTTGTCTTTGGGGTCTCTTGCGCCGCTCTGGAGCGTCAACAGGTCGAAACGGCGAGAACCCCAGACATGTAGAAACGCGCAGGTAGAATCACCGATGTGCGCCTCTCGGGGCCCCTCTTGCGGGCCTCTGTTTGGCCTCTGGGGCATGCTGGGGGGCTCATGGCACAGAAGCCTTGAATTCTCGGTTCGTGTTGCCCCTCTTGGACCTTGCTTGGGGCCGTTTGGGGGCCCCCTTGGACCGTCTTGGTCGCCTCTTGGGCCGTCCTGGCGCGTTCTTGGACCGTCTTGGAGCTCTCTTGGGAGCCTCTTGAGCAGCCCCGTGGCAGTCTTGGGGCGCCTGAAGCTCAACCATCCGAGAACCCAAACACATGGAACACCATTAGGGCAAGAGGGGGGGTGGAGGATACCTCGGAGGAGGATATGGTGGATGAGGGGTAGGATGAGGGAGGGGAGGAGGGAAGAGGAGTGAGGAGGAGTAGTCGGATGAGTACGAGGAGGAGGACGAGGACGAGGAGGAGGAGGAGGAGGAGGGCCAGGGCAAACCCAAGGCGCATCAACGATGTCACAATGCACGCTCCCTCCAAGTTCCCTTCCGTGTATTCCTGCAGGAAACCTTTATCTCATTGCAGGAAGTGGCCTGTTCGAAGACTGCCGCTTGAGAATCCTCAACCGTGCCAAGCAGTTCGTGGGACTACTACAATGTCGTGCCAGAGCACCGTTCCTGGTGCTTCAGCACAGCGAGTAAGGGTGACTCCTGTGTGTTGACAATTCTGAATGGAGCCAGAACACCATTACAAGGATTCCAGCATTACGAATCATCTTGAAAGGTTGCAAACTTTCATAACAGATCCGCGCAGCCCCATTGCGAGAACAACAGTTTAAACATGAGCCACCCTCCATCCGTGAAAGTGTTGCAGACGTTCAAGAGGATTGTGCGCAGTTCTGATGCACGAGCCACAGTTTGAAAACGAACCGCCCTCCACCCATGAAAGCGGTGCACACTTTGAAACGGATATGCTTGGCGCTCAGGCGAGAGACTTAGTTTGAAAACGAACCCCCTTCACCAGTGAAGCTGTTGCAAATATGAAGCTTCAGGACCATACATGGGAGGAATTACTTCCTCTGGTAATTGAGGAGGAGCGACAGGGAGGATTTATTTATACGGATCTGTGAGGAGGTGCAGGAGGAGGGTGAGCAGAGAGGCCTAAGGCCTGCTGGATGTCTCTCGGAGTCTTTTCGGAAGTCAGTTGAGAGCTTCTTGGTCTCCTCCCGGGGTGCCACGAATGCCTCTTGGAGCGTCTTGGGTACCTCGGGGGTGCCTTGTGCTGTTTTTTGTGCCTTCTGCGTTTTTTTCGGGGGGTTCTTGTAAGCCTCTTGGGGATCTCTTAGGTGTCTCTGAGGGCCTCCTGGGCGCCTGTTCGGGCCCTCTTGGGAGTCTTGGGGACCATCGTGGGGCCATCGTGGAGGATTTCTGTCAAAGAAGGGAGGGTCCTCACCTAGCCCACACCCCAAGAAGCCAACATGGGCCCAACACTAAAGTCAATCAATGGTGCTCGTCTTCTCGCTGAGGCCTTCTTGGGCGCTCTGACACCTCGCGTAGCCCCCCCTTCCAGGTCCAGGGGAGGGGGTTTAGGGAGAGGGGTGAACTTCTTCCCGACGGGGAAGGAGGGGAAGATGGACGAGAAAACCAGCCCCACACTCACGCCCAGAGGGCTGGTGGGCTTCGGACCAGCACGCCCGGCTGGAGACCGGTCTTGGTCCTGCAAAAGACAAGGCCCCCCGCACCAGTGATTATCCTGCGGGGCGCGGTCCCGATTTCTCGGCAGGGTTCCGCTCGGCCGTCCGCCAGTTCCCAATGGACCATGTTGGTCAATCGTCTCGCTTCGGTGCGCGCCGCCGTTTGCTCGACCGACGCCTGGTCGCATGCGTCCGCAGACCGAAAGGTTGACCAACCATCCTTTCGCCTCTTCTGGCAGCGGCGGGCTCCGCCGTCCCACGCCTAGGGCAGAAACCAATTTTGATTCTCGCATGCGGGTTTAGCACCACCGCGAGTTAGATGTTGATGCAGCATAGAAGCAAGAATGTTATACCCAACTTGCAACAGGGATATGGGTCTGTAATCCTCTGGCAGAGCTGTATCTCCGTTCTTAGGCAACAGAACTACGTTCGCATGCCTCCAAGAATCAGGAATTGATTTCTGCTCCCAACATTTCCGACATAAGTGGAGCATGATGGCACAGGCGTCCCGGTGCGAACCCAAGGTCTTCCAGAAGTTTTGGGGGATACCGTCCGGCCCAGCAGCTTTCCCAATACGTAGCCGGCGCAGCGCATCGGTCAATTCTCCCATGGCGAATGTATCCGTGTCGATCGGCAGCGATTGTCCTATGGGTGCACGCGCTTGTGGGGTGAGCTCTGGAAACTGGACTTGCCATTGCACGTCTTCGAAATAGTCTGCCAACACATCTGGCCGTTCAGCTGTATCTGCGAGTGTTCCATAGGGCCGCTTGACCGTCGCATGCTTTGGAATCGGAGGTTTCCCCTCAAATGGAGAACCGCTTCCCAATCACCGTTTCCCAATGACATGCCTAACCATTCTTCGCGATCTTGCACTCCAGATTTCCGGATCGATTTGTGCAACTGTTTTTCGGCATTGTGATCCCCGGCTGTACGAGCACTTTTTCTGTGGTCGATCAGATCGACCGCGCGCCTGCTTGTCGACACTTGCTGTAGGACTCAGTTCCCGCGCGGCTGAAGTCTCAGAAGCTTTCTCGAGTCCATGTCGGAGCCAGTTGTTCAGAACATCAACAGCACCAGTTCCAGCATTCATTGAATTGCCAACGGCCTCCACAAATTCTGATGTATTCCCTCCTCTCTGTAATGATCTTTGAATCCCGCCTTGTCCACGTGCTTTTTGTTAGAAGTGCCATTTTTCTTGACGGCCAAATTTGAAGCCACAATAGTGAGGTAGGGATGTGTGTTAAGCACGCCCCGCCGGCTCGTCCAGATATCATGCAAGATGTGTAAAACATTGCGGCGGCAGGGCACGTGGTCTAGAAATGTCATTGTCTGAAGGGTCGACGCCCAGATCTCTATAGTAAACTTTCATGCTTATTGGATGGTCGTGATACGTGTGAGCCACCAAATCACAAGACCTACTCAACTCCACTAAGAGGTCCCTGTTTGAAGCTGTGGTCTGCGCCGTGTTGTCCGCAACACCCGGGCACTGAAACACGTGAGCGCCGGTGATTTCTTCTCCGGCTCCAACCCGCAAGAGCCTAGCGTTCAAGTCTCCCATGATGTACGTCGTGCTGTTCGCAGTGGTTGCTCGGATATGAGTCTGGAGATCCATGTAGAAGGAGTGCCGCTCCTCATATGGACGACGGTTGTGCGGAGCATATGTTGAAAGCAACGTTAGCATACCGCGTCTGACTTTGATTATGAGGGAGGCCACTCTGGAGTTACACGCCTTGAATGCGACGATGCTGTTCAAGACTCGGAGCCACCATGAATCCCACTCCACCGTGTGACTGGACTTCCGAGTCCAGCTCGCCTGAAAGAATAATAGTGTACCCGTATCGCGTATACAATTCTGCTCCATGTAGGTGCGTCTCTTGAATGCATAAGATATGAATTTCGCTTGTGCGCATGATGTCGATCATCTCGTCGATCTTGATGATGCAGTCGCCACGTAGGCCTTCGATGTTCCACGTGCCCCAGCGAGGCCTGAAGGCAGACCGGGGTCTGCCCCAAGAGAGGCTCGAGGAAGAATTTGATGGAACAAGAAACCCTCCGCTACGTGGTCCCTGGTGATGGTCGGGTAGAGGAGGCAGGAGTACAGGGTGTGGTGCAGAAGGATGTTGCCAGGAAGGTGGAACGACCGCGGGTCGCTGTACGAGGGTAGCTGTGCCCCACTTCGTAGCGACAGTCGTGGTATCTTTGCCCACGGTAGCGGCAGAGAAATGCACCCATGGATTTTCAGCCCGAGGGTCTGGCCGTGTTTCCTATCTGCCTTTTGCTTTTCCATTTTGCCGAGCCCTTCATACCCTCGGCAGCTCGCTGCAGGAGCGATTTAATTTGGCTGAGAAGTTCGATTCGCTTGGGATGCGGGCAAGACTTATATCCATATCCAGTGCGTCTTGAATTGTTTTGGAAGAAGCGCCTCAAGGCCGAGGCGCACTGGATATGGATAAAAAGCTAGCCTCTACGGTGGGCAACTTTATCCATATACAGTGTGCCTCGGGTTTCTGGGGAAGGGAGCCCGAAACTCCACACTGCAGTGGATATGGACAGAAGTATTGCCCGCATGGGAGCTTTGGACGTTTCTGAAGTTCCTCCCAGGCTTCCCATTCAGGGCCCCATTCCAGTGCAAGTTTGGCCTCATGGACAGGCACGGAAGCTGCAACATCGCCTCTCACACTTGTTTGAAATGGAGATTCTTCAGCGGTGGTGTTCATTTTGTAGGTGTTCTTCAAATCGTTATTGAGTATGTGTTTCAAGCCGAAGCATACGTTTCGAGCAGCATGGTGAGCGGGGGGCCTATCTGGCGCAACCCACATTGATGTACCTCCATGGTCGGGTGCAGCTCTCTGTAAGATATCGACTGCGAGGTCGCGACCGGCCTCGGTGGCGAAGACCGCGAAGAGGATGTCCCGGAACTCTCTTTTGCAGTAAATGTCCAAAGAAGCGGGCGCAGAAAGCGAAGATACGGTACTTTTCATCCACGGTGTGGCCGAGGCCATAGAACCAAGACCAACCAGCTTACCAATCACTGCAGTACTATTCCGCCTGGGTCCACCGGCAGCACTCACATGTTTTCCGACTTGCGTCATCTTTTGAATTTGCGTTTCCAAGTCGTGCAACATGCTCTGCGTAGTCGTGTCTGTTGGTGCTTCGGAACCAGTCCTCGCAGATGTGGGTCGGGAAGCCACTGCTTCCAGAGCAGCAACACGTAACGTAATATCTGGAATTGCATGTTGAAGAGGCGTGATTGCGTCTTTCAACGCTTGATTCGATACACAGTTCTTTTTGGTGGCCTCGACGTTGTCCTTGAGAGGCTTGAGCTGCTCTTGAAACATCTCCCGCATGCCCTCCATGGTGATCGCAGTCCCAGCTCCTCCTTTTTCTCCACCCTTACCGAGAGCAAAAGTCGCAGGAGGAGGGCGTCGGAATGTATTTTGATTGTTCTGACTGTCGTCGACGTCCATCTCGTGAAATGGGCTGTGGATCCTGTGCACCTTGAGCGCTTGCTTGACCGGGGTGCCTGACATGTGAGAATTATCCGAAGAAGACATCGCAGAGGGTATCGAATGTAGGGAGGATGCGAGGAAGAACGTGAGGAGTGGGTAGCGTGATGCTCAAATCGGCCTCGGTGCCTTTGGTGGAAACCGCCCTGGTTCGCGAAGGGCACAAGTCAACGTAAACCATACGATCTAGAATCTGTGGGGGGAAAGTCGGAGCAGGTCCCCCACTGGCGACCCCCCCCGCATCCCGCATCCCAGGAACCTGCTACAACGACTACAGGGACACCGAGCCGCACGACGGCTACGGCCTCGTCCGCGGCTGGAGAGACCGCTTCTTCGCCTCCTCGCTCGCCGCGCGCTCCATCCGCAACCGGCTGGACGGCGGTGACTTGGGAGGAGGAGGAGGAGGAGGAGGAGGAGGAGGAGGAGGAGGAGCAACAGGAGTAGGAGGAGGAGGAGGAGGAGGAGGCGGGGATTGAGGAGGGGGGATGAGGAGGAGGAGGAGGAGGAGCAGGAGGCTAAGGAGGAGGAGGAGGAGGAGGAAGAGGAGGAGGAGGAGCGGAGCAGGAGGAGGAGGAGGAGGGGAGGAGGAGGAGGAGGGAGGGGGGAGGGGGGGGGGAGGAGGAGGAGGAGGAGGAGGAGGCGGAGGCGGAGGAAGAAGAAGAAGACGAATAAGAAGACGAACCATAATAATAATAATAATAGTAGTAAAAGAAATAATATTAATACTACTAATAATACTACTACGAATAATAATATTAATAAAACTAATAAGAACACGACTACTCAGAAGACGAATAATAAGCCGAATAAGACGAACACGAATAATAACACTAATACTACGCATACGAAGAATAATACTACTACTAATCAGAAGAATAAGACGAATACCACGAATAATAATAATAATAATAATAATAATAAACCTCACACGAATCATAATAAACAATATCAGACTACTAATACACATAATCATGCTACGAGGAAGAATAATACGACTAAGAAGAAGACGACTACGACTAACACTACTAAGACGAATACTATTACTACTACTACGACTAAGAAGAGTAATACAAACACTACTACTAATATTAATACTGGTAATACTACTAATAATACAAATAATGCTACTAATAACGATACGACTAATAATAACAACACTAATACCACTATTACTACTATTATTAATACTTCTAATAATACTACATAGTAATAATAACACTACTAATAATACTTATACTTGTAATACTACGATTAATATCAATAATATCAATACTAATACTACTACTAGTACTAATAGTACCACTACTAAAACTACTACTACTACTACGATTACTACTACTACTACTACTACTACTACTACTACGAATACTAATTCTACCACGCCACACAGTAAGACTAGTACTAATACTACTAACAGTAATCGTATTAATAATACCAATAATAATATCAAGACTATTAATGATAATAATAATAATGATACTACCAATGATAATAATATGAAACTAGTAATAGTGATGCCACTACTAATACTACTATTAATAATAATATTACTAACAATAATACTACTACTAATACTGATATTAATACTAATACTACTAATCATAATAATATCAATAATAATACTAATAATAATACTAATACTAATACTACTACTAATAATAATAACAACACTAATAATAATACTACTATTACTAATACTAATAATACTTATAATACTGATAATAACAATACTAACACTAATAGTAATACTAGCAGTAGTAAGAATACTAGCACGCGCATGCTAATAACACGACTACGAAACCGACTACTATGAAGAAGACACCGGAGAGGAGGAGGAGGCGGAGGAGGAGGAGGAGGGGGAGCATGAGGGGGAGGAGGAGCATGAGGGGCGGAGGAGACGGATGAGGAGGAGGAGGCGGAGGAGGAGGAGGAGGAGGAGGAGGAGGAGGAGGAGGAGGAGGAGGAGCGGGGGAGGAGGAGCAGGAGGAGGAGGGGGAGGAGGAGGAGGAGGAGGAGGATGAGGAGGAGGAGGAGGAGGAGGAGGAGGCGCAAAGGGGAGGGGGAGG
>CAUYUJ010001603.1:168598-199969 GCA_963575745.1 Prorocentrum cordatum | reverse complement strand
GAGGAGGAAGAGGAGGGGGAGACAAGCTAGGTGCGCTTGCGTCATATCTTACATCCTACCCCTCCCTCCCATCCCTTACCATGGCGTATATTCCGTCTCTACTCGCACAGTCGGATGTCGAGCAGGGCAACGATCCCGAAAGGGTACGCGATGCATTGTATAGCACGGCGTGGCATGGCGTAGAAGAGCACCGCGAAGCGTAGTATGTCACAGCATGGCGTGGCGTGGCGTAGTGAATAATTGCATCACAAAGCTTTGCAACGCAAAGCATGGCATCGCACAGCGGCCCCGAACATAACATTGCATATCATGGCGTTGAAGATCAAATCGTAGCATGGCATAGCACGACGTGGCACTTAAGCACTGCATATCACAACTTCAGCTGAAGGCATAGCATCGCGCAGCGGAGCGCAACTAGCATTGCATTGCATGCCGTGGCATGGCACGGGAAATGACATCAGCGCTGCAGCGGGAGCACGATTCGGAACGAGCGGAAGCACGGAAATGAGGCCAGCGCTGCAGCGGGAGCACGATTCGGAACGAGCGGAAGCACGGAAATGAGGCCAGCGCTGCAGCGGGAGCACGATTCGGAACGAGCGGGTCCCGAAAATGAGGCCGGCGCCCCAGCGAGAGCAGCATTTTGAAACAAATGCAGGCGAACAATTCCGGGGAATCCTGTGTGTAAAAAACAGTACGCGGGGGGGGAATATTCCCATACCGTCATCAGGGGAAGGAGGAGAATAGTAGTATTCATATTGAGTAATTGTGGAGGAGGAGGAGGACGAGGAGGAGGAGGAGGAGGAAGAGGAGGAGGAGGCGGAGGAGGAGGAGGAGGCGGAGGAGGAGGAGGAGGAGGAGGAGGGAGGAGGGAGGAGGAGGAGGACGAGGAGGAGGAGGAGGGAGGAGGAGGAGGAGGAGGAGTGCGGAGGAGTGCGGAGGAGGAGTGCGGAGGAGGAGGAGGAGGAGGAGGAGGAGGAGGAGGAGGAGGAGGCGGATGGGGAGGACGAGGAGGACGAGGAGGAGGAGGAGGAGGAGGGGGAGGAGGAGGAGGAGGAGGACGAGGAGGAGGAGGAGGAGGAGGAGGAGGAGGAGGAGGGGGAGGAGGAGGACCCCCTGCCTGCCGAGAAGGGTCCGAGTCCAGATCTCCGAGTGCGTGATGTTGTTCCACAGGCGGATGCTCCTCCGTCTCGGCCCTCGGGGGCCGCTGCCGGGCCCTCGACGAGACATTCCAGGAGGGACAGAAGCACACAGACGCAGCGAATCGTCGACGCCCAGGAGAAGATGGGAAGGTATGGGGAGTGGGGGGGGGAAGGCACAAGTTCAGAACGCAATGGGAAAAGATTGGGGATCCTGGGATTTGTGTGTATTTGATTGTGTGTCGTCACACTTTCCCCCAGGAAGCGGTCGGGACCTCTGCGGATTTAAAAGCAGTCGTGGCGGCGGCTGTCACGGGAGGGGGGGGGGGAAAGGGACGTCGCCACGCCCCAGGGGCCTCTTCCGTGATTGTCTGACGGGGCCTGGGGCAACGAGAGATCCAGAGTTCTGCGCGCAGTGACAAAAACACGACGCTCAGTTTTTGGCCGTCTCTGCCCTCGGGGGGGGGGACTCAGCGGGTCCCAGGCCTGTCGCTAAAGGACTCGGGGCGAAAAGTCTGTGCAGGGGAAGTAGTGGAAGTTTCGATGGGTCGACGTGAAAAATCACATCGCAGGCTCTGGGATTAGAGGTTCGTTTGGGGAATTTTCCTGGGGCCGACCTAATACCTATGGATATGTTCGGTTCTAGGTTTGCTCAAGTTCGACTCCAGTTCTCTAGTTCGACTCAAGTTCGACTCAAGTCGACGGACGTTCGGCGCAGCATCGACGCATGAGTGGAGTTCGTGGCTCCTGGAAGCCTTTTTAGATCGAGCGCATCGAGGGGAAAAGGGTAGCGAGAGACTTCGTCACGACAGGTTCCAGGGAGTTTTCGTAGGTTTCTTTTCTGGCAGTTGGGCCTTGCCCAGGTAATCGGACGGTTTCGGAGGTTTTCGATCCGAAGTTTTGGGGCGTTTTCGCAGGTCCCCGGATGTTTTCCAGCCTTGGGATGCTTTCCAGCAGCTGCGCCTCGCCGAGGACGCCTCAGGAGTGCCCCTCTTCCCGAACGGCTGCCGGAGGCCCGTGTCACGGCCGAGACCACGGGGGACCCAGGCAGGATCGGTTGATGGAATTCGATAGCGAATCTGGCCGGCTCGATCCGATCCGGCCCGATGTTCGCATGGCGTTGTCGTGCATTTTGGCGCAGCCGGTCCAGCTTGATTTCGATTCCGTGCCAGTGCAGCCCGACTTGACGCACACTCCGATTCGATGCGATTTCTCTATATGGCCAAGGGTCCGGGGAAGAGCTTGAGGAGTGGGGGCTAGGCGGGGGTGCCTGGCTTGAGGGGGCGTGGGAGAGGGGCTCATGATTCGCGGATTGGTGTGGCGGCTTGGGCTTCTTGAGGCCTGGGGCCCGGTCAGGATGCGTTCGGCACGCCCAGGCATCCCAGGTTGTCTGGCGCAAGGCCTCAGTGCATCTTGCACGACGTTGTCGGGCACCCTGACGCAGCCGAACCGATCCCATCCCGACTCCGTTCCGATGCGGGTCGATCCGACGCGCGGTTCGACCCGATCCCATATCCTGACCTGGTGTTGGTTGATGCTGTCAAGCCCCCGAGCGTTGGGTCTCATGCCTTTGGACTGCATCGCTCCCCTGGCGCATTGTGCCACATGCACTGGCGATCACCCCTCTCGCCACGCGGGCTTGCGACGTGGCGATGTATACTTACGTACCTATACGACCACCCTGCGGGTGATAAGGAGGTTTGGGGGGGCGGGTCAGCAATGGGCAACAGAGTTGACTGTTGTTCTGACGATGCCTGTGGTGCGCATATCGATGTGCTTGTCGATTGTCTTTTTGATCTGCATCTCGATTTGCATGTCGACATGTCGATGTGCATGTCGATTTACTTTTCGATCTGCATCTCGATTTGCATGCCGACCTGCACTGGAAAGCTCGCCGCAGGTGCCTTTTGTTTGTTTGTGCTGTTTTGTTGTTTCTTGTTTTCTTTTTTTACCAAATATATACGCAACCCACGGCGCCTTACGATTTGCTTTTGGATGTGCATGTCGATTTGCATTTCGATGTACTTTTCGGATTGCATGTCGGTTTGCATGTACGCTTGCACTGGATAGCTCGCCGCAGCCACGGCGGGACACCAGCGGGACACTAGCGGGACACCGCGGGGCACCGTTTGCTGGGTGGAGAGACTTTTGGTCCGGCCGCGGCCTGGCCACAGGAGGATTTCGGGACACCAGCGGGTCACTAGCGGGACACCGCGGGCCACCGGCTTCCGCAGGAGAATCATTTGGTCCGGCCGCGGCCTGGCCACAGGAGGACTTCGGGACACCAGCGGGACACCGACGGGACACCGCGGGCCACCAGCCGCCGGGGGGAATCATTTGGTCCGGCCGCGGCCCAGCCACAGGAGGATTTCCTCTGGCCCGCCCACGCAGCTTCGCCTCGCCCTCGCGCACGCACGCACGGCACGCACGACACGAACCCGAAACCGAAATCGATTTCCCGGAGAGGGGGGTCTCCGTTTCACGTCGGACTCACCCCCCAATTTCCGACGTATGCACATGCTGCGAATGACTGCGGCTATCCCTGTAGGCACAAAACAATCGAGAGCTTGAGTTGCTGCACTTGTCCAGCGCGGTGCGCCCGTTCGACCCTGGCACCTGGCGCTCCTGGTGCTCGTGGGCAGCAGAATCTACGTCATCAACGCTTTGAATCAAGGAACATACTGGGTTGGGATCGGGCTCGCCGTCCCTTCTGTCGTTCAATGGTTGTCTCTCTTGCACTTCGCTAAGGAAGGGCATCGTACCTTGTTTAGCGTCCTTTGTGGGCTTTGGCATCGCAAGGGGCGTGCTGGCGTGGCAAGGTGGATTGCTGGACGATGATTGACATCTTCCTGGAACCACACGATGGAGCGCAGTCGCGTTTTCAATGCTATATACTGGGGTGCCACAGTCATTGATTGCTATGAAGTTTCGTTCGCAGCGGCAAGACAAGTCGTGGATACCTCCCTCTTGTCGATACCTCCCTCTTGTCGATACCTCCCTCTTGTCTCTTGTCGATACCTCTGTCTTTCCGATTGTCGACACCTCCCTCTTCCCCCCGTCCCGACCTGCCGCTTGCGAGGCAAGCGCCGCGGCAAGTCGGTGGGTGGCACGGAGTATGGCGGGAGCGCCAGCAGCCAGAGCAGCCCGTACAAGGCGGGTTGCGGGGGAGCCAGGGGGGTGTTCGGGTTTTGATTGTGCGGCCATGCATCGAGATTCGGCAGAGCCGAATGGTGCTAGTCACGGCGCGGTAGGGTGCCCAGAGAATCCGTGGGATTGATTGTCCTGCGGTTTTGGCGATTGATCATGTTGCGCATGTTGTTCGGAAATCACCTTTCACTGAACCAGCTGAAAGCAGGCGTGGCAACAGAAGCCTGTCTGTCTATGAGGTCAATGTTGCCTGAGCTTGCGCCGAGTGCATGGCAAACCTTACCATGTCGAACCGGTTTCTTGGTAACGATGTGAACGCGACCATGCATGTGTTTTGGCCGTTCGAGCATCACGGTTTTGGTACAGTCCATCCGACATTGGGAATACGATATTGTCTGCTGCGTCTATGTCACAGCGGGTCTTTGACATGTATGAATGCTTGCTCTTGCGACTTTTCTTACATCGGGCCCAGCATTCGAGTTAACCCTGCCACTACCTCACTTGCAGCCTCGTGCAACTTCGCGCGATGGTTCTGGCGTGCGCAGCCCATTCCAAGCCGTGCAAGGGGCAAGGGAAGCGTGTGATTGTGAGTGCAATGCCTGTGTTAGTTGTTTATTATCCCGCCCTCTGACGGTCTAGCGCGTGGGGCTTCACATTATTGTACATGTTGGTGTTTGTTATCCTTTTACTGCCGTTTCTCTGCTAAAGCGCATCGTCGATATGTCGTATCTTTTCGTGATGGCATGAATGTGAGGGATTTCAGAGCGCATGATCTGTAGTCCGTGGAAAGCTGGGTTGCAAGCAGTGGGTTTGGGCGTCCCAGCAAAGACTGGCTAGAGATGCTCAACAAGGGTGAGGTCAGTCGAAGGGATAAGAACACGGGGCTCTGGTTGCAAGGCAAATTTCCTGATGCTGTGGGTGTATAAAATGTAGAGATGGCATCAGGGATGGCCTGACGTGTAATTCCGGGCTAGCTTGTGGGCATCGGATAGACTGGCAGTGCAGCCGATCCATTGTTCTTTTGGGATTTTGTCTGGAGATCCTTCCTTGAACTGGGTCTGCTTGTTCTTTTCCCTGCGTGCTTCAGCAAGGTGGAAGACTAAGGAGTAATCAGAGGTGGACTGGGAACGGCCCTTGTCGCGTATTTCCAGTTCGGCGCCCAGTCTTGCGATGTGTTGTGCTGTGTCAGAACCAGTTCGTGGGGCACTCCCGAGGGTGGCGCGCACAGCTCGTGGCCGTGTTGGCCGTCCGTGGTCGTCTCTGGCGCGCACACTCCAGGGCGACGCCCCCGCCCATACGGTTTACATTTCGATCCGATCGGCCCGATTCGGTATCGGTCTCGTCTGGCCCGATCCGATTCGATTCTGATTGTATTGCGAAGGCCTAACGGCCGGTGCCGCCGACCCTGAAGACGACGAAGATGAAAACGAGCGGGGGGGGGTAGGAGGAGGAGGAGGAGGAGGAGGAGGAGGAGGAGGAGGAGGAGGAGGAGGAGGAAGAGGAGGAGGAGGAGGAGGAGGAGGAGGAGGAGGAGGAGGAGGAGGAGGAGGAGGAGGAGGAGGAGTGGGGGGGGGAAGAGGCGCCGCCTTCATTGTATTTCGATCCTACTCGGCCCGCCGCCTTCATGGCGCTGTTGTGCACCCTGGCGTGGCCGAGCCGGCATGATTCCAGCTCCGTGCCGGCGCGGCCCGAGCCGACTGTCGTCCCGAGGGGTCCGATGTTGCGGCTCGATGTTGGTTCATCCTGCCCTTGCCTACCAGCCTGGAACATATCCCTATCCCTATGCTGGGCATCTCCTCATCACGATGCCAATCTTAGGGATTCCCTTATTTTTTGAGGGCGAATCCCTAAGATTGTCATCGCCATTTGGCGTGTCAATCTTAGGGATAGGGATAAGTTCGAGGCTGGTAACTTGCAGCAGTGCAGTGCGTCACCACCCACCAAACCACCCCAGCCCAACCCGAAGACCTCAATTTGCCCTCCATTTCCAGTGGGGGGTGTCGGGGAACATTGAGAAAACACACACATGGAACCCGTACCCCCCCAACCCGAAATCCGGGTCTACGGGTTGGGTTGGGGTGGTCTGGTAGGTAGTCAGATTGGGTCCTTCCGGTTCGATGTTGACTGATCTTGCCATTACAGCAGTGCAGTGCGTTGTCTTTTGTTTCCAGGCCTCCTGGACGTCTTTGCGGGGCTCCAAAGCGAGGCCCAGAGCGGTCGGCATGGCGGTCAAACAGCCTCACGGGAGCCCAATGTTCCTTGCGACCCAACCCATACCCGAAGAGGTGCCGAAATACACACATATATATATACACACAAATTTATGTATATATATGTATATGTATATGTGTACATATATATATATATATATATATATATATATATCAGATTCGAATGAGCGGTTTTTGCATGCGATTTGGCGGCCTCCCGGCGTCCGAGAGCCGCCGGAGAGGGTCCGCAAGGTCGCGCCAAGACGGGCCACACGGGCTTCAGCACAGGCCACGCGACTCCCAAGACGGTCCAACAGGGCTCCAAGACAAATCCCCAGATGGCCTAAGATTGCCTGAAGACGCCCCCCGGGGCACTCCACGTCAAGACCAGTTCGTCGAGGGAAATCGCGATTGGCTATATCTATGGATCCTTACACTTATATGTATAATGGAAACATGTCTATATAAAATATGTGTGTGATGTGTCGCTGGACGTCGCTGGATGGTACAAAGGTGTGCTGCGTGTTCTGGTTCACATCTCATTGCTTCACATTGACTGTCTTTGATATTATGTGTACTGCTGCTCGCTTTGTTACTGTTCCCGGCAACTGTGCATTCCCATGTATTTGGATTCAGCGTGGGAATGCGTTGCCCCGCGTGTAGGTGCGAGCTGGTCAAGGGCTTCGAGCGTGCTTCGCGTGGTTATCATACGCATGTGTGCACATGTTTGCGCATGCATATACACTAGTTGAGCTTCACATCTTGGCACATCGATACATGTATCTGTACGTATGCATGTATATACGCTCAGGTTGAAGGTTGGGGATGCGCTCATCTTCCCTTTGCCAGGTTGGCAATTGCCCAGGGGCTTTCTTCATCTACACCTCCAACGTTGACGCACACTCCTTTGACCACTTCGACCCCTGTGAGGTGAGAGGGGGGTGCTGACACAGTGGAGTAGGGCAATCGATGGTTTTGTCAACTGGTCGGGGAGGCCTAGCTGAGGAGGAGGACGATGAGGGAAAGGGGGATGCGGAGGAGTGTCAGGAGGAGGAGGAGGCAGGGGGGAGGGGGAGGAGGAGGATGAGCAGGACAAGGAGGATAAATGGAGACAAATAATCATAACATTCAGAATGAGCAGGAATGGGTGGGGCAGTGGGAGGAATAGTGGCAGGAAGAGCAGACGCAGGAGGAGGGGGAGGACGAGGAGGAGGGAAGGAGGCCAAGAAGACGGAGGCCGAGGAGGAGGAGGAGGAGGAGGAGAGGAGAGGAGGAAGGAAGGAAGGAGCCTCAGGGTTGAAAGCTCCCCTGCCTGCCACCCAGGGGAGGGAGGCGTCGGCCTGGGGCGAGCCGCTCCCCACGCTCGGGGGCACCCCAACGGTGCGGTGACCACACCGTGTGGTGAGTTCGTGGGGGTCGGGGGGGTGGACCGCACGGCTTTGGGACCTGGCTCGCTCTCCGAGCCCAGAGACCCGAGGCTTTGGAATGATGAGAGCGGGCAGTCTTTGGCTACTTTCGGCCTCTGGACCGCCGACAAAAGACTCAGGACGAAACCTTGGCCCCAAGGAGGCGGAGGCGGAGGCGGAGGAGGAGGAGGAGGAGGAGGAGGAGGAGGAGGAGGTGGAGGAGGAGGAGGAGGAGGATTTTTTTCCAGTGCGCCGCCGCCAACCAACCTCCAGAGTGCAAGAGATGCAGGGGTTGCCTGGCAGGGAAAAGAAAGTCAAGCAACCCAGCTCATGGAGGTCTTGGAGGGCGGGAGGCCCTTGCAAATACGCTGTAAAACCTCGAGCTGGTGCTTAGTAGTGGCATGCGGGCCAAAAGCGGCCACAGGACAGGGCCCCCGCAAGGAATCAGGGCGAGCTATTGCCCAGGAGCCGCATTCACCGCAAAAGGTGAAATCACTTTTCTGCCACAGCACGTGCGAAGGGTGGACCGCCTTGCCAGCGACCCATGGCTCAGCTCGCTCGGGGGGCGGATCGAGCCTCAGGCGGCGCCAGAGGGAACACACACCTGGCGGCCAGGGCCCGTCCTGGCCTCACCCACTTTTTGACAGGGACCTCCTCCGTCTCCACCGAAACCAGACCCCCAACTCCACCACCTCCATAGGCAGGGCAAGCAGAGCGGAGCCTCGCGCGGAGCGATGGGGCAGCGTCGGAGATCGAGGCCTTGCACCTGCCACACGCCCAGACGCCAGACACAAACTCCCAAACGTGCGACGAACACCGAACATCGGCTTCGATCCACCGACGCCTGCGGAGCACAAGATCGATGGGCTGCTTGCGCAGCCTGCGCTCAGGATCAGCCTTGAGGGCAGCACACTCGAGGGTGATAGAGGCATTGCGCTGTAGGATAGCACAGGCATTGGCAAAGAGCTCGTTATAAGTCTGCACAACTCCCTCAGGCACCTGGCATTCAAGAGCACGCAAGTTAGCGAGCTCGTCCGCGACAGAGTTAAGCACAACATGGTCCCAGTCTACAGAGTCGCCAAAACGGGCTAGCTTTTGGGCGTCGTCCAGCAAGTGGCTGGGAACATGAGAGACCTGGAATTGACCAGAGCGCTCCGAGAGGAGCTGCCAAAATTCCCACCAGAGATCAAAATTTGCCAGCCTGGCAGAGGCCGCTCGGCCAGCCAGGAAACCTTTGACGACATTGGCATGGTCGGTGACCACGCGCAGATCTTGGGCAGGATCAACGCAGCGAAGGCACTCAACAATCGCCGCAAGCTCTGCGCGGGGTACCGTCTGCCGAACAGAGTCGAGTACACCTGTGACTCCACCGTCCCAGTCGAAGCCATCGCTAGGATAGAGCCGCACAAAGGCAAAAGCAACTCGACGGAGAACAGGAAACCTGGCAAACTGGCCACCAGTGCCGTCGGTGGCGTAAAGACCTCCTGGCAGACAGCCTGGAGACAAAGCCCCAGGACAACGCCGTCCCTGGAGCTCCCTGGAACCAGGAACAGGGGGGAGGTTAAACCAAGAAAGGGGAATAAGTCCTCGAATCCAGAAGCACGGGAACTGTACAGCTTCTTGCAGCGCGCTGTGCCTAAGATGCTGAGTGTCTACAATCTCCTGGTCCTGCGACGACGCATTGCACATGCATCTCCACAACCTGTGGCAGGGGGTCTCGGGGTCACGCTGGCAGCGCCGACATATAGGGCCAGGGGCCATCTGGGCAGCGTGCCTTCTCTCCTCGGTCCAGTAGCCTCCAGAGACAAAGAGCCGAATCATAGCCGCGAGGTCCCGGCGCCCGTCCTCATCGAGGGAGGCAACAAGGTCCCAGACGTGATGCAGGGAGACAGAACCCTGGATCCCAGCGCCATCCAGCCACTCTGAAGCCTGGCGCCACTGAAGCGTGTCGATCGATTCATCAAAGGCCTCGAGGAGAGGGCCTAGAGGGCCATGCCCGTCTCCCATCATCTGCCACTCATCACCGCAAGGCGCAATGAGAGTGAACATTGCCATCCTACAGATAAAATCGTGGCTTGAAAAGCAGCCATCGGCCCACGGACCCACGCCCGCCCTTTTCGGACCTTGGCCAAAGAGGCCGCCCAGTGAAGGGCCAAACGATGGCGGAGACCAGGACGCCCCGCCAAGCGAGCAAACCACGACTTGACAACACGACGGACGTAGACCTGGATGGGGGTCCTGGCCATAGCCGAACATAGCCGAAAGGGAGGCGGATGGCTGTAGTGGCACGCGCTCCTCGCTGAGGGGTCTTGCTGGCCGCACGGGCCATGCTGCGAAGACCTTTGAGCATGGATGGGGGGGGGGGGGGGGCACCGTGGATCTCTGGCGCCCACATGGCCTTCGCATAAGCATTAGGATAGAACAACTTACTGGCCTGCCTGCAAGTGCGCCCAAACCAAAAATCTTACTAGTGGCGTCTCGCCCTTCGGAAAAGCGGGTCTTCCTGACGGCCACAGTCCTCCTGGCGCCCAAGGCGGTGTCGTGCCCCAAGTCCCTGGCAGCCAGAGCCATCGAGAACTCGCAGCCCTCACGGACAGCAATCCTGGAAAGCTCAGCCCGAAGGCCAGGCGAATACGCCAGCAGATGGGACTTATCCAGGGACAACTGGCAGCGACGCCTCCTGAGGCCAGTGAGGAGGGCACGCCGCAGGATGGGAAAGGTGGCGGCGATGGAGGAATGCGCGCCAAAAAGGCGAGCTGAGATGTCATCAACCCACTCCCGCAGCCGCAGGCCACCAACCGATCCATTGGCTCCTGTAAGGGGTTGGTGCAAATGGGCACGAGCGAGAGAGGTGGCCTGGCCACAGCCAGCCAACATACCCCCCCATGAGCCAGGATCCCAGGGTGAACAGCTCCCTCCAACGACAAATGCCGAACCCCCAAGTACAGGTCAATGGCCAGGGCCAACAGACGGAGTGGGTAATCTAATTGGCAGGCAGCTTCCACCAAGTCCTGAAGGCAGACTTGGTCATAATACTTCTTCATGTCAAGCAACAGGCCCCCGACCTGAAAACCGCTGTGGAGGGCGAGTTCCGTTTCGAGCTCGTCGAGCCAACCAGCGGCGTCAGCCGAACCACCAACGGTCTGGTCCCAGGGGCCGTGTGCCTCACGGTCCCACGCCGTGATGAATGGCTTCTTGATGCGCCAAAGGAGAGTGTAAACAAAGCCGAGCAGCGCAATGGGCCTTTTCCCCTGTCAGGCTTCGGAATGAGGGCGATTAGCGCAAAGAGCTGCTGGAAAGGCAAAATGCACTGCTCCTCAATGGACTCGAGTAGCTGTATTAGGTGGGTCTTGGCATCATCGCTAGCCTCCCTAATTAAACGCGGCTCAATAACATCCAAACCCTGACCCCTGGAGTCAGGGGTCGACTTGGGCGCGCGATTGAGGGCGCGAAGGTCAATGGGTGGCAAACGCGGGGGCGACCGAGCGCGCTTGCGCAGGGCAGCCAACGCAGCCCTCGCTTCAACCTTATCGTGCTGTTGCCAGATGGCCGTCCAAGCGGCGGCTTCAAAATCTAAAAGCTGATCCAGGGCTGAGCAGGGTCCTTCCCCACCGATCTTTTCGGCCGCCATGGGGGCCCAGGGAGTGCTCAAGCAAACGGTGGGCCGGCCCCGCAGACCTGAGGAGCGCGCCCTGGAGCCAAGCCTTCCACGGGGCCTTCTGAGCCTGAAGGGCGTCGCGGTGGGACTTCTCAGACACCTGCTGGAGCTCAGATAACAGGTCATGCAGCCCGTCAAAAGGTATATCGGGAATCTGCTGAAAACGAGTCCTCCACAAGTTAAAGGTGCCACACTGGCCAGCATCTGAAGGATCCGACGGGGAGGGGGGCACCTGCTGAGAAAGCCAAGCCAGAGTGGCACGAAATTGAGCAGCATGCTTTCGGTGAGGCTGCGGCGGGATGTCATCAATGGAGTCATGTGGGACAAGCTTGAGCAACAGCTTAAGCTTGACAAAGGCGGCCTGCCAGAAACGGGCGTCACGATCAGCCTGGCAGGGCCCTTCAACCTGGGCGGCCATGAGGGGCACCCAACGTAACCTGAGCTCCTGGCAACGACCAATATACTGGAACACCTGGTCCTGAGTCAAGCCAAGCTTCGAAAAAAAAAGCCCCCAGGTCAAGAGCAACCATCCAAGTAGACAGCTGCGCCCCATAAATCGAGGGAGACCTGAATGTTGTCATGCTCTAGCTTAAGGAGACTGGCAGCAGCATAGTTGGCCGTGAAGAAGCCTGGCCGCTTACGTTGCAACAGCTGAGCCCGCGCCAAGAAGTGCGGCCAGGCTTCTACAGGGGCAACAACGCCTTTGACAGGAAGAGGTTTGGGTCGCATGGCCTTCCAAACCTTGATGGCCCTGGGGGGCGCCGAGACCAGAAACCCTAAAGCAGCATGCGTGCCCCACGGCACTGGAATGAGCGACCTAAACTGGACGGCGCTAGAAAAACAAGCGGAGACCAGAGCGTAATCGATCCGACTGGTGGTGACTCTAGAGCACGTAACCGAAACACCAGGCATAGGCACTGGGACGAGGCCGAGGGGCTCCAGCCGACCTGACTCCTCGAGAACACTCTGGTCAACCTGCCGGTCGCCCACCACGAGGGCGGGAACACCTGCCGCACTCAGATGGGCGCCGAGGTCCGCCAGCAGCTCGAGGTTCTGACCGTTGAGCTCGCCCCCCGTGACAAGGTAGACAGGGGCGATGGTCAGGGAAACCTTCCGAAGCCTCAGAGTGCACAGTAGCCACCGAGCCGTACCAGCGGTAGTCCATTCACCCGCCTCACAAGTCAATTGCGAGAGCCCTAGATGAGAGCGGGCAGCCACAAGGACACCTGACGATGCATCATCAGCAAGCGTGGGCTCAGCGGCCTGCGCCACAACCTTCCAGCCCTTCTTATGTAGCTTCTTGACCATCGCCTGGAACTTGGAGCCGCGCATCCTGTGCTCAACGAAAATGATGATATCCGCCGAGCACCCAGCAACCCACCTGCACGCAGTGGGGCCCCACACGCTGATGTTGGAGTAGGCAATGGACAAAAAGCGCTGAGAGGCGATGTCGCAGACGCTGTCAGGGTCGGGCCCAGAGCCATGGCCCTCATCCTCAACTTGCAATACTTGGTCGCCGTCCAAACCACTAGGTTCACCACAGGTAGATTGCTCCCACCCCGCAGGCAGCATAGCTGGCGTGGACGGCCCTGCAACGAGTACACCTGGCGAATCAGGATTCCCAACAGCACCAACAGGAGATCCACCAGTGGCGACGGTGGCATCGGTAGACGCCGTACCCGATCCAGCAGATGCCGCCACCGAAGAGGGGCCCGTGCAGCAAGCACATGTGGCGTCGTCTGCCGCGCCTCCAGCAAGACACGCGCCGCGGGATCCCGTACTGAGGTCTTGGCTGAGCCAACTTGCAGCAGGTGCCGTCCGCGGGGTCATTGCCTTCGCGGGCACGGTGAGTGAGCGCCCAACGCACGAAATCGAAGGACAAGCACCAGGAAAGGTCGCCACAAGTGGGGACGAGGAGAAAGAGCCGCCTGCCGTCGAAGTGGACGGTGCCGAAGAGAGAGAGAACCTGAAGAGGCCGATCTTGAGTAGGTACCAAAAGACGAGCTGCAGGTAGTTGCGCTGTCACACCCGTGACCACCATTAGCAGAGCTAGGCACCAGGCTCGCGGGCCTCAACCTTGGCCCGAGCCGCAGCCGCCTTGGCCCGTGCGATGGTGTCAGAGCGCGCCTTCGCGATCCTCTTCTCCTTGTCGGTCGGCTCAGCAGGGGTGGCAGCAGCGATGGGCACAGCCTTCGCCTCTTCAGCCGCAGGCACCTGAGATGAAGCTGCACCCTGGCTGGCCGCGACTGGAGGGGCCGCAACGCCAGCCGACCCTTCCGTAGTCTTGCGCTTCTTACGCAGCTCACCCATGCGCTCGTGGTACTCCTGCTGGTGCTCCTTGTATTGGGACTTAACGCTCTTGAGCGCTTGATGCAAGAGGGTCTTGACCTGCTGCGACTGCTCAAACTTGAACTTTTCAAAACCCTCGCGGTCCTCAGCCGAGAAAGCAGGCCCCGAGACGTCCAACTCCTCCCCAAAATCGAGCTTGATCTCCTCAGCGGGGTCCTTGAAGAGGTCATCGAGAGAAATGACATTCTTGACGGGGGTAGGCTTAACATCCTTAAGCACTCCGACGGCCAGCGTACGAGTGGATTTCTCAAGAATATCAGCGTTCTCCATGTCCTTGTCCATGAGCTCGTCCAGGAGCTTGTCAAGGTCACTGGCCTCCTTGTCGAGTACCGCACGGCGGGCCAGGGCCTTGTCGAGCTTCTCCTGGGAAGCCTTCTTGGCCTGCGAGGCACGCTGCCGCTCGGCCTGGGGCGTCGCCTGGGGCTGGGGCGGCGGCTTGGGCACGAACTGGGAGAGCAACTTCTGGGCCATTTCAGGCGCAAGGTGCGAGGCATTTTCCTTGACAGCCGCAAGAGCTTGAGGAGGGATGGCTTCGGAGGGCCCATTCTGCAGCTGCAGCGCCTGAGTACCTTCGCGCCAGCGCCCCTTGGACTTGCCGCCACCATCACCCCATCCTGACTCTTCAGCGCCTGCGTACGACAACATCTGGCCGCCGACGCCAGAGGGGCTGGGAGGGTGACACTGGGACTGACATCCGACACAGAAGTTGCGCCGCTTGGCCAGGAGGTCATTCCACGTCCAATGGCCACAAGCGCACACAGTGTACAAGCGAGCACCACGAATATGCCCAGCCTTGGCACCCCCAGGCGGCACTCGGACCCAGGGCTGCCTCGTCCAAGTATCTTCCGCATCGTCGGGGATATGCCACGGGGCGGGGACCATCGCGGCGTCGTAGCAACTGGCTCCGTGAGGAGCACACGAGAGAAGGGCTGCCAGAGGCCCGTGCAGTACTGGCAAAAGCTGTCAGGCGCAGGGCCTTGGCACTGCCGCGGGCTAGCGGTATCCACTTGTTCCGCTGGGGAACTCAAAACCTTGAACCAAAATGGCTACGGAGGAGGAGGAGGAGGAGGAGGAGGAGGAGGAGTTGTCCTGCGGTTCCCCTCGCCCTGGCATTCGCCCTCTGGGGGCCTCCTGAGATGCCCTCGTCACCACGGCCTGTTCAGAGCGCACTCTTGGAGGGAACCGGGAAGTGGTGGTACATATCGGTACCTTTTCGTCGTTTCCCCCCTCCTCCTCCCCCTCCTCCTCCTCCTCCTCCTCCTCCCCCTCCTCCTCCTCCTCCTCCTCCTCCTCCTCCTCCTTCTCGTGGTCCTCGTGGTCCAGACGTCTGGGTGCTTCGGGCGGCAGAAGCCCCCCCCTGGGCCCCAGAGCCGTGCGGCGGCGGGCCGCACCGGCCCCGGGGCCCCCGACGGACGGTCGGCCGGATGGCGATGGTTGGGTCAGGACTTGGGGGGATGAGTATCGGGTACCGTTTTGTTGGGGTACACTTTGTACCTTCTCTGCGGGTTGCAGGTACAAATTGTACCTTCTCCCCCCCCGTTTCACATCCTCGCACATGTCGCGGACGTTGTCAAAAGTACAATTTGTACCTTGTCTGCGTGGCGTCGGTACACATTGTACCTTCTCCGTGGGGCGTAGGTGCAATTTGTACCTCGGTTGCGCCTCTCTCCCCATCTGGACTTATCCCCCCCGCCAAGACGGGGGCTGCGTTAAGTCGGGCCTGCCCCTCTACAGGAGGAAGATTCAAGGATATTCAGAACATAGTTTGGGGACTGGTTGTGATGTGTGTATATATACATATATATATACACATATATCTATATATGTATATATATATATACATATATCTATATATATATATGATTATATATATATCGATAGATAGATGGCCATTTCTGAGTATCTGTTGGGTCTTCCAGATTCTTCGCCCAAGGGCCGCCTCCCGGGGGAAACGCCCGACCCGGGGGTTGCGCCCGGCTCCCGGGCGTTCCGCAAGGGCCGCCCGTCGCTGGCCGGGGCGGCAGGACGGGTCCAGGTTCGGGGGAGGGCCTGGAGCAGGGCTGGACCTGAGCGGTGTTTTTGGTGATTTCGTGGGCCGTTTTCGTTTCGACTTCGTTTTGCGATAAAGGCGGATTCGAGACAAAGGCGAGGGAACACGAAAGCAAAACGAAAACGAACATCACCGTTTAGGTTAAGCCCTGGTCTGGAGCGTCTCGGGGGCCAAGCGTCGGTGCCACGGCCCTGGCCTGCCAGGCGGTACCGCGTCGCGGTGGGCGAGGCAGGGATCCTCGGGGGCAGCGGGAGGGAGGGGCCCCGTGGGGGATGGGCTCAGAGGGGGACGCATCCACCCCGAAGCGCCCGTGCATCGCCGATAGGGGCTCGATGGCCCACCCCGCTCAGGGCGGCGAGGAGTCCTATTTGGGCCCGATCGTCGATCTATCAGCGGCGTATCGCCGATTCCAGCTCGATGTTTCTCCCCCTGGGCCAGTCCCACCCCTAACCTCCCCAGGGCTGGACCCAAATGCTGTTTTGCTGGACTTCGGCTGTGTTTTGTCTTCCGTTTTGGGAGGGAGGTGCAGGAAAACAGGTAGAGCAAAACGAAGCACAAAACGAATTACTCGACGCGGAGACCCCCAGATGTGCATCTATTTGCCTGGGCCTTTCCCGCTGCGAATGTCTGCGAGAGAGTCTGGGCATGAGTCGGCCTGAGTAAGAAAGACTAAGAACGGGTGGGTCTGAGTGGGAGTGAGTCCGTGTGTGGGCGAGTCTGAGCGTGAATGAGTCGATGTGTATGAGTCGAAATATGGCTAAGCAATTGGTAAGTGTATCTAAATGTGAGTGGTCTGGGTATTCGAGTGTAGGTGTGTGTGTGTGAGAGAGAGTTGTATGAGTGTGAGTGGCGTGAGTGTGAGTGTGAGTCTGATTGTGAGTGAGTCCGAGTGTGAGCTTGGACACATATGCAAAACGCAGGGTTCAAGACCAGTAAAACACATGGGATGCGAGCCACAGGAGAAGAGCAATCCATAGGCACATACGTATAACACGTACGTGGGGTCGGCATGATGACCTTCTGGGGCCTCCTGGTGCCTCCAGGGGGCCTTCTGGGGTCTCCTCGGGCTTCCTGGGGTCTCCTGGGGCTCCCAGAGCATCCTGGAGCCTCCTGGGGCCTCCTGGGGCCTGTTGGTGCCCACTGGGGTATGCAGGGGCCTCCTGGGCCCTACTGGTGCCTCCTGGAGCTTACTGGTGCCTCCTGGGGTTTCTTGGCGTTTCCTGGGACTTCCTGGGGCCTCCAGGGGCATCCTCGGGTTTCCTGGGGCCTCCTGGGGCATCCTGAGGCTTCCTGGGGCTTCGTGAGGCCTCCTGGGGTTTCCTGGTGCCTCCCTGGACCTCCTGGGCCCTCTCTGGAGCTTCCTGCGCAATCTGGGCCCTTGGGAGTGCTGGAACCAGCGCCTCGCCTGAGACATCCTCGGAAACTGCTCCGAAAGAGAAGATGTCGAGCACCCAAGCAGGCAAACCGCCTGAGACATCCCCCCAATCTGGGCGCGAATTGGCCCGTGATATACCTCCTGGCGCCCCTCCCTTGCGAGTGCTGAAACCAGCGCCTCGCCTGAGACATCCTCGGCAACTGCGCCGAAAGAGAAGGATGTTGAGCACCCAAACAAGCAAACCGCTTGAGACATCCCCCCCAATCTGGGCGCGACCGGGCCCGTGATTACCCCGTGGCGCCCCCTGAAACCAGCGCCTCGCTGAGGCTTCCTCGGGAACTGCTTCGAAAGAGAAGGCTGTTGGGCACCCAAACAGGCCTGAGATATCCCCCCAATCTGGGCGCGAATGGGCCTGTGATATACCCCCTGGCGCCCCCCCCCCTTAGGAGTGCTGAAACCAGCGCCTCGCCTGAGGCATCCTCGGAAACTGCTCCGAATAAGAAGGATGCTGGGCACCCAAACAAGCAAACCGCTTGAGATATCCCCCCAATCTGGGCGCGAAGATGCGCTCACTCATACTCAGAGCGAGCACATCTGAGTATGAGTGAATCTGAATACGAGTGAGTCTAAATGTGAGAAAGTCAGAGAATGATGACCTGAGGGTGGGAGGTGCGAGTGTGAGGTGTTCCGCGCGGTCTAAGTAAGAACAATAACCCCATATCTAGGATATGGGGAAAACAAGGACCCTATCCTTAGGATATGGGGAAAAACTAAACGAACAACAACGTTTACGTCCAGCCCTGACCCCCCCAGCCAAGAGTACCAAGAGCGTAATCTGCCAGGCGGTATGGCGCCGCGGGGGGCGAAGCAGGAATCCCAGGCGCTGCGAGTGAGGACAGCATCAGTTTACGTTCGTCTGGCGTATTGTCCACTACTCACGGCCTTCTGTCCTTCGTGCGTTTGCGTTCAGTTGTATGTTTGTTCGTCCTCGGCTCAGATCTGGGCGGCTCTTCGGACGCAATATCTCGGTGTGTTCAGTTGCGTCGAGTCAGAACTGCACATGGATCAGTCCAGCGATGGTTCGACCTTTAGCAGGGGTCGACCTAAACGATCTCGTTTCGATCTCGTTTGCAAGAAAGGCAGATGCAACACACAACGAAGGAAAACGAAAACACCACGAACACGACAAACTCTGTTAAGTCGATCCGCTGCCTTCAGATCTGAATTGGCTCGTGGGCACAGCAGCACAGAGGGCAGGGCACACCCGAAAACCCCACAGTCACATCTTGCCAAAATCTTCAGCCGGAGTTGACGGTGGCTCGGGCTCATGACGTCGCAGCGGGGAAGGGGGGCGAGGGGGAGACCGACCCCCACAAAGTGCCTTACAAGAGAGTTGATGGCGGCCCGGGCTCAGCATCGATCAGGATAGGGCAGGCGACGTCGGGCTGGCGACGTCGCCGCGCATGGGTGGCGAGAGAGGAACCTCATCTCGAGGGTGCGTTCGCCAGTATGTTGGAGGATAGTAGCCTGCGGTGGCTCGGGCGCATGATTCATGATCGTGATAGCTTCAGTGGCGTCGCGCCGCAGAGTTGGAGGGAGGCTGACTGGTATCGCATATGTGTGGTTGATCAGACTCAAGATCAAGATATGTTGAGTAGTATGGCAGGGCGGCGACGAGCGAGGAGTAAGCCGATCGCAAGTCCGAGCAGATCGTGATCGAGATCCTTCAGCGGAGCTTGTGCCGCTCGGGTTCAAGGCCCTGAGGCCAGGTGTTGGCAACACCCAGGTAGACTTCCACTGTGTCCACGTCGGCCCCACGCGACTGGCGCGCGTACCAGAGCATCGCATAGTGTACGTTTCTCAGTGGGCGCTTTCATTGGCCGCACCGCCGCTCGGGTGGCAGCATGCCGTTCTCTGCTGTGCTGTGTGTGTGTGTGTGTGTGTGTGTTCTGGTCGGGCGTACGCCTCCACGGGGGGAGGGCGCCTCACATCGGCATCGCAAAGCTTGCCGAGTGGATCAACGCGCGCGCGCTGATCGGGCGCGCTGGCGCTGAGAGCCACCACAGGGGGTCTCGGGATTGTCCCGAGATTGCCGCCGACGGCGCCAGCATTGCCTTGAGATGTGTCGGCGCGCACGTGAGCCTTGTGTGTTTGCCTCGCCCGGCTCCGTCGATAGCACGCAGCCCGAGGCGGACTGGCGCGACGCGCGGCGCAGGCGGTGCGCGGTGCTGGCCGGGCCGCCGGATTGAGGCTAATGCCCGACGCTCCAGGCTGAGCTGCTGCGTTTTTCACCCCGCTCCCTTCCCCTCCTTCCTTTCCCCTCCGTGCCACAGGGCTCGCATCGTGCCTGAAAATATAGCACCATCGAAAAATTCAATAGTGGATGGTTGGAAAGTTCGTGATATGGGATTGAGATCGATTGTGAGATCGATCGTAAGATCGGTTGTGAAGTCGATCGTGAGGACGATAGTAAAGCCGATTCAGTCAAGCCGATTCAGTGAGATCGATAGTGAGATCGATGGAGAGATCGCACGTGTGATCTATTGTGAGATCGAGTGTGAGATCGATAGAGAGGTGGGTAGTGCGACCGATCGATAAGGAGATCGACCAGGAACCCGAGAACCCAAAAACCTGGGAACCCCGCCGCCCACCGAGATCGGCCCGGAGCCAGCAACCAGGAACCCGGCAATCCGGAACCGGGGAACCCGGGAACCCAGCCGCCTATCGAACTCGGCCCGTTATTTTCGCCAGATGTTCAAACTCCGCTAGGACCCCTTCAGTGCAAGCCCTGATTGGGGAGAACGGATCGTCCCTCACCACACCGACCGCGTTGTGTGGAAGGGCCTTGTCTGACAAGCGCGCCTCTCCCTCTGTCCCCCCTCGTTCATTCAAGCTCCGCGCGGCCCGCTCAGCTTCGACCGGGAACGGTGCGCTCTCGACCCGCTAATAATATAAAAAACACTGTTTGACAAGCACATGTTGGTGCCAACAGACGCTCTGAGGACCATCGGCAGCACACCGACACTGCGCGGCTTCCTTCGTGGTGCCGGTCCGCGCGCCGAGGGCCGAAGGGCGCCGCGGCCTCGCCGCGGCGGCAGGTGCGCGAGTGCCACGGCAACACGGAGCTCTGGCAGTGCGGCTTGTCGCAGCCCTGCTGCAACCGCATTTGGCGAGCACCTCTCGGATTTCGGCTCCGAGCTCGGCCGTGCGGCGAGGAGGAGGGGAGGGGGGGAAGGGAGGAGGCGGAGGATCAGGGGGAGCAGGAGGAGGAGGACGAGGAGGATGATGAGGAGGAGGAGGGGCAGGGAAGGGAGGATCCCGGGGAGGAGGACGAGGAAGAGGACCATTGAGGAGTGAGGGAGGGGAGAGGAGGCAGGAGGGGGGGAGGAGGAGGAGGAGGAGGAGGAGGAGGAGGAGGAGGCGGATAATGAAAACGAGGAGTTAGGAGGAGGAGGAGACGGAGGAGAAGGAAGGAAAACGGTAAGGAGGAATATAATGATGGGGCGGCGGAGGAGAAGTCGTTCTCAATCTTCTACTTACTGTATTTTATCCAGGGCGTGCTCCCCTCCCCTCCCTTGTCGTCATCCCCTTAATCTTCCCTCCCCTCCCTTTTCGCCTCCCTTCTTCTATCCTCTTACTGACTTCGCCTCTTCCTCTGACTTACCTCTTCTCCCCTATCCCGTTGCGTCCTTCTTATGCTCTTGTTTAGGGCCACTCTCCTTTTACGTCCTTATCTTCCCCTCTCCTGCTGCCATTTTGCCTCCCTTCTCCTCCCCTTACTCCCTCTACTCCTTTCTCCTTTCGCTCCCATTCCTTCTCCCTTTCCCTCTCCTCTTACGTATCCATGCCCCCTCTCCTGACGGGAACCTGGCGGGCGAGTCAGACTGGGCGTTTGTTGTGGGATCCTGGCGTCTCCCTCCGCCGTTTTCCTCGCTTCGTCGATCCCCCCCTCGTCAAGGTTCAGTGCCGCCCCCGCCCCCACCCCCCGCCCTTTCCTGGAGCAGGGGCATGCGGAGCAGGGGTAGGTTGGGGCGAGGAGGAGGGGCGGGGAAGCCGACGAGGAGGAGGGAGAGTGATGAGAACGAAGGCGGCGATGACGACCATGATGATGAGGAGGAGGAGGAACATGAGAGGGAGGATGTGGAGGGGAAGAAGCACGATGATGATGCTGGTGGTGATGGTGACGATGCTGCTGCTGATGATGATGATGATGATGATGATGATGATGATGGAGATGATGATTGTGATGACGACGATGACGATGGCGATGGCGATGATGACGACGATGATGGTGATCGGCAAGGTGATCGTGATGATGATGCTGATGATCCTGATGATGCTGATGATCATGATGATGCTGATGCTAATGCTGCTGATGATGATTAGGACGATGGTGATGCTGATGATGTTGCTGACGCTGATGATGCTGCTGATGCTGATGATCATGATCATGATCATGATGACGATGCTGATGATGCTGATTACGCTGATGCTGATGCTGATACTCATGATGATGCTGGTGGCGTTGTTGACGTTGATGCTGGTATTGGTCAATGTAAATGTGATGGTGGTGGTGATGATGGCGGTGGTGATGGTGATGGTGATAGTGATGAAGACGGTGACGGCGAAGGTATTGGCAATTGTTGTGGTGGTGGTGGTGATGACGATGCCGACGACGATGGTACTGACGATGCTGATGGTGTTGATGATGTTGCTGCTGCTGGCGACGATGATGATGGCCATGATGGTGTTGATGATGGTGCTGCTGATGATGATGATGATGATGATGATGATGATCATGAGGATGGCGATGATGCTGGGTATGGTGATCGTGCTGATTTTGCCGTTGTTGACGTTGATGCTGATATTTGTGATGGTGATGGTCATGTGGGGGTGATGGTGGCGGTGGTGATGGTGATGGCGATGGTGTTTGTGATGGTAATGGTGATGGTGGTAGTGAAGATGACGATGATGACGACGGTACTGACGATGATGATGGTGTTGTTGATGGTGCTGGTGCTGACGACGATGTTGATGATGATGACGATGCTGATGTTGAGGATGATGATGGTGTTGATGATGATCGTGATGGTGATGGCGATGTCGATGTTGCCGGCGGTGGCGGCGGTGGCGTCGACGTCGATCGTGATGGTTTGGATGTTGGTGATGGTTGTTATGTTGTTGATGCTGATGGTGAGGCTATGATGATGAGGGTGATGATGGGTACCAGGGATGACGCTGCTGCTGATGTTCATGGGCATGGCGTCGACGATGATACTGACGATGATTGTGATGATAATGATGGTGTTGACGATGATGACAATTATGACGAGTGCGCTGATGCTGATGATGATGATGATGATGATGACGATGATGATGATGATGATGATGATGATGATGATGCTGATGATGATGATGATGATGATGCTGATGCTGATGCTGATGATGATGATGATGATGGGGATTGTGCTGATGATGCTGATGATGATGGATATGGTGATGGCAACGACGGCGATGACGATTAAGATGGTGGTGTTGGTGGGGCGGTGGCGGGGTGGTGTCGATGCTGATGCTGATGATGACGTTGGTGTTCGTGATTGTGTTGATGGCTGTGGTGGTGGTGGTGTTGGCAGTGATGATGATTCTGATGACGATGCTGATGATGATGATGCTGATGATGATGATGATGATGATGATGATGATGATGATGATGATGATGATGATGATGATGATGATGATGATGATGATGATGATGATGATGATGATGATGATGATGATGATGATGATGATGATGATGATGATGATGATGATGATGATGATGATGATGATGATGATGATGATGATGATGATGATGATGATGATGATGATGATGATGAGAGGTTGATGTTGATGTTGATGAGGACGCGGGTGAGAACGACGACGAGGAAAAGCGAAACTAACGAGGAGGACAGTGAGAGGCGCGGTCGGAGGATGGCCCGCCATTGCGTGTCCCGCCCCTTGCTTGCTGGCTGGCTGAGGTGTTCAGTGGCCAGCCCTCTTGAGGAGAGAAGAGCCTTTGTCTACGAGGGTCTGGCCTCAGGGCCTGGAGAGCGGGGGGATGGATCCCTCCTGAGACTCGGGCGTCTCAATCTTTCCACTAGGCATTCTCGCCGAGCGTCGGGTCCAGGGACCATGACAGGGCGATCTGGCCCAGAAGATGCAGCAGAAAGATTGGGTCTAGGGCGCTGGCCCTGATTTTTCAAGATGGCCTATCTTCTTCGCAACGTCGGACCTCAGGGCTGGCAGGAAGCAAACAGGTCCTGAGGGAACTGCTTTGTGGACCCGGGTGACTTCCCTGAGGACCAGGTTTTCGTACTCAGTCTGTTTCTGACCCTCCCTGGCTCGTGGAGGGCACCATGAACCCGAAAATGGCCGAACAACTTAGGACCCGTTTCACCCAGGACCTGCCTGCTTCATGGCGATGTCTTCACTCGCCCCACCTTGGTCCGCTGCGTTTGCCGTCGTGGGCGAGCCGCCTACCCGCGGAAGGTTTGCTGTGGACGAGAGGATGCGCGCTCCCAAAGATCCGGAGAAGGCGCCCGCCGTATGTTCTGCTCTGCTCTCAGAAAAGCGTTCTCGTCTTCTTGCGAGGAAGCGACGGAGGGGAAGGGCGAGGGCGAGTCAGGAGGGGGAAAGACACAGACACAATTCATCGTCGACTCCGAGAAAAATATGGGAAGGTATGGGAGGTGGAGGGGAAGTCAAAAACCCAGAAAGCAAAATGAAAATATGACGAATCCTGGGATTTGTGTGTATTTATTCGTGTGTCCAGAGCCCCTTTTAGAGGTGGCGGAGAAGGACCAGCGACACGTGTCATGAAAGGAATTCTCTCCCCAAGGCCTCCAGCACCGACGTGAACCGGAGGGAGCGGAAGGAGGAGGGTGGTGGAGGGAGAGGTGGCGGGGAAAAAGGAAAGGGGGCGGAGGGAGGTGGAGGCGGAAGAGGGGTGGGAGGACTGGAGGAGGAGGAGGTGGATGCGGGAGAGGCGGAGTGGGCACAGGAGGAGGCGCAGCTCGCCTGGTGGGCCCGTCTGTCGTGCTGGCCTTCTTCCTCTTGTGCTCCCCGGGGGGTGTGGAGGAGAGGGGGTGCTCTCTCTTCTGCCAATCCGGGTGTGGGTTTGCTTTTGCCCGCCCGTGCAAGGCCCGTGCACGAGCGCCCCAGCGCTGCGGGCGAGTCTTCGCCCCCCACGGCCCGCATGCCAGAGAGGAGCCGGAGGCGGAAGAGGAGGGTGCAGGCAGGGGGCGTGAGGTGAGGCAGGGCGTCTGAGCACGGGTCAGCCTTTAAGTCGTCCCTCTACAGGAGGAGGAGGAGGAGAAAATACGGACAAAAATAGTCAGGGGACGATTTTTTTGTTTTTTTTTTTGGTATTTGGGTGTATTGATTGAGTATCTTCGTTTTTTCGCCCAAAAGCCGCCTGTACGGGGACGCGCTCGACCTAATCATGCACCGGTCCAGAGCTTTTGCTCGCGCGGCTCGGACGCATCGGCGCGTCCCCTGGCAAGGGGCGCACTCTCTCGGATGAGGAAGAGGTGCCCACACCGCTACTCTTGGCCCATTTTTTTGGGGGGGGCCTCCTGGGAGGCCCTCGTCGCCACGGCTGGATCTTCGCTTCGATCATCCTGCTCAGAACGCACCCCAGGAGAGGTCCGTGGAGTAGCGGTATCAGTACTTGTTGATTCCTATCAGTGTCTGAGTGTGAAAGGCCCACCACGGACGTCGATGACGTCAGCAGCGGGTCTTTGGGAGGCCCTGTCGCTGCAGATACACTTGAATGGAAGTCGCTGGCCAGGATGCGTGGATGATATATCTTCGGCGACTACAATCGGCGCGGTTACGCCGGTGTGCGGTTTGCGAGTCGCTTTGTGGCGGCCTTTCCGGGGCCTCTGTGAGAGACAATGTCATAATTATCGTCGTTTCGAGCGACACTGTCATCCTCGATGTGTGCTCCACTGTATTAGACGGAGCGACAGTGTCATGTGATTCGGTCGCATTGAGTGACAGTGTCATCCGTTTCCGGGGGGCGGGAGGGGCACATAAGACGGGAGGCAAACCGCACCCTTCGCAAACCGCACCCATTGTGCTCGCTGATAGCTGTTTGTCGGGGCCTGCCTGCTATGGAGGGCAATCGCAGGTCGCAGGGCCAAGTGCTCCGAGCCAACGTCGCGGTCGTGGGGGACGTCGGTGTGGATCGCTTGCCGCGGCGTCCGTCCGACCCGTGGGCCCCCCGGGCTCGGCCGGAGGGCTCGCCGCCGTCTGGCTCGTGGGCCGCTCGCCACTCGGAGCAGCGCTCCTCCTCGCGAGCTTTGCCTCCCGCACAGCTCCTGCTTGAAAATTGTGTCACTGCGCCGAGCTGGCGCCGGGCTCGAACGACATCCGACGCTCCCTGGCGGCGAGACCGGGCTGCGTGCATCGCCAGTTCCTGCGCGCGCGCCGCTGTCACGAGGCATTCGCCTCAAGGGCGCGCCTGGCGGCGCGGCCGGCAGTCCTGCCTCCCGCAGGCCTGGAGGCCGACACCAACACCAAGATCGGCGGTGTGCCTCCACCGAGGGAAGACGATCCCGATCTCGGTGCTGGTGGTACTATTCTGGCTTCCAAGGGGACCCAAATATTGCCACCGACACCGAGAAATCTAGGAGCATCATCCCCATGTGGAGGCAACCCCCTGTGCTGGTGTTGGTGCCAATTTCCAGGCCTCCAAGCCTCCCCTCCCCTCCGCTCGCCGGCCTGGGTTGACCTCGCAGTGCCGCCTGCCTGGCTGCCCCCCAGCACCGGAGTGCCAGCGGGAGGTGGGGGGGGCGTGCAGCCCAGCCTTCTGTTGGACTGCGCCTAAGTCGGGCCGGTCCCCTCCACGGGAGGAGCAGCTAAGAAGAGTCAGGACGTAGTCTGGGGATGGGTTTTGAGTATTTGCTGTTTTTGAACATTTGTTGGGTATTTCTATTTGTCGCCCGAAATCCGCCTGTAGGGGGACATGTCCGACCTAAGACTACGCTTTGGCGTCGCCGTCCGTCGTCCCGCAGTCGACTATTCATTGGGCGTCGCACGGGGACCATGCTATGCTCCAGCAAACCCTCAGGTGCAAAGCCGCGGCGCAACGTGCCTTCTCCTCCTCGTCCTTGCCCCTCCCTTCCTCGTGGTGCCTTCCCTCCTCGTCCTTGCCCCTCCCTTCCTCTCCTTCTCCAGGCTGCCCTGCTCAGGCGGTTTGCAATGCAGCATTCGTGGCGCTCCGCGAGAGCTGATATGATAACAAACCACGCGCGGCACGTTCTGCTGCTCGAGTGCCATCGCAATGCCGAGATATTTCCCGCAGAGCCGCCAGCGCCTCGTCGGAGAGCGAACGCGGTCAGCTTCGCAACCAGGTCCGCCAGGAGAGAGAAGGTAGGATCAGTTGCACCATCCGGCAAGGTAGATGTTTCAAGAAATCCTCCAAGCTGCGGACCGCGACGGGAATGGACTTGCCGTCGATCCCTCGTGCTCCAGGGGACGAGGCACAATTTTCGTTGTCGCACTCTCCCGCTCAGTGGGCTCGCGCAGTGAAGGTTGGCTGCGACGCCAACGGGGGGTCCGGCGAGCCCGAATCGACCCTCCCGCTTGTGGAATTTTTCTGCGCCGCGGAGGGGCTCGAGCCCGGCTTGTCTGTTGCAAAGGTTTCCGATACGCTCGCCCGCCCTACGAACATAGGCAAACTCGTCAACGTTGGGCGATGTGCTCGCATGCACCTTCTGGTTTTCGAGTGCGATCTGGACATCATCGCCCGATAATATAGCGAAGTAGTTGCCTGCAGTGCTGACATGTCCGCGGTGCGAGTTCTGGGGCATGTCCGGGGGAACCTCCTCCCCCGATCCCACACAGTTGCGCGCCATCATGCCCCTCCCAGCTGACCTCAAGTGTTAGATTGTTTGATTGACGCAGCGTCTCAACGCATGGATCGACGAGCACATTGCAGTGCCACAGTGCTGCTGGGTGGGAGCCTGGCCGTTCACGCATGCACTGGACATTACACACACCCTGCACCTCATCATCGAGAGAGATGCCTGGACGATCACAGCCAGTCCGCACTCGCCCAAAGTGACGTCGAACCCTGCTACGATTCTCTCCCAGTTGTGATCATTTTGCAGTGGTGCGTGTCTCGAGGCATGCCCCAGGAGCTTGCTGCAGCAGAGGCTCGGCATCAATTGCTCCCCAAAATAAGCTTGCGCGTCGACGACATTGATGCGGATCTCGGAAAGAGATCTCGCGGGAGTCTTACTGGTAGCCGGTTGGCCGGTGCCTTGGTCCGCATTCCCGTTGAAGCCACGCTCGGAAAGATGTCCCAGGTCTGCCGGCGCCGCGCTTTACACTTAGGCCAGACTGTGCATATTGCTATCGATACGTATGTTGGCAGCATCTATGAAGTGAGCTTTCGCTGTATAATGCAACGTGCATGTTGGACGAATTTGAGGCCATAGTCCCGTCTGTTTGTGGCCCAAGATCAAACAATCGAGTGTCTGCATGGTGACTGCTGGAGGAGACCCGTCCGTGCAAGACACGTCCGTCTGGGTGCCGACCGAGTCCTGTGAAGCCTTTGGCCACGTTCTAGAGAATACTGGAGCGTGCGCGAACTGCGTCGACAGGACCTTGGCAGCTATGTTGCATGCTTTCTCGGCAAATTGCTCGATGCATCGGGTCTGGGAGGTCCCTTTGCAACAAGGTCTGACGTTGCTAGGCCGGTCAGGGCTACCTGTGTTTGACAATCGACGCAATCGGTGGCCCCCGGCCGCCACCTAAGAGGCGCGCGTCGACACCTGCCAGCGCCGCATGGTTAGCCTACTCATGCGGGTGCCGCGGCGCGGCATGCTGGCTCACATGCGCCATATTACTTGCGCCGTAGGGCTCGTGAGGCCAAGGACTTGTGCAGGCAGAGGCGTTGGTGGAGCCATCGCCATTTTTTTCCGTGTCTTAGATTGCCGTCCGGTCCTCGTTATTTGCGCTTTCTCATTCGGCACTCGGTCTTCCACATCGGCTGACGATATAGTGCCGATGCCGCTCTCCAGAGTCTGGCACATCGTGCTCTTGGCGCATCTGGGCGCAGCCGAGTCCCCAAAGAGGCTTTGTTCTTTACCCCGGGGGTCCTTCGGGCAAGACTTTGAGCGGATAGGATTCTTGACTCTGCTCCGCCCACTCCTGATCCCTGCTCGGGAGACGTGACAGAGCCTTACCCGTTTCGTCGATTCGGCTCTCGGGCCGCTCTTGTTGAAGTCGATTGAGCGGCCAGGGATCGAGAGTTCGAAATGGGGGCGTGGCCACGATTGCCACCAACCCCTGTTTATCTTGGAACTTGGACAGGGATCGCTGGCGGTTTCGAGGAGAACGTGGTCCGGTTAGGCGCGAGCGTCGCGTGCCCAACGGAACAGCAGTCGATGTGAAGATCGGACAGCATACTTTCTTCCCCAGTGATGTTGTCCCCACCATTGGCGAGCCAAGGCTCGCGTGCGTTCTCCCTCTCCCGGAAGCGAGAAGGACTGCTCGTTCTCCCCCTCACCCTACACTTCCCCTTCCCCCTTCCTCCCCCTCCTCCCCTTCCCCTCTTCATGCCTGCTCCTCCTCCCCCTTCCCCTCCTCCTTCCCCTCCCCCTTCCCCTCCTCATCCTGCCCCCTTCCTCTCCCTCGCTCCTCCTCCTCCCCCTTCCCCTCCCCCTCCTCTTGGTCCTCCCCCCCCGCCTTGCTCCTGTAGGCTGCGGCAGCAGCTGCCGCCAATGGGCACGCGCCGGCGCACGCGGCGGCCGCCACGACGGTCCTTCCGGGGGCGTTCAAAGTGCCTCGAGCCGCACCCGGCCCCTTCAATCAGGCAGGGGCGAAGCGTCCTGGCTCGCCGATAGCCCTGCCAAACAATGTTCTAAGAACGTTTTGTGGCTTCCACGAAATGTTATTAGAGCATTTCTGGCGGAGTCTGTCTTGTTCTGTCACATCGGGCTTATGTTCTAAGAGCATTCACTGTTTTTGTTCTTCGAACCTTTGTGGGCTCGAAGAACATTTCGTGGTAGGACTACAGAAATGCCGGGACGGTCGGTCCCTGCTCAAAATGAAGGTTTGCGGGTGTGGAAGACGACGATCCTTGGCCTTGGGGTGTTCCCATCGTCGCTGGCTGGACGCCGCCCGGAAAGCTGGTGCGTGTGGCCCCCCCCGGAAGGGTCCCGGGACCGACTTTGAGCTGCCGTCGTCTCGCCTTCGCCCTGCTCGGGCGCTCGTGCTGAGATCTGGCCGCCGGGGATGAGGCGGGCGCCCGTGCCAACGGCGCGAGCTCGACGAACGCTTCAGAGCAGCAGTCACAGAGCCCGGTCTGCCCGTGCGAGCGGCTGTGGAATTGCTCATTGTTTGGAGCCGTGCGTAGTGGGTCGCGTTTTCTCTTCGCACACATATGCGCTTTCCACGTGTGCGGAAATCCGGACCGCCCTCCAACCCCGCTTCGTCTCCCTCGCCCTCCACTTCCTCTGTCGGGGCGTGCCCCCGCTGCCTCCGGCTACATGAACTCGCCTGGCTCATACCCTCGCGAGTCAACACAAGAGGCAATCTCGACAAACCCCGATCAATCTTGGATGCAGCAGAAGATGCATCGATCAATCAGGGGAGCTAGTGATCCGTGTCGTCACCCAGTTAGGAGCCCAATGCCCCCGCATTTCCTCATAACAGCGAGAGGGGCGGAGGGTCGTCGGCAGCTTGCAAGGCTCGAACACCAATTTGATTAAGCCCGCCGCAGGCGCCTGCCCCTTGCAGGATTTAACGCGAGCCTGGCGCAGGCGCAGACTTTTTGTGAAAGCATGGGTGATTCGCGGGTGGGTGTGTCGCGGGTGGGTTGTGGTCGGGTCGTAGTGGGGTCGCCAGTGGGTCGTGGGTGGGTCGTGGATGGGTCGGCGGTGGGTCATTTGGGCTGCGGGTGTGTCGGTGGCAGGGTGACGACGAAAGCAATACGCCACAAATAGACGTGTGGAGTTGTTGTTCAACCACACACCCGAGTACGGTATAAGACCGCTCGGCCCCCTCATTCTGATATTACGCCACTTCAGAAGCTGAATAGCAGTCACTCGAACAAGCAGGCACTAATGGCAGTGCCATGTAGACAATCATCTGGCAAGAGCGAGAGAGGATAGAGACACTCGACGAGCAGCGAAAAGGTTAACTAGAGGGTAGCGTCGGCGGTCTGGCGGTGCTGAGGAGGAGGAGTCCCCTTCCACACACCACCTGTACCCCCCCCAAGAAATGAGGAGGAAGGGGGATCAGCAGAATTACATAGCACCCCGCAATTGCGGATAAGAGTGAGGGGGCGGGCGCGGGCGACGCGGACGTCGTCGAGCCGGCGGACCTCGTGGCCCCCGCCTTCCCTGTCGATGGCGCTCTCCTCCTCCTCCTCGTCCTCCTCCTCCTCCTCCTCCTCTTCCTCGTCCTCGTCCTCGTCCTCGTCGTCATCGTCATCCTCCTCCTCCACCTCGTCCTCCTTTTCTTCCTCGTCCTCCCTCTCCCCCCCTCGTCCTTCCATCATCGTCCTCCCATTGTCGTCCACCCCCCCATCGGCCTCCATCATCGTCCTCCCAAAATCGTCCATCATCGTCCCCCTCCTCCCCCTCCTCCCCCTCCTCGTCCTCCTCCTCCCCCTCCTCCCCCTCCTCGTCCTCCTGCTGCTCCTCCTCCTCTTTCTCCACATCATCCTTACATCCTCTCTTCTTTCGCGTTCTCCTCGTCCTCTGTTTACTCCTCCTCCCCCTCCTTTCCCAAGATAACGGCAACGCAATCCTTTTTTCCATTTTATGCTCCCCGACTTCTCTGATCAAGGCAATGCGCCAGGGCAAAGTTGTTTGACGGGCTGGTGTGGATGCGCGGGGCTTGAAGAGGTCGTTGCGGGCGCAGACGGCATGCAAAAATCCGCCGCCGCGCTTGTGCGGCATAGGTTTGTTCAGTGAATGTGGTTTGGGTCGCGGGTGGGTCGCGGGCTCTCCACCTCCACCTGGAAGGAATGCAAAAGCAGCCCGC
>CAUYUJ010001603.1:138598-163598 GCA_963575745.1 Prorocentrum cordatum | reverse complement strand
CAGACCCTCGATCCTCCTTGTCCAGCCCCGCCCGGCATCGATCCTCGATCATCCTGCTTCATCCTCGGCTCTCGTCCATCCTCGATCTTCGACCCTCCTCCTCCTCCTCCTCCTCCTCCTCGATCCTCGACCCTCCTCCTCCTCCGTCCTCGTCGCCCACTGTTGATCCTCCTCCTGCTCGATCCTCGGCCCTCGGTCCTCGGCCCCCCCCCCGCCCTCCCAGGCGGCCGCCGAGGCCGCCGCGCCGCCCACGCCCGCGGGGCAGGTGCCGCGCGCCATGCGGCTGTGGGCGCGGAGGACCCGCCGGGGGATGGCAGGCCTCGCCCCGGGAGCCTCGACATCGGGGTCGGCCAAGAGTACAGTCGGGGCCCTGAAGAAGGAACCCTTTTCGTTGGGGAGGGGCTCCGCGTTCCTTAAAGTGTTTCACAGCTTGCCTCAGGTTTTCCTTATGTTTTCGATAGGAAATCGAAGCTGAACTTATGGAAAAAAGGGGCCTCGTTCCTTATTTAGGATTCCTTAGGTCAACGCCCCGACTGTATTGGGCCGGGCGAAACGGGGGTATTGGGAAGGGGGGGGGTACGAAATCTGCTGCATGCAGCTGGTTTCGGCCCCACCGAGGGGCCCATTCCTCGATGCATGGGCGCCTCCCGGCGCCGGGAGGCGACAGGAAAATCAGCTACGTGAGCTGATTCTCACCCCCCCCTTTGCTATCCCCTCCTTCCGCCCGGCCCGAGAGTAGGGGAGCAACAAGTGGCACAAACATGAAAAGCTCGGAGGCCCGCGCGGATCTCTCGGATCGGCGCTGGACCCCCCTCCCTGGCGCGCGGAGCGCGCCAGGGGCGGCGCCGGAGGCGCCGCCGGAGGGCCCCAGCGCCGATCCGAGAAATCCACGCGGACCTCCGAGTTTTTATGTTTATGTCACGTTTTGTTTTCCTAAAGAAGGGGGTGATGACTAGGGGGGGTGCATATCATGGCGGGGGCCATGGGATCTCCCCAGATCTCATGGCGCCTCTTCTTGTTCCAATGCGTCCCTGGCGTCCCCCCCCCTGGGCCGCGCACATGCCGCCGGCCATGATTTGCGCCCCCTCTCTCGGACGCCCCCCTCTTGGCCGCCCCCGAGAGCCTTGATACGGGGGTCAATGCAAATGGGGGTTAGCCAGAGCGCCCGATATTGCGGGATCCTGCAGAACCAGGGGTGCACTGACCCGAGCTAGCGTCCAGGATCCTGCGGGATACTGCACGATCCTGCAGGATCTTGCAGATTCCTGCCAAGCCAGACTGCCCCAGGTTTGGATTGACCCAGGTGTTGGCCAACAAATTTTGGCCTCCTGGGGCCCTCAATCAACAGGCCCTGGGGCCGTCAAAAACAACTCAGGGCCAAAAACCGGCCCCAGGGAAGTGGTCCAGACCTCAGGGGGCCTATGCATCGAAAACTTGGAGCGCTGGATGTCTGGGTTCTGAGCTGGAGTAGTGGGTCTGGCGCAGATGAGCGACGCAGAAAACGGGTCCGACTGCGCCGACATTCGCGCGTGAGCTTCCCGCGCAGCGTCGCGTGTCAGCGCCCTCGCTTCAACGCGGCGTGCCGCGCTGGCGTCCCGCGTCAGCCGCGGCGTAAGGTCGATATAGTGGAAACCCATGCCAAGGAACACCCTGCTTGCCTCCAGGGTGCCCTGGAGTTCTTGGGTGTCGATGGCTTTGGTATGGGAAGCGTGACGTTCCCACACCAAAATCAGTGGACGTCCTGGGGTTCAGGGTTTGATTTTTTGTAGAAGGTCTCTTGTGGGCGAGCACCTACTGTACGTCTTCTCCCGGAAGGCCCGTTTGCGTTGCCGTCGCTCCGCATGGTCGGCGGCCAGAGGCGCATTCGTTCACGGACCTGGTATTGCTGCCTCTTGCCGGGGATCGCGGAGTCTCGCCGCCGTCCGGCGTCCGGGGTCTCGGGCGGGTGCTAATGTCTAGGCCTCTTAGATGGGGTCGGGGTAGATGGGGTCGGAGGATCGCGTCGCATCGCCGATGCATCGCCGATGCGGCTCGATGTGGGGCCCCATTTACTTCACGCCGACGTCGCCGATGCATCGCCGGCGTCGACGATGCATCGCCAGTGCATCGCCGATGCATCGCCGATGCGGCGCGATCCTTCGACCCCATCTACTCCGACCCCATCTAAGAGGCCTCTGTACGGGGGACGAACCCAACTGTGGGGTGAAGAGAAGGACCCTAACTGGCTTTTTGTTGGGACTCCTCGAGGGGTTCTAAAGGACACCTTTTGGGGCCCTTTTCTTTACCCCCCATTTGGACCACCCCCCATTAGCACCCGCCCGATGGTCGTTGTACAGTCGGCCCAGATAAGTAGGTCGACCCTGCCAATGCAAGGGTACCTTTGTGTCCTGTGTCTCGCGACCCGTGCCTCCTGCATTCCTATGACAACGTGGCCCCCGGAAGGCTCTCTTGTCCTCTCGCGTGCCCTGTCCAGTGACGTCCGACTGTAGGCTGGAGCCACAGGGATCCGAGGCTCCGACAGGACTTTGCGCGGCCGGTCTGCGCTCGTTTCTGGGCGCCGGATGTCTGGAGCAGCGGGTCTGGCGCAGATTTGTCGGCGGCGACAGTTGAAACTCGCTCGTTGGTTGTGTTCCACTGCGGGCAGTCGTACGCGATTCTTGCGGTGGGTGCGAACCTCTGCACGGGCCTTATATCTGTTGCGCGCGAGAACAGTCCACAAGTGCACCCGCCTCCAGGTATCGTATCCAGCGCACAAGCCATTGCACCCAGGGGTCAACTACAGCAAGTCGTATTGCTGCTCTCCCCGCGGCCGCGGACCCCTCTGCGCTAGACTCGCTACTCTGGCGTACAGTCGTCGCCCGCTCAGATCAGGGGCCACGTAAGGGGGAGCTGTCGGAGCGTCTTCGCGGGAGGCTGTTCGGATGCCCTGCTGTGCTCCTCAGTGCTCTCTCCGGCCTCGGGGTGCCTTCCAGCAGCGGCGCCTCGCCGATAGCGTTCTGGGGGTGCCCAGATCGTCCCGAGCGGCCGCCAGCGGCTCGGGCTAAATGGCCCGAGAGCCGCCAGGTGCAACGTCAGGGAGGGAGAGGCTCGGGGGGAGGAGGAGGAGGAGTTTCTTTTTGACATCCACAGCCACAGACCCCCTCTCACAGGGGGCAAGCAGTCTCGAGATCGGCAGTGACCCCGACCCTCTTATGATCGGCGTGGAGACCTTCTCGCAAGCTCGACCAGACTTCACTGCGAGCGGGCGGACTGCCGTCGCACTTCTTGGTGAGCCGCCTCATCTGACCTCCAGTCGTGAAGGCCGCACATGCCTGGCAGACGCGAGGGAAACTGTTGTCGCTAAAGTCCACCACGAGGCAACGGTGCTCGAGCTCCCGCAGCTTGGCGGGGTCAACGCGCAGGGGGCGCTCGCAAATTTCAGGAGCTGGCTTCGCCACTGATCGGGAACCCCGAAGGCAGTGAGGGCACTGCCAGAAGCGACCGACCCGACTCCGTTCATGCGGTGGCTTCGGATCCTTCACCTTAGGGGGCGGGGGCTCGACACAGGCAACCCCCTCAAGATTCTGCGGTCGGCCTTGTGACCTCACGTGCTACAGAGCATAACAAAAATCAATCCCAGCCGCTTCATCCTCGGACAGCCCAGGGTACATCAAAGCACCCTCCTTAGCAGCTGCATCAGCAGCGTTGTTCCCGATGATGTGGAGACGATCGGCCATCGGGAGGGTCTCGTCGTTTTCCTGGTGGGCCCGAACCTTGGAAACACCACGGAGAAAGCCCTGGGCCCTGGGCAAACGCGTCCGCCTGCATCACCAGCCCACAGTAAGCCCGTTCGGATGCACACGGTCCCGAGCGTTTTTGGAAAATTCTTTACGCTTCGCGTATCCCCACCAGCCCATCTCACAGCAGCAACTCTCGCGAAGCGTGCCGACAGTCGTGTTTTTCAGGCGTGTGTCCGCTTGGCCCCGCAGATCTCCCCTGTTCCTCCTTCCTCCCGCCTCCTTGTACATCCTCCTTGTGTGGGGAGCGGGAGAAGGACGAGGCGGAGGAGGAGGGAGAGAAAGCGCTCCTCGTGATTTGAGTCGTTTGGGGTTTCTCGTCCCGGTGTGAGTCGTTCGGGCCCTTTTTCCTGGTGTGAGTCGTTCGGGCTCGTCGTGGTGTGTGAGTCGTTCGGGCCTTCGTCCTGGGTGTGGTCGTTCGGGCTCGTTCGTCGTGGTGTGAGTCGTTCGGGCTCCTCGTGGTGTGAGTCGTTCGGGCGCCTCGTCCTGGTGTGAGTCGTTCGGGCCCCTCCTTGTGGTGTGAGTCGTTCGGGCTCTTCGTGGTGTGAGTCGTTCGGGCCCCTCGTCCTGGTGTGAGTCGTTCGGGCTTCCTCGCCTCTTGGGGGCCTCTTGGGGGCCTCTTGGGGGCCTCTTGGGGCCTCTTGGGGCCTCTTGGGGGCCTCTTGGGGGCCTCTTGGGGGCCTCTTGGGGCCTCTTGGGGCCTCTTGGGGGCCTCTTGGGAGCCTCCTGGGGGCCTCTTGGGGCCATCTTGGGGCCTCTTGCGACCTCCTCAGAAGCGCAAATGAGAGCTGCCCCCTGAGAAGGACAAAATGAGCCCAAAACCTTCGTAAATCAATGATTTTGCTATGAAGGAAGATGAGCGCGGCCCCCTCAGGACGCCCAAATGGGGCCAAAACCGTAGTAAAATCAATGATTTTTGCTTCAAAGACGAGCAGAGGGGCCAAACTCCCTCCCCCCGTCGGGGCCAGAATCCTCGTGAGGGTCGTCGTTTTTTGGCCCTCCCAGGAGTCGAAAAGACCCCCCTGCCACCACCCGGGACTCCCTGTCCAGGTCCAGGGGGAGGGGGTAGGGGGAGGGGTAAACCCCTCCCCGAAGGGGAAGAAGGGGGGTTGAGGACAGAGCGGGCTCTCTAAACCACTCACGCCCAAAGGGCTGGTGGGACTTGCAGGTTTGCAGTGCCACGGGAGGGCCTCCAGAGATAATGCGAGAGTTCGCGTCTGTGTGCGTTGCAGATATGTGAGTCGTTCCGGCTCTTCGTGGTGTGAGTCGTTGGGGCCCCTCGTCCTTCCTTGTGTGACTCCTTCGGGTCCCTCATTATGTGTGAGTCGTTCGGGCTCCTCGTGGTATGAGTCCCCTCCTTGTGTGTGAGTCGGTCGGGCCCCTCCTCCTGGTGTAACTCGTTCGGGCTTCCCGTGGTGTGAGTCGTTGGGGGCCCGCGTCGTGGTGTGAGTCGTTCGGGCTCCTCGTGGTGTGAGTCGTTCGGGCGCCTCGTCCTGGTGTGAGTCGTTCGGGCCCTTCCTTGTGGTGTGAGTCGTTCGGGCTCTTCGTGGTGTGAGTCGTTGGGGCCCTTCGTCCTGGTGTGAGTCGTTCGGGCTCCTCGTGGGGCCTCTTGGGGGCCTCTTGGAGCCTCTTGGGGCCTCTTGGGCGCCTCTTGGGGGCCTCTTGGGGGCCTCTTTGGGGCCTCTTGGAGCTTCTTGGGGCCTCTTGGGGGCCTCTTGGGGGCCTCTTGGTGACCTCTGGGGGCCTCTTGGGTGCCTCTTGGGGGCCTCTTGGAGGCCTCTTGGGAGCCTCCTGGGGGCCTCTTGGGGCCATCTTGGGGCCTCTTGCGACCTCCTCAGGAGCGGAAATGAGCGCTGCCCCCTGAGAAGGATAAAATGAGGCCAGAACCTTCGTACAATCAATGATTTTGCTCCGAAGGAAGATGAGCGCGGCCCCCTCAGAAGGCCAAAATGGGGCCAACACCGTAGTAAGATCAATGTTTTTGGCTTCAAAGACGAGTTGAGGGGCCAAACTACCCCCCCCCCCCTCGGGACCAGAATCCTCGTGAAGGTCGTCGTTTTTTGGCCCTCCCAGGAGTCGAAAAAGACCCCCTTGCCACCACTCGGCCCGCCCTCTCCAGGTCCAGGGGAGGGGGTAGGGGGAGGGGTAAACCCCTCCCCGAAGGGGAAGATAGGGGGGTTGAGGACAGAACGGGCTCTCTAAACCACTCACGCCCAAAGGGCTGGTGGGATTCGTTCACTACAACTTGGCAGTCCGAGTAAAAACCAGCCTCACCAGCGATAATGGAAGCAGCACTCGCTGGGGCTGCAAATTCAGCGGCAATACTGGTCTGAGGGTAGAACCCCCCCGCGGGCCGAACAGCCTCGCTAAAACTTTCCCCTGATCGCTGAGCCACACAAACACCCAGCCAGAACGAGAGAGTTCGTTCACCGGAAGTTGAGGGAAGTACTGAAACTGCACAGCTTGAATGGCCTCGTCCTGGGACAACGGGGGAGGGACGTCCTTGGCTGGTGCTGAAAGAGGCCTGTCTCGCACAAAAGTTCAAATCCAGGGGACGGGGCCGACAGTTCCGATCGAACTTTGGCCAGCAGCTCCTCCCCCACAATGTGAACTTTGTCTTCCTCACAATGAGGGCAGTGCCACAGTCTATGGAGCACCGTGTCTCCAGGTTGCCCACATAATTATCAGACGTCCTCGATGATATATCCTTTCGCCACAGCCCTGCTGAGAGACCATATAGCCCGACAAGCAACAGCTCGGATCGCCCCCTTCAGTTTATGAGAACGCTTTTTAGAGGCGAGGGCCAGAGAAAGAGCATCAAAACAAAGGCGGTGGTCGTCACTGTATTTCGACCCAACTTCTATCTCAAGCCACTTTCAAGACCGAGGCTTTGAGGAAGCGCTTCACGAGAGCAGGAGGGGTGAGAAGGAGGGGGATGCCCTTTCCGTCCTCGTGGATCATCGTGAAGGGATCGGTCATAGTCCAGCTTATTTTGTTGCAGGGACAGGTACATTGTCCCATGGGGCTTCGGGCGGACCTCCAAGGCTTCAGGGGGACTGCCACGTGGCACTCCCATGCCTGCCGAACGTGCTCCCAAGACAAGGCCCACGGTATCGCTCGCGTCTGGAGCAGCCACAGTTCCTTGCAATATCTCGTGATCGGGGCCACGCTGCCAAACCAAGCCGGGCCATTTTCAATACGAGTCAAAATCGAGACGGCTCCGACTTCCACTGGGTGGTTTCACGATCGGGGCACACATCTGTCGAACTTTGGCCAGCTCCGCGCCCGTCATTCGGTGGACCTCGGAGCCGCACTGCAAGCCCGCCAACGGGCCCGCGATAAAGCCCTTATAGCCGCTCGACGGCCAAGAACAGGGCGCTGCTTAACAAGACGTCGGGTCCTGCGGCCAGCTGCCGAGAGCCTCGCCTTCGCCGTAGCTGGACGGCCGACGGGGCGCCACCACAGCGACACTCTTTTCCCACGAGCCCCATAGAATGGGGGGGTGATGCCCGTCACATTTCGCAACTCCTTCTCCGAAGAATTAGTCCACTGCTTGTAGACAGCGGACAGGATGCCATCTAAAACATCGAACTCCTCCCTCTGGGCCCTGACCAGGGCCTTGTCCACCAGAGTTCTACACCGCGCGTGCGGCGGGGGCTCGGGCGCGGGGCCGATCGGGGCATCCACGACGATCGGGGGGGGTTTTCGGAATGGCAACGCGTAGGGCTGATCGAGCACCGCAGCCGCAGAACAAAAAACAATAACCCGAACAGGGGCGCGAGGCACGAACGAGGACGACTGGGGGTCCACACTCGCCGACTGCACGGCCTTCGCGAGGCCGCCCGGGACGACGAAGTAGTCGTGGCGGCGCGGGTCGCCCGCGCCGAAACAGGTGGGCGAGCCAGTCTCGACAAGCTGGGCGCGCAAGTTGCGCGCGGACTCGCACTCGCGCAACGCTTCTGGCTCTAGGTGAAAATCGCCGCCCAAGACGAAGGGGAGCCCGCAGACCGATAGAGGTGCTCCCACGTGCCCCAATATGTACAGGTTGTACTCGTCAAGGCCCACAGAGTCCTTAAGGTAGAGGGAGGTGAGGAGGATGGACTGACCCCCAGGAAGGTGCACAATGCCAGCTATGCCCCTCTGGGGAAAGATAGTGATCCCGTCGGGAGGGGCATGTGGGCCCAACCAGGCCCTGGCCAGGATAGCAACCCCGCGGGAAGGGCACCCCCCCGGGCCCAAGGGCCCCAGACACCCAGAGAGACTTCCAGCCATTGTTGTAGCACCAATGGGAAGCCAAGTCCAGAGGGTCACCAGACTGGAGTCTGTGCTCCTGGATAAGCACAACATGCGCCGTGCACTGAGGCAACCATTCCTTCGCCGACGACCGTGCATTCCCGTTCATCATCTCAACCACCAAGGAAAACTGATCCAAGGGGGTGGCTCCGGGCACGGCGGCGACAGTTGAAGAGAAATGCCCCGTCCCAGGCAACGGGGGCTGTACAGAAAGCCTGGGCAATGTTACAGTATCCAAGGGCTGCGCGTGCCTCGAAGTCCGCGCGGAGTCGCGCGACGAGTCTTCTAAGCTCGAGGAGCCTCCAGCATTCTGACAGCGTTTTTCGATGCCGCGTGCAGCGCAGCGTGGGTGGGTGGGGGGGGACATTTCGACCGAAGGTGGCCTCGTGTTCCGATTCCTCCTGGCGCGAGTGGCCAGGGTGGCCCTGACCGCCGCTCACATGGCCCTTCGGGCATGGGGCCAGAGCCAAAAAACGGGAATCGATAAGGCCGGGAAGGTCAGGAGGACTCACGTAAAGAAGGTGGCGCGATCCCCCCCGCAACTCGTTTCCCCGAGACTCCAACCGTCACTCTTCGGTGGTGCGGGGGGGCGCCTGCTCGGATTGCTTGGCGGCCTCCGAGCGAGCGCGGGCGAGCATCGCGTCCGAGCCCGGGCCGCCGTCGCCTTCTGCGGTCGCGGCTGGCTGCTCCGCCGCAGCGGGCGGGGCCGGCATCGACATTGCGCCCTCGGGGGCAAACCCGTCCACCATCGGCGGTGCCTCGAGCAGCGCCCAAGAGGCCAGGGCGCAGATCCGGCTTCGACGCGCGAGAGAACGCATGGAGTTCGTGAGGCTCCACCAGATACAGTGCTGCCAAATGTTCGAACAGCAGGTCCACCTCGCGTAGCAACAGCGGATCCTGTGCGACATGCTCACATCTGGGTTCGCTGATGCAGGCGTCGCCCGCGCCAGTCGCCAGGGGCACGCGGCATCCAAGGCCGAGCTCTACGTCGCGATTTTGGACGATGAGTTGTCAAAAATCAGGAGCCGCATGGCTAAGAAGACTGAGCAAGAGAAGACAGGACAGAGCCAGCTGGAGAATGCTGAGGCGAAGAGGCGTCAGCATGACACCAAAGGCCTTCTGGGCTTGGCGTTGCTCGAGATGGACGAGATGGAGCGAGCAGGCCCACGCGGCAAAAGTGAGAAACAGGTATCCGATAAAAGGGTCAATGTTGTCATCTTGTCAAGACACTCGAAGCGACAGGCGAAGGCAATAAGATCATGAAGAAGCTCAACATCAAGAGCTACGTTCACAAGGTTTGCGAAAAGGAGAATGTGCCAGACCAGAACGGTATCGAACGCCTTCTTAAACGCATCCCGGGCAAGGACAAGGGCAAGGGCAGCGGCGCGTCCTCGGGGGCGGTCCGGCTCACGAGGGCGAGCTCCAGCAAACCGTGGGCGGTCCACGTCTAGCAAGAGCTCGAGGTCTTCCAAGAGGTCGAGGAGGAGCTCCAGTGCCAGGGGGCCGACGCAGAGCAGTCGATCTGCCTCGAGAGTCAGCTCGGGGACGTCGAAGAGAGCCTCGTCATCCAGGGGGCCATCTGGGTCGAAGAAGGTGCTGGCGAAGTCGCCCACGCCTGCAGCCAGGAAGGGCAACGGCAAAGGCAAGGGCCACCAGCACAGGCATGGTCGATGCAATCGGCCAAAAAACTGAGACGGCGGGGCAGGTGCTTCTGGGCAGGGGATGGTACTGAGATCGACATGTGCAGTTTTTTGTCGTTCCCACACTTCGCACGCCCATGGTGCGATTACTTTCCAAGCCCACTTCCAAAGGCGTGCATCTGCTACCCGCCGATCTCACCGATGTGTATGTTCCCCCATGCGTCTTTCAATTTTTACAACACGGTGGAAAACTCATTCCTGACCAAGGCCGGACCACTTCCAAGACTCTTGTCGCAGGAGCTGACAGACTCGCTCGAAGATGGCAGACCCATAGTTTTTTAAGGATTCCACCGACCATTTCCAGCCTAGCCGGTGCAGACTGCCGAGCAGGTGGTTGCCTCCAGATAATCCAGTTTTGGCGTTGCTGCACCGAGAGGTGGTTCGAGGGCAGGAGAAATTCGAGCCACGGATGTTCAGAAGCAATCGGGATTTGTTCGGATCGCGCGGCTATCAAGTAGCTCTGGGAACACCAGGATCTCATAGGCATCTCCGACTTCGATAAGAATATCGGGGGCGCCGTTGTGTCGAGGCATTGGATCTTGAGGCAGGCCAACCTCCAGTTCCAGAAAGGCTTCACGATCGTTGGTTCCGTCACGTTTCAAACAGCGCAGAGCCAGAGTATAGCTAGATATTCGCAGCTGGTTGATAGATTTGGCTTTGCAGCGACATTGCGCTTCAAAACAGGTTCGGCAATTTCTTCTGCCTATGCTTTCGCGAGCCCATCTGGGCATCTTTCGGATCGCCGTGAAACTGAGTGTCCTCCAGCGAGCCGGCCAAGTCTGAATGCATTAAGTGCACGGTTGGCGCCGGGATGCATCTTCCTCACGGAGCAGCTGGGCCCGCTGCAAAAATACGGTCGTTGGGTGATCAGCTCGGTGGGTGATTTTTTGAAAATTGCAGGAGGAGGCAACGTATTCCGGCTGGCTACAATCTCTGGACCATGGACGTCATCAATTTGCATCCCAGCATCGAGCGTCGCCAGTTGCTGCAGGTACTCGGGCGTAAGATCTGGGAAAGATGGGCCGCTGACCCGGCGAAAGCTGTCTGTCTCGAAAAGATGCTGGAACTGGTGTTCAGCAGCCTCTACGTCACCTTCAACGGGGTGATCTTGCAGTGCGACGACGGGCATGAGCACGGGGTTCATTCTAGCGAATGTGTACTTCGATGATTCCGATGAGTACGTAAACCACAGCTTGAATAGCCACTCGGTGTCGTACGAACAGCTCGTCGATGATGCGTGCATGGCTGGTGACGTGGACGACGCAGTAGTCTTGAGTATAGTCAACAGTTGGCATCCGAGTATACAGTTTGAACAGTTCGGGAAGGGTGTAGTTCATCTTTTAGGCATTCGTTCAACAGTTTCTGAAGATAGAGGCTTATCTCGGGACTTGTATGGAACCCCAGAACTTGTATCTCTATATGCAGTTTTTTAGACCTCACGTTAACAGTATCTGAAGATAGAGGCTTGTCTTGGGACTTGTATAGGAAACCCCGGCATTTGCATCTCTACATGCCGTTTTCTTCTTTCCGCCATCTTAGCTGCAAAAGCGGTCTGGTGAAGGGGGGGTGCGCAGGATCTGCCGTAGGACGCAATGCGTAAAAACGAGGGCCCTGTATTTGGAGCCTTTTGCCCAGAGGCTCCAGGACAGAGGGTTTCCCATGTGTTTCTTTAGGCAGATGTTCAACAGCATGGCTAGCACTATCGCGAATCCAACACGGGAGGAGGCCGGCAGACCTAGGAGGTTACAGCCCTGGGGCCGGCATGTGATGAAAGTTGCGTACAGGAGAGACATCGACGAATTGTGGTTGCGCGAGACGCGTTCACATGCAGGAGTAGGGTTTGCTGGGCGGGGGGCTCGACAATTTCTTGGTCCCGGCTTCTCTCGTGTCACGCCGGCGCCGTGAAATATAGCGGTGCAGTCAGAAGGTATCTTCCATCCCCCTCCTCTTTTCGCTCCTGCGCGCGCGTGCTGGCAAGAGGGAGGGCCGTCCGGACGAGCCGGCGAGGCCGGCGAAAGCTCACCACAGAGCGCCTGCAAAACAAGCCATCACATACATCATAGGTTTGAGATCGTCAATTTTTGTATTGTGCAGCATCCGTCCTTTCGCGATTTGCCTGAAGACGAGTGGCGACTTGCGCGTGAGCCTCCTTCGCCTCGCCTGCACTAGCCGCGGCTCTGGAGAAAAGCTCCTTGGCTGCGTCAGCGAGGGAGGATACCAGGGTGTCGCGCTTCCTGTCGATCTCCTCGCGGTCCTGGGCGTCGATGTCGCCGTCTTCGTCGCCAGTGAAAAAAAGAACGAGCCGATGTCCACGTTGATGCCATCGACCTTGCCATCCGGTGCAGGTCCTCGAGCCTGATGGTGGGCTTGGCCGTCTGGATGGGGACCTCGGCCTTGGTGCTGGAGACTTTCTTCCCCAGCTTCTCGTAGCTCTTGTCCAGCTGCTACAATTCAGAAGCCATGGTCTTGACGAGGTTGCGCCAGGAGGCCAATTGTGCCTCCAGGGTATTGATGCGCTTGAGCTCCTTCTCCATGCGGTAGCCGTGCTTGACGCGATCTCGCTGCACTCGTGCCAAGTGCTCCTCGAGGTCGACCTTGGGCAGTTGCGGAGGTCGACGAGATGCGAGGTGAGCACGCGCACGTCCAGCATCCCCCGTCTCGCCCAGCTTATCCGACAGAGCAATGAAGGACGCCAGCTTCGCGTTCGTGAGAGAAGTCAGCTGACAGCCAGCCTGCGTCGGAGGCCCGCCACTGGCACCCAGAAGGCCAGGAAGACGAGAGGCATCGCCAGGCTTGAACAGGGAAAGCCCCGTGGCCCCGGCCCATGCCGAGCCCGACGCGATGGTCCCGGTCGGATAGCGCAACGAGCCGCGCTGCTTGCAGAAGTCGTACGAAGGCTTGGTTTTTCCTGCTGCCGCAGGAGCTGCAGACCCATTTGCCGTCATTCTGCTGGGGGTGGGCCCCATCATTAGGAAGAGGCTGAAGGCCAGGCTGAAGGACAGGCCACTGATCACGAAGACGTGCCACTGGTGCCTCCAGCAGTGCCTTTTCCTTTGTCTTTGTCAAGAGGCTTCGCCCACCCCGCATGCCATGGACACCACGAGATACGGCCTGCAGCCCCCTTATGTACCTTCCGAACCCTTGGTCGCCATGGCTCCAGCGAGAGGAACGTGGCGTCGAGGGCTCCGAAGGAGCGGATGGATGAGGGTTAACGTCCCTCAAACTGAAGTGTAGAAGTTAGAAGCTAAAAGGGCCCGCAACAGCAGTGCGCCGTTCTGAGTATATGCTGTTGCAAGCTCAGGCCAAAACGCCTGAGCCAGAACGGCCGGGAGGAGGAGGAGGAGGAGGAGGAGGAGGAGGAGGAGGAGGAGGAGGAGGAGGAGGAGGAGGAGGAGGGGAGGAGGGAGGAGGAGGAGGAGGAGGAGGGAGGAGGAGGAGGAGAGAGGAGGAGGAGGAGGGAGGTGGAGGAGGAGGAGGAAGGAGGAGGGAGGAGGAGGAGGAGGAGGATGGGGGAGGCGCATCGACTCTCAATCGCCCACTCATCCCCGATGGGGGGGCCCTATGGCCCACCCCGCCCAGGAGCGTGCGATATCGCTATTGGGGGAACGTCGCCGATCTATCGGCAGCGTGTCGACGATTCCAGCTCGACGCTTCCCTCCCCGGAGCCGGCTCCCCCTCTCGTTCAACCGCCGCAGATCCAGGCGACGCACGGAACTCGCGGCGGCCGCTTTTGGGACATGTTCGGCTTCCGCAGGCCGTGTCCTGTGGTTGTCTGAGTAAGCGATCCTCCGCCTGAGGTGACTGAGCGCTCCCTGGGGACTCCTCGGGGTGCCCAAGTGGCGTGCCTGCTACATCGTGGTGGTCATGGGGCTCTGAAAGGAAAGCTGTCGGGGGAGCCAAGACTAACGTTTCGCTCGGGACACCCCCACACTCTGGCCGCGGACGGGCAAGTGTAACGCCCCCCGGCGCCCCTCCTTGGGTTGCTCAAATGATATGCGTGGATTGTACATGTCTAAATCTGCGTGGCCTGAGCACGGGGAGTTTGAGTGTCAGTGAGTCTGAGCATGATTAAGTATGAGGGTAAGTGCATTGAGTACGAATCAGAATACGAGTATGAGTGTCTGAGTATGAGCGAGTCTGAATGTGAATGATCAGTGTGTGCGTGAGTCAGAGTATGAGGAAGCTGACATTTCGTGGATCCGAATGTGAGTAGGAGAAGCAGGTGGAAAAGAGGAGGGGGGGACGCCAAACGAGCGAATCGCTCGAGGTGTCGACACTACCTGGGCGGGAACGAGTGTTCCCCCGTAGGCAGCTCCTCCACATGCCGCTTCTGCTTATCGCGGTGATCATGAGGCTCTCAAAGCGGAAGAGTCCGAGCCATCACACGAGCGTTCTGCTCGAGACCTTCCCCACAGTCTGGCCGCGACGGGGTACGTGTCCCCTTCCTTGGCCGGTCCCCTCGGTTGCCCAGGTGATCAGCCAGCGGAACCGCGGTGAGCATGAAGCTCTTCAAGAATTGGAGTCAGATCCAACGAGCAAGCGAACCGCTGGGGACATCCCCAGCACCTAGCCGTGAGCGGGCAAGTGTCCCCCTTCCTGGCGGCTCCTTCGGGGGGGCCCGAGTCTTCGATGGGGAGGGGTAAGAGGGAAGATGGTGTTCGGTGGAGGAGGAGTGAGGAGGAGGATGTAGGAGGATGGGGAAGGAGTGGAGGACATTGAGGGGATGGAGGCGGATGGAGGATGGTGATGATGGAGGTTGATGGAGGGTGATGGAGAAGGGGGATGGAAGATGGATGGTAATGGAGCAAGATGGAAGAGGATGATGGAGGATGGGTTCGGACTAAGATGGGGAAGGAGTTTTATGAATGAGAGATGAGGAGGAGCAGCAGGAGGAGGAGGAGGAGGAGGAGCGGGAGTATGGAGGTGGAGGAGGAGGAGGAGGAGGAGGAGGAAGGGTGGGAAGGAGGAATGATGACGGACGACAGAGGGAAGACAAGGATGAAGAAGGACGGATGAGGATGGACGAGGACGACGAGGGCTTCGGCGGGCCACATGGCCTAAGCTGTGGCAGGACCCGCGCCGACTCCGTCGGGGACAAGGAGGCGGCCGGCGCGGCGAAGCGGTCGCCGGGTGCTGTAAAATGTATGCCGCGTCCTTCGGGCTGGCGTCATCGGGGGGAACATTATTCGTCGGTTCGGAGGGGGACAGGATAGCCGAACTCGCAACCTCTCCCCCATCGCCACGGAGGTCCTTGCCGGAACGCAGAGCGGGAGAGGTCCGAGGAGTGTTGCTTCCGGTACGTTTCCCCCCTTCATCAGCGGTGCCGTGCGACACGAAGCGTGAAGTCGGGCCTGTCCCTCTACAGGACGAATATTCAAAAAAGCGTCAAACAAATAGTGGGGGACTTTTTTTTGAGTATTTTCCGATCATTTCGTAATAGTTTTTGGGGTATTTTGCGCTGCGCGCCATGTACCTTGGTCCTCTGAGTTTCGCACGCACGCGGGGGGCGTGCGTGCGTGCGTACATGCGTGCATGCATGTATACACGCGCACGCGCATGCACGCTCTGCACATATATCTATGTGTATACCGCACATGTATACTGTTGTAGTTGCCTGTAATCTTCCATATAAGCATGTGTATGTATATGTATTTGTCAATCGCAGGTGTATGTTGGTGCACGCACCTATATGTAATTATGGGTGCGCGTACACATGCGTATCGCAGGCGGTAATGGCCTGACCGCCTGCTCAGGGCATCTCGCAACTCAGAGGTGCGAGGGTCTCAGGCGAAAGTAGCCAGACTACTACGGGGCAGTGCATCTCCGATGTCAGCGTTGCGAGGATGTTTGAAGCGAAAGTGAACTGACCACCTCAGCTCAGGACATACCCGAACCCGGAATTGCGAGGATGTCTCTAACGAAACTGGCCTGAACACCTCAGCTCAGGGCATCCCTGAATCCAAAGTTGCGAGGATGTCTCAGGTGAAAGTGGCGGACTACTCTGCGGCAGGGCATCTCGGAATCCAGAGTTGCGAGGATGTTTTTCGCGAAAGTGACATTTTTAGCGGAAGTGACCGGAACACCTCAGCTCAGGGAACCCCAGAACTCAGAGTTGCGAGAAAGTCTCAAGCGGAAGTGGCAAGACAACCTTGGGGCAGGGCTTCTCTGGGGTCAGAGTTGCGAGGATGTCTCAGCCGACAGAGGGAAGGAGGAAGGCGAAGGGAAAGAGTAATGGGAGGAGTCCCGCGAACCCGAGGACAGGCAGGCACGAACGCTCAGGATCGGAAGTCATGGCATGGAGGCTGGAACTGACGCGGATGTAAGACGCTGGAGTTGGCCCTTTTGGGCCGCTTTGGGACTCTCTTGGACCGTTTTGGGCCCTTTCGGGCCGTCTTGGGGCGTCTTGGAGGCCTTAGGCCGTCTTCGGGTTGTCTTGGGGGCCTCTTGGGGCCCTCTTGGGAGCCTCTTGGGGTGCTCCTGAGGCTCTCTTGGGGCCGTCTTGGGGCTCCCTTGGTAGTTTTCGGGTCCTCTTGGGCCGTCTAGGGGCCCTTTTGGGCCATTTTCGAGCCCTTTGGGGGGCCTCTGGGGCCGTGTGGGGACGATCTCTGGAGCCTCTTGGGCCGTCTTGGGCCGTTCTTGTCCCGGAAAAGCGAAAACCAAAAAAGCCTTCAAAATCCATTGACACATCAATGAATTTTGCCTTTTCGGGCCCTCTCAGGAAGCCTCTTGGAGGCCTCTTGGGGCGTTTGGAAGCCATGTTGAAGGTTTTGGTGTGCTTTGGAACTGTCGACGAGCTGTCTTGGACAATATTGGAGGCCTCTGTGGACCTTCCGAGAAGGCCGGAAGGCCGAAGGAACCCTTTGCAAGGGCGTCCAAGCAGCCCCGGGTGGGCTTCAAGCAGCCCGGGGAGTGCGCTTTTTCCGGGGTCCCCGGCCTTATAAAACTATATAGATCGGAATATCTTTATATATAATTCGAAAACAAGAAACTGGTTATTGTTTATTTTTCGTTGAAAATCTCCATGTAGGGGGACACGCCCTAAGCGAAGCGTCGGGCAGCCAGCAGCGAGGGCGCGGCGGAGCCATTCAGTGGGGGCGCAGAAGGCACACATCTCCGGCGCCTTTCTGGGGAGGCCGCGGCCCCAGCTTGAGGGGATCCCTCCTGGGGCCCCCTTTGGGGTTTACCTCCTCCTCTTCTTCCTCCTCCTCCTCCTCCTCCTCCTCCTTCCCCCCCCTCCCCCCTCCGCCTCCTCCTCCTCCTCCTCCTCCTCTTCCTCCTCGTCCTCCTCCTCCTTCTCCTCCCTCCCCCCTCCTCCCTCCTCCCTCGTCCCTCCTCCCTCCCTCCCTCCCTCCTCCCTCCCTCCCCCCTCCGCTCCTCTTCCTCCTCCTTCCTCCTCCCTCCTCCTCACCTCCTCCCTCTTCCTCCTCCTCCTCCTCCTCCTCTCCTCCTCCTCTCCTCCTGCTCCTCTCCTCCTCTTCTTCCTCCTCCTCCTCCGCCTCCTCCTCCGCTCCTCCTCCTCCTCCTCCTCCTCCTCCTCTCCTCCTCATCCTCCTCTTCCTCCTCCTCGTTCCTCCGCCTCCTCCTCCTCCCTCCGCTCCTCCTCCTCCTCCTCCTCCTCCTCCGCTCCTCCTCCCCTCCTCCTCCTCCTCCTCCTCCCTGCTCCTCCTCCTCCTCCTCCCCCTCCTCCTCCTCCTCCTCCTCCTCCTCCTCCGCTCCTCCTCCGCTCCTCCTCCTCCTCCTCCTCTCCTCTCCTCCTCCTCCTCCTCCTCCTCCCCTCCCTCCTCCGCCTCCTCCTCCTCCTCCTCCTCCTCCTCCTCCTCCTCTCCTCCTCTCCTCCTTCTCCTCCTCCGCCTCCTCCTCCTCCTCCTCCTCCTCCTCCTCCTCCTCCTCCTCGTCCGTAGCCATTTTGGCTCAAGTCCGTAGTGTTTCACTCAAGGACTGAGTTTTTGGCGTGGGGGAGCAGCGGCCCCCGAAGGCTCTCGTACCTCCTCTCTGCCTGCCCTGGCTGGAGGTACCTCTTCTTTCACGTGCTACTTCGGGAACGTACGCTCCCATTTGCAGTCACTTGTTACATCACCTTGCTGCCGCGGATGTCTCAGGGATATGGACGGGCACAGAAGACGAGCAGGCATGCCCAGATACGTCGGGCGGAAGCGACGGATTGGGTATGTCGATGGTGCGTCCACCCAGTTTCGGGCGCGGCATGGTGGAACAGATCAGACAAAGTTTCATGTCAGAAGTGTGGAGTTGCCAAGGCCTCTTCCTTTCTGGAGCCACGGTTCAAGCACACGGCGCCTTCACAGAAGCAGCAGCGTGCCGACCGAGCGGCCACTGCTGAGCAGCCGCCGCCATGGCATGCACGCAAGGTCGCAGAGCTGGAGAAGCAGCTGGCGGCAGCGCGGCAGCAGCTGGCAACCGGAGGGAAGTCGGAGAGTAACGCGATGGAGGTCGACGTCGAGAGTGGAGAGCTGCCGCCGCAGACCCCCGCTCAGATCCGTGTTCGACTGGACGAGATCGAAGAGGCCATGCGGGCAATCAAAGACCTCAAGGACCCCTGCTTCGAGAAGGCCAGGGAGGACTACGAGGTGGAGCGCAAGCGGTTGCGGATGGACTTGGAGGCGTCCAAGCCAGTGCCTGCGCAGCTGCGTTCTTTGTCTTTCCAGTCGGCCAAGTGGAACACCAAGAAGGTCAAGCACGAGGGCCTGCTGGCGGCCGCCAAGAAGGAGTTGCAGAAGCTGCAGGAGACCATCCGCGAGCAGGAGCAGCTGGTGGTCGAGGCAGAGCAGGCTATATTACAGATTGCGGAGGAACAAACCAGGCTGGCGTCTACGGTTCCGAGGCCTCCACCGACCGCTACCGAGGCTGGCGAGCTTGTGGCAGCCCTCGGCATCACGGTCGACATGCTGGGAGGCATATTGGCAGGACTCGGAGACGACGGTCAATTGCAAGCGAAGTTGGACTCGGCCTTGGAAGAGGTACGGGTACTGGAGGAGCGCAGGAGACAGGGGCGGACGACACCCGAGGCAGCTCAGCATGCGAACTCTGAGCCGCAGCGAGAAGCCGCCCCTCACGACGATGCCAGGCCCCAGCCTGGAGGAGTCGACGTACCAACACCAGACGACACCGACCTGGACGAGCTGCGTGCTTTCCTGGGGCGCGCTGGTTTTGCTGTGCAGCCTGAGGCCGACGAGGCAACGATCCGTGGGAGCGTTCGCAGGCTGGCCGAAGGGCTCAAGGAATGGAGCAGTGAGAAGCGTGCCAAGGTCCAGGTCCCCGCCTAGAGTGGGACGGCCCGCGGCGAGCACTCGACGCGGCTCGGCACGCCTCGCGGCACGCACTCTGGTCGTATGCTTGCTGGGCCTGGTTCGTACTGTGAGTGCTATGCCGTCGCTGGGCACGGTAGCAGGGTCGCTCGCTGCGAATCCGCTGTTCCAGGAGCCTGGCGGCAGTGGGGCTTATGGCGAGGCGGCCAGGGCGCGCTGCCTGGGCCTGAGCGGCGGCGGCAGTGCCGAGGGCCGCGGCAATGGGCGCGGAGGACGAGCCGCGGACGCGCGGGTGGCCGATGCCTCGTCCCACGTCCGACCTACTGCTCGAGACGTCGACGGACGCAGCGCCCCGAGCGGGAAGGTAGCCGCGGCCCAGGTGAGTCCGCAGCCGCTCGACTCCAGGCCCAGGCAAGGTGCTGCACGCGGCGGGCCAAGCCATGGAGCTGGAGGCCCGGCCGAAGGCCGTGGCAAGGGGCGAGCGAAGCGAGCCGCGGACGCGCGGGAGGCCGATGACTCGCACCTCGCCCCTGGGCTCACTCGGGCCGTCGACGGACGGAGCGCAGCCCCGAGTGGGGCCCTGGCCACGGTGCAGGCTGATGCTGACGGCGAGCACTGCCTGGGTCGGAGCGGCGGTGGCAGAGCCAAGGGCCGGGGCAAGGGACGGGGAGGACGAGCCGCGGACGCGCGGGTGGCCGATGCCTCGTCCCACGCCCAACCTCCCGCTCGAGACGTCGACGGACGTAGCGCCCCGAGCACGTAGCGCCCCGAGCGGGAGGGCTGCCGCGGCCCATGCGTGCCCGCAGCCGCTCGACTCCAGGCCCAGACGTGGTGCTGCGCAGGATGGGCCAGGCCATGGCGAGGGAGGCCCATCGGCCCAAGGCAGTGGCAAGGGGCGTGATAGGCGAGCCGCGGACGCGCGGGTGGTCGATGCCTCGCCTCACGCCCCTGGGCCCACTCGGGCCGTCGACGGACGGAGCGCCGCCCCGAGTGGGACCGTGGCCACAGAGCAGGCAGGCAACAAGGGCAGCATCGCGACGTTGAATTGCTCGTCCGAGAAGCAGCTGCTTGAGTACATGGTGCACTGCAGTCACACAGTGGTCGCGGTGCAAGAACATCACGTTGCGCACGATGATCTGGCGGACGCACAGCACCGCTTGCTGGGTGCGGGCTGGCAAGGCATATGGGCAGCGGCCAACCCCACAGGCAGCGGTGGCACGCAGGCAGGGCTAGCAGTGTTGGCGAGGCCGAACGTCCTGATCACGCGTGGGCCGTGCCTGAACGGACAGACCGTACTGGCAGGCGGTCGAGCTTTACCCGCTCAAGTCCATTGGGGAGTTCCTGGTGGAGTGGTGCTGGTCTCGGTGTATCTTTATGTCAACGAAGGTTGGTCTGACAATAACCTGCGCATCATGCAAGAGGTCAGCAGCTATTTGGAAAGATTGAATCATGCAGGCCACGATTGGATTGTGGCAGGAGATTTCAACATTGAAGCGGCCCAGTTCGGTGATATGCGGTGGCTACACGGGCTTGGAGGTATGCTTCGGGCTCCAGCCGCGACCACATGCAGACAGGCGGTGCCTGGTAGTTGCATCGACTATTTCCTCACGTCGTCTAACTTGATGACACGAGTAGAGCAGCCGTGCGTTCAGGAGGCGACAACCACCTTCCCACACTTGCCAGTGTACATGCATATCAGTGGCAATGACATCCAGTTGTTTCATCGTGAGCTGCGTGGGCCGCGTTCCGTGCCCAAGCAGCCGAAACCAGGATGTTCGAGGTTCCCACTACGTTGGCATGGTGTGGCATGTCTTATAGATGCCGCATGTGACGATAGCAGTTTGCAAGTGGCATGGGATGCTGTGTTGAGCCAAGTGGAATTGGAGCTGCTTGCCAGGCACGGCGTCGTTGGCACCAAGGCCGAGCCGTTCGCAGGTGCATGTGGCCCCGTTGAGTTCGAGGAGGTCAAGCTGCAGTGGCAACCACAGCAGAAACGTTCATATTTGTCAAAAGCAGCCAATGCGTGGTGCGTCGCGGCCAGATGGGCACGACGCATGCGTAGGGCGAAGGAGGCTATCACTAATGTCACGGCGAAGGTAAGTCAGCAGCAAGTGGAAGGTACGTCGGACACGGCCCATTTTCACAAGTTGTCGAGCTTGATGATCGAGCTAGGCCGCTTTGTGGCGAAGGTGCTGTCTGAGACGGCCGTGCTCAGCGAGCTCGACAGCTGGGCGTCTGACTTTTTTTCTCTTGGGAATGGAGTTCCTGGTCCATCCAGAAGTGGATGCAGTGCTGGATGCAATCGAGGCCGAAGCAGCGGAGCTTGCTGAGGCACACGGCCAGAAGACCGCCAAAGCCTGGAGGGACTGGGCGGCAGCCAGCTTCTTGAACGGTGCGCGCTTCGCGCATAGGCACACGAAAGGGAGAGCGTTGCAGGAGGTGGTTAATGCAAACGTGACCGCTCGCGCGCCTGCCCAGCCGTATCAGTTAGCCGACAAGGCCATGAGGGATTGGGGGGAGATCTGGACGATGCACGATGCCGCCGCCCCACAGCTGCCAGCCGAAGCGAAGGACTGGGAGGAGCTCCCGCCCTTGTCTGTGCAGGACTTGCAGCGATCCATTCTTCAGTTCCCATGGGCGACGGGAGTCGGCCAGTTCAGCTTTGCTCCCCGCAGTTTAATTTTTCTGAGCAATTCAGGCCTGGCGGCCTTAGCGAAGCTTTTCATGAAGTGCGAAAGTCTCTTGATCTGGCCATCTCGCAGACTGCTGACGCAGCGTGTTCGCCTCCCCAAGGCTCCGGGGGGATGTAGGTTGACCGCGCTCTTGAACACACTTCTGAGAGTCTGGGGCAGAGCCCGCAGGCCCATTGCGGCCGCCTGGGAGGCGGAGCATGACCTCGATTGTTTCTGGGGGGCGGGAATTGGTAGGTCGAGCTCGGATAGCGCGTTTTCATTGAATCTAGAGGCCGAGATTGCGCACGAGTTAGGAGAGGACAGCCTCACAGTCTTTATCGATATGTTGAAATGCTATGAGACTGTCATTTTGCAGAGCCTGCTTCACGAGGCTAGGCTGAATCGGTTCCCGATGGGATTAGCTTGGATGACGATTCAGACGTATCTGCAACCTCGCTGCCTGCGTGTATTTGCCTCCCTGTCTTTTCCAGTGCAGTCTAACCAGGGTATCCTAGCAGGCTGTTCATTGGCCACTACGATGCTACGGGTTTTGTTGCATAGAAGCCTGCAGGATTGCATGACTATATACCCCACGGTCACGCCGCGAGCGCTGATCGACGATGCGAGCTCCCACTGGTCTGGCGAGCGAACCAGGGAAGGAGAGAGCGACGGTCAGGCTAGAGACCTGGCCAATGCAGTACACAGTTTTTGTCTCAGCGTGAGACCGCTCGGGTTAGTTGTCCAGCCGAGCAAGTCAGGATTTGTGGCGAACACGAGCCGAGGCCGAGATAGATTCGCTCGTTTGGTGATGCCTCTTCGTATGAGAGCGAAGCGAGCGATGCGCAATCTAGGTCACGAGATGCACGGCACTAGGGTTTTGCGCGTGCAAGAAAAGATGCGTCTTAAGAATCTCAAGGCTCGTAGGCGCAAAGTGCGGGGATTGAAGCACGCCGCGGGGGAGGCCGTGAAATCCTTGTGGAGGACGGGGCTCCTCCCAGCGGGCGGCCACGGCGCTGGAGTGTCAGGGATATCTGACACGGCGATTCGAGAGCTTAGGACGTTTGCTGGAGGCATGTGCGGGGCCAAGCCCAAGGCGTCGCTCACCCTGTTTTTAGCAACGCAGCGAGACGACAGGTTCGACCCTATCTTTGATGCGACGGTTCCTTTGGTGGTTAGGTTTGCCTCGTTCATCTGGGATAATAGGGTCGCGCCTGGACGGCTCCGTAGAGCTTGGGAGGCGGTCAGGGCGAAGCTTGACCAACGCACCTCGTGGACCAGAGCTCGTGGCCCCATCGCCTCTGTTTGGGTCACGCTGCTGCGTGTGGGTTGGACGATGTTTTCTCCAACAGTGCTTGTGGACGATCGAGGGCGCCACGTCGATTTAGTTAGGCATTGCCCAGGAGACGTGAAAGCCTTCCTGGAGGAAAGCCTTCGCCGCTGGCAAGTAGTTAGGATCCTTCAGCACCTTCCCAACAGCCTTGGAGAGAGCTGCTGGAGGAGGGGAATGAGAAAAGCAGTACTTGCGGTAAGAGATGTTGCGAGGCGAGGCGCCTTGCGTACGCTTTGGTCGGCTGGTGTTTGGACCCCCGAGCGTTTGCACAGCATCGGCCTCCGCAATTCCCCGCAGTGTTTTGTATGCAAGCAGGCGACTGGCAACGAGTCTCACCAATGGTTTGAGTGCGAAGCCATGTTAGACGGGTTGGACGTACCTGTTCCAGATTATGTCTTCGAGCTGAGGAAGGCCATCAAGGCCAAGAATAATTCGCAATCTGGAGCGGATCAATTTTATCTCAGCTTCGGTTTGCCGCCCGAGCCACCAGCGCTGTCGCCCCCGAGCGACGTGTATCCCGTGTTGGGATGGGGGGACTGGCGTGGGCGATGGGGGCGGAGGGTGTACACCGACGGAAGCGGCCAAGCGTCGTCGATCCCAGAGCTGGCCCGCTGCGGCTGGTCTGTGGTGGAGGCCAACGAGGCTGGCAACGTTTTGCGTGCAATTTTTGGCGCGCTACCAGGGGCGGTACAGACGGTGCCACGTGCGGAGCACTACGCAGCGCTCAAAGCAGTTGAAGTTGCGCAACAGCCTGCAATCGTAGTGTCTGATCACCTGAATATTGTGCGTGAGGGGTGTGCCTGGTCGGAGGCCGCTGCTTCCTCTGGCGGTCGACACGCGGCTGTGTGGGAAAACATACGGCGGCGCTGTCCTGAGGCTCCTCCTACCTTCGAGTGGGTCCCTGCGCACAGAGAGCTCTCGGAGGTTTTGGAGGCCCCAGATTGCGATTTTGTCCGTTTCGTTGCTAACGAGTGGGCTGACTTCTTCGCCAAGCGTGGGGCCCAGGTGCATTCAACTGGCCAAACCATGCAGGATTATTATAAGCAAGCCATGAAGGCGGCCAAAGACCATTCGCAGGTCTTTGCTTGGATGGCCCAAGCGGTCGCCAAAAAGAATGTCGAGCTCCAACCTAGGGAAGTTGTGCCGTCTCAGGTTTGTCGTGATGGCGCAGCCCCGCAGGTTGTGCTAGACTCGCATGAGTTTCGAGTTTGCGAGAGGCTATCTGAATACAGGTGCCAGCATTGCAACAGGTTCGCGCGGACGACCGATTCCTTGAAGGCCCTTCGAGCGAAGCGATGCGAGCCGACGGATCTTCAGAGAGCGATGGCGACGCGTTATTTTGCCCTCACCCCCGGATGCGATCGGCACGCCTCACGTGCGGTGGACGCCGCCGTGCGTGCTGCTGGCCTTGATGAAGGCCTAGGGCCCTCTGAAGACCCCCGTGAGGATGGGGGAGTGGGGGCTGACGTCGTCGCCGTCGGGGTCGATCGGGAGGTGGAATTGTACTCGGAACTCGGCTACGGAGTGGAGCGCTTTGGCTCCGCGGTCATCTGCCTCTGCTGCGGGGCGTTTAGTGTGGCTGGAGGCCGCAACCGCAAGCTGCGAGCCCAATGCAAGGGACATTCGGACGTGGCTTCCACTCGCGCGAACGAGGAGATGCAGATCTCACGTGCGTTGCGAGGGCTGCACCCCAGGTCGGGGGACCCTTGCCCATGATGACCTCGACGCCAGGTCTCCTCCGTCGGCACTCCGACGAGGTGGGGACGGCGCGGTCGAGGTCAAGCGGCACGGTGCGATGGCTAGAAGCCTCGCCGTGCGGCTCATCACTTTCTACCCGCTGAAGCGGGTCCGTACGCTCGGACTCGCTCTTCATCGCTCGCTACCTCCTCCTCCTCCTCCTCCTCCTCCTCTTCCTCCTCCTCCTCCTCCTCCTCCCCCTCCTCCTCCTCCGCTCCTCCTCCTCCTC